>CM021100.1:86647986-87117969 GCA_007115665.2 Sequoiadendron giganteum | reverse complement strand
TTTCTCCCACTCTCCCCCTCTCTCCCTCCCTCTCTATCTCCATCTCTCCCTCCCTCTCTCTCTCTCCCAATATCTCTTTCTCCTGCCCTCCCACTCTCTCTTTCTCTCAACCATACACCCTCTACCTTTAACGCTGACCCCTTAAACCCTCCCTCCCTCTCTACTATATATTTGTCCTCTCCCTCTCCCTCTCTCTCTCTCACACACACACAAACACACACACTAACCTCTATCTCCTCTACTATAAGGGTACATGGGAGAGATATAGAATTAGGATAGAGGGTATAGACAAAGAGGGAGAAAATAAATCTATTAAAAAAACCATATTTTATATAATGCAAGCACGTTTTGAAGAAGTAGAGATGTTACCATTTTAGCAAGAAATAACGCGCTCACATTATAACGTGAGTACATTTTTTCTTCCACTAAAAATGGTAAAAAATCTCAATATACCTGTGATGTCAAGGCCCACATTTTGCATATTCTCCTGGTTCTGCGTGTGCTCCGACAAAAAGTAGCTTTTTGATGATGTTGTGAAGTGTACAAACATGTTTTTCATATTCCACCACCTTTTCCATGATCTTTCTACCAACTTTGCAAGAAATAGAAGAGTTTCCATGTTGAAATACATATTCAAGTTTGAATTTCATTGAAAACTGATATACAATTGAAGTTTGGAGGGGAATAAGCTTTTGGAAAAGTCAAATTGTTGTGGAGTTTGAAGAAAGATTAAGCTAAGGCTACATAATTGGGTTGAACTCCTCCATATGAAAGTCTAGTTTTTTAGGTATGTGAAGTCTTTACACATTTTATTTCATTATATTATGGCTTGCTTTCATTTTTTTTATTTTTCATATTGCATGTCGATCATTGTTTGTTTGTCATTATAACCTTAGGTTGTCAATCCACATTTTAAATTACACAATTATATAAACTTGCCAATTACCATTTTAAACTTGATTTAGAGCATCTACCAGAATCCACAAATCATCAAGGGTAATTTTGAACCTAACTTAAATTGAAGAAGATCAACAAACAAACTCAGTCATCTTTTCATCAAAATCCTTCAATTTCACTTGATTTCATATTTCCACAAAATCACTCACGAAAGTGCCAAATCACAAAAATGAAGTAGAGAGGGATGGAGACCTACTCCAAATGATAAATAAATGATCTTAGATCAACCTCCAAAATACGTTCCAAAGATCTCACCAAAAATCACCATTTGAGCATGCTTCCTCTAGCAGTATTCCAAACCCTTGGTGTAGGGCCACCTACAACCATGTTTCAAAATCTACTTTGGTGACAATTTTTCTTAAGATCTTGGGTGAGTTCAAGAGTTTTTAGATTATTTTCCATATCTTTTATTGAAAATAAGGTCTAAATATACCAATCTTTCATGTATTTAGGGATTTTCTGACTTTGGTGATCAAATGTGCAAGTATGCACTCTTGCTTCAAAAAATTGTCAATTTTTCCATTTAATCTTTAAAGGAAAATTATTCAAATTGTAAATGGAAGTGAAAGAAAAGATTCGAGAAGTTTTATTATGGATTAAATACAAGTTTTTGAGTGGTATTAGTTGTCTTGGACAACAAAGTTGCATAATGTTGCTTATTTAGCAAAAGTTGTCAATGTTAGCAACTTTTAAGACAAATGAAGGTCTTAGTAGTTAACATGTGGTTATATGTTGGTTATGGACATGGATCAGTTGGATAAGGGCCTAAAATTGTATTTAAAATCCTGGTATGGCCTTTTTCAAGAGGTTGGTGAAGTTTGAATAAGAAAGAAACTTGCATTTACACTGTCTTTTTGAAGATCTCACTGCTTTTTGTGTGTTTGTAGACCCTGTACGGGCTATACAGGATTATTAATTCTATGAAATTGATATTATTCCATTAATTAATTTTACTACTTTAATTTTTCTCCCTTTGAAGAGGTTTTCATTGAACTTTGTGCTTGGAATTCATAAATTTCTAGAAACCGGGTTCTTGGACAGTCAAGGGTTTGAGGGCAATTTAATGTCTTAGATGGAATCCCACCTATTTTTCTCTCTATGAATCAGTGGGGTGAACATGTAGTATGTAATTAGGATTTTTTTAGGAGTATAGAAGAATAAGTTTAAAGTTTCCTCATGAATGATGCTGGTTTACGGGGAAATACCCTATTTTCTCATAGAAAACAATGGTGTAGACCTAAGAAAGAGGGGTGCAGCATTGCCAGAGGGTGGATGAGGGTTCCTTAAGCTTGGGGGGACCTATAAAGAGGTTTCTAGGCATTTGGTTTGAAATGGGAAGTTGTGGAAGGTAGAGTTTCAGTAAGGAAGCCTAAAAACCCATGTTTCCTAGGTTCTAGAGAGGGTTTTGAAATTTGTTGATGGAATGAGTATTTGGGGTCCTCAAACCTTGATAATTGTTAGTTTTGAAACCTAATAAAATATTTTTTTTGGTCATGGAGGCCTAGTTGTGGGTTCTTGAGGGGGTCCCTTTGTAAAATTGTGTAATTTGGGCCCTAAAACAGTGAAATTTGTCATTTTAAGGAAAGTGTCTTAAAAGAGTCGTATGTGGATTTTTTATATGTCTCATAACACTAAAATGGATATCTAGACCAATCATTTGTTTGACAGGTGTTTTGGGAAGTTTGTGAGAAAAATCCCTAAAACTGGTTTCTGAAGCCTACAAGGCAATTTTGGGTCAAAAGTGGCTTTTAGAAGAGTTTGTTTTATCTTTTTTTGTAGGTGGTTGAATGTTAATATTATAACATATTGAAGGTGTTGAAACTCTTTTCTTGCATCAAATTTCAATTTGGAGTCATAATGAAGAGTCATGGTTGATAGGTAACCTTGTTGTCCTATAGAGTCAATTGAAGGTTGATGTCTTGGTTGGTATATTTGAGAGAAGTTGTGTCAATTTTTATATTAGGTTCCCACCACTCTAGATCAGCCTAGTTCAAGCCACACAACATACATCAGAACTAGGGTTGACTTCTTTGGACTATGTTTGACTTTCAATAAGCCTACCTAGCAAAAGGCTTCCCAATTACCCCAAATTTGCAAAGGAAGTACCTTTTAAAGGTGAGGTTTCCACTCAAACACCAAGAAAATTCAATGTTCATGATACCAAACCACTAATTTCACGATTAATTTTCCCACATAATGTCATTACCCTACTGTCCCAAGAAACCATCCAAAACATAAGCAAAAACAAGGGTTTTCAAGGATTTCACAACTCCAAGCCTCTCCCATTCCTTCCAAGGGTCCAAACACCTTGAAATAACTCTCCTAAAACTTACTAAACACTCATTAGTTTTCAGAATCATCATCATGGTTATTCACTTTCACATAGAAATGTGCTCTGGCCAGCCTAGAGCATCACTCCACTGACCAAACCCATGCTCTTCTAAACTACCAAACAAGTTTGAAATCTACCTTATTATGCTACACAGAAATAAACTAAGTTACAGATCCATTATAGTGGGTGGATTGGTGAAAATCAATACATTATAGCCTCAAACCCTTACATTGTCAAAACAGGGCAGACTTGGAGAAACGACTGAAAATCTCTTCTAAAATGATATTAAGACACAAAACCTTATTCAAGTGAAGATAAAGTCATGCATAAATTATCTCCCAAACCTTCAAAGCATAACACACTTGTACAAGTCTGTACATAGAGAAAGAACATAGGAAAACACAGGAAAATCAAAAAAATCAGAGAATTCCTTTATTATATTTGATTCAAATCTTGAAGAGAAGCCTCCATTCAAGAATTTACATGATATTTATATTTTTACCCTTAAAACACAACTCCCCCAATGTATCTAACTATTTTTGTAACTTCTTAACTAACTTATTTCTTGACAACTTTGCCAAAAATGTAATTTTTTGCAAATGTCAAGCCAAATATCCCCCCTAAACACCTAGAATGACTCAAAAGAACTAAATACATATTAAGAGTGGTATCATAGACCTTATTTAACATATATCAAGATATTAGACTCAAAAACAACAAGAACCTTTCTTTTACCCATCTTCACATCCACCAAAAACCCTCTTTTTTACCCAAGAAACTAGTATTTTTATTGAAAAACACTCATCCAACCCTCACAAAGTCTTATGAATACTTCAAATAGGTCTAAAATGATCCAGAAAAACTCAATTCAACAAGAAACCACTCTTCCCCAACACAAAACACACTTTAGCATATCAAAACCACTCAAAATCTCATGGAAAACTCAAAATTTCACTCTAGGGCTTCATGCCCAACACCTTTTTAGATCTCCCCTACACACAAATAGAATTCCCTCACCTATTTATTGATGATTTTCCTTCAAATATTCTAAATATTTCTTTGCATTGATGTTTTCCTAAAGCCTAGACAACAATTTCTTGCATTGACAATTTTAATTCAATGGTGCTCCCGCACCATGTATGCTTACACAGTTTGTATACATATATATGACATAAGTTGAAATTTTGTATGATTTTCCATGCTACAGATAAAATTATCTGCCATGCCAAAGAAAAAGATAAATAGGAAACTAGCAATTGAAGAGAATGAAACCTTCAAAGAAAAGGAGAGAGTTCGAGTGGCGGCATATCGTGAAAAGAAGAAATTGGAAATGAATGATGAAAACAAGCCAATTGAAGAGGAACCTCAACCATGAAAAAGAGAAAAGGGATTGGTAGCACAAAAGGAATGAATGTGAAAGCATCATGTTAAGACAGTTTCAGATACCGTAGTTGGAGACACACCCTCTACGGCAAGTGAATTTGAAGGGACACCATTAAGCACAAGAAAATATGGAGGGACACCATCTATCACAAGTGAATATTGTTGGACACCATCCAACACATATCAAGTTGAGAGTACATCATCACTCATATTTGATGAAGAAGGTATGCCATCATCCCCACGTGAACCTCAAGGTATGTCTTCTTCTCCACCCTCGATCAAAGGTACGCAATCTAGCCCACCTCAATTAAATATTGACGAAATTCCTAATGTTGAGATGTATGTACCTAGGAGAACACCACCTAGAATTTTGTGTAGAAATCCAAAGTATTTGATTAATGTTGATGAGGATATTTTGCAGCACATGGAGGGTAAGATTGCAACACACACTTGTAGAAGATATGTTGATAAGATTTGGAAATTCTTCTTTGAAAGGCTAAATGAAACCGCAAGATGTCAACTATTTGTTGAAATGATGCGAGGTATAAAGTATAGAAACATCATGAAGAATCTTGGGTTGAGAACATCGAATGCATCGAGTGAAGACACTATTGTGAATAATCTAATGGATTCTTATGAGAGTGTGGGTAAGACTTCACGCTCAAAGGATAGTAATGTCACCTAACGTGTCATTACATCGATTTTTCTAAGCTGTCAAACAAAGAGAGCTCATCTCATTAGAAAGATGAGTGAACAAATGGTAATTAGTAGAAAAGCTTTATCAAGAGCCATTCAAAGGCGGCAAAGAATTGAGGGCATTCCTGAGGAGACTGACACAGAAAGATAAAGAAATTGTCGAAGCCTTGAGAACAATAATTGAAGATTATTGGAAGAATAACACAAGGCCATCTTCGAATCAAAGGGATGTGGTAAGAAGAAGATTTGGTTGTCGGAATCATGAGCCACATCCATAGTATTTTTTGGATATGACTCAAACCCAATTTTTTCATAAATTTGAAAATGATTATCCTCAAATTAGTATTTCTCAAAGATTTTTTGAAATGTTTAAACCTTTTTATGTCAAGATAAATCACACACGCACTAATTGTTATTGTAGATTACATATTGACTTCTCTAACCATTATGATTTTTATTCTTCTATATGTTTAGATTTGCATACTAACGATGTTTTGTAGGATTGTGGCATAGAAGCCCCGCCAAAATCTTCAAGAGATTTCTTATCAAATTTTTTATGTGAAATAGAGGATGGCCAGATATTCTACAGGACAACATGCTTGGATGGTTCATGCAAGCATTTCGGTGGCTTCCAACATGTGCCAGTATGCCAACATATGGAAAGCACAAATAAGGTGGTACAAAAAATAGTAGAGTTTGGGAAGTATAAAACAGTGGCATATGCTACAAAAGATGGGTCTCAAGGAAAAAGGTGTGATTTGGTTATTGAGAAGATTCCAATGTACCAGTTTATGTCCATGTTTCATGACAATATACTATCTGAGTATACAATGCATACCCATAGAGCCCGATGGTTGGACACGCGATTCAATATATGTAAGGATACCTTGCTAGTTGAAAACATAGTATCAGTGGTTGAATTTGTGGAGAACTAAATTCTACAACCATAGTGTGAGGTGTAGTCACAATATTGCAACTCCACACAGGTTTCAATATTTGTGCACATAGCATTCACTCTTGCATCTGATAGTACAGATGACCAAAGGAAGTTATTGAGGGAGTACCACTTTTACATTAGTGATGATCATACACATTCTCCAGAGTTTGTGCAAGGTTGCTTCCAAATGTTCTATAGTGGTTTGGCTCAGAGGGGCCTAGCATATGACCGACATATAATATGGTCAGATAACTGTGCAACATAGCTCAAGAACTCGTGCATGTTCTACAAGTTGTGTAGGATGCATGTCATTATAGGTGTTCAACATATGTGGAACTTTTGTGAGGCCGGGCATGGAAAGGTGGAGCATGATGGTGCAGGATCATGCATGAAAAGAGCATTAGCATGAGAAGAGTTAAAGTATAAAGACAGTGCAAAGTTAACAGATGCAAAATGAATCGTCAAGTGGTTTAATTCTTCGGTGGGTCCAAGTAATGAAGGTACATCTTCAGTTCATAGATTATTTTGGTTGATGGATGATACTAACATTGCACCATATGAGGATTGTCGTACACTAACAGGATCGAGTGAGGTACACTCTTTCCTTATCTCAAATGCAGGTTCATGGAGTATCGATACACGAAAGATGGCATGGTTTTTTTCTTCATGTATAATGTAAGCCTAGAATGATTGTGAGTCAGGGGAGTGGGTTGACAAATGGTTGACAAGTTATCTTAGCCCACTTCACACGTATCGCCCTCTAACGACATTGAAACTGACATAGATGGAATCATCGATCAACTTTGACCACGTATCAGATCTAGTTCAACCAGGTGATATATCTATGTGCTTAGTTGTTGAAATTCCATATCATTATCTTACTTTGTAGTATATTCGTAATGTTGACTAAATTCAAGAGATTTGCTGCACATATCAATGCAAGGCATGTTTATGCAATTATTACAGATGAAGACAATGAAGAGGGAACAAAATATTACTTGTTTTGTTGTGTTGAGGCCAAAATGAATTTGGAGGCCCTATCTATAGATGGAGAAAACATTGAATACCCTATAGGCTTAGTTGTGCTTACTAGAACGTGGCTTAGAAGGTACCCACACTCGAGTGCTAAACATTGGCTATTTTAGGAATTTGACATGCATCGTAAGATTCTTCATTACTCGAACTTTTTCATGGCATCCATGTTCATTTGACCAAATATGGGGGTAGGCCTTTGAACAAGACCTTGTGGAAGGTCTGTGAGTCTGACCATGAGGCAATACTTGACACAATAAAGAGTAGAGCAGACTTAGATGGTTCATTGGATTAATTTGTAGCCATATGCACATTGGTTCTTATTAATTTATACTTGTATGCACATTAATTTGTTTGATGCCAATGCTATCATCTTCTTTTAATTTTCCTATTTTTAAGTAACCTACTAAACAATGATTGGTGTCCCCTTGCAAAAAATGTAGATATATGAACCATCCAAGAGAATGTCAGCCAAAAAAGAAATGCAACATCCTTATTTTGATGATCTTGGAAAATATCAATCATGATTTTAAGCCATTAGAAAAGTATGTGCAAAGCTTGGTGAGGGAATTTCAGGTTATTCATTTGAAGTTAACCTTATCATGAGTAGCTATGATGTAGACATTATAAGAGCATCTCAAATTTCAACTTACTCTATTCACGAGAGGTGTTGTGTGCAACAGGTATGTTGGAATTCCTAGTGAAGATGTATGACCATGAGTGACTAAGTTGTGAGACCTCGATGCCTATCTATAAGTGCCTTCCATCTATTTTCATTTCATTTCCATTTTGGATGCTCTTTCTTTTTCTCTTTTACGTTGCATATTTGTAAGTAAACTACTAAAAATTGATTGATCTCTCATTGTAGAAAATGCTGATTTATGAGCAATCAAAGAGAATCTCAGCCAAAAAAGCAATGCAACATCTTTATTTTGATGATCTTGACAAATCTCAATTCTGATTTCAATCCATTATAAAAGAGCGTGTGAAGCTTAGTGAGGGAATCTCAAGTTACTCAATTGAAACTGTTAACCTCATAATGAGCACCTACGATGTAGACATTTAAAGATAATCTCGAATGTATGACTGGCATTGTAAAAAATCTATGAAACTAAGTACCTAAGGCATTGTAAGGAGATTTACTCAAATACTATAATTTTGGAGTTCATGTTTGGTGCAGTAGCACCTTGTTCTCTAAATGCCTTCAATAGGCAAATTTGCAAAATTTAAATTTTGAAATGTAAACAATGTTAAAATGGTCATGTGAAGTTCATATGTAATGTATTCAAAGTCTCAAAGAGGTCATTAGGTGATTAGAAAAGTGATATAAATCATGTAAGGTCGAGAAAAACAAATATCTTTTGTAATCTTGAATATTTACAATCAATAAAGTCCCTATTTTAGTGATTTTATGAGTTTTTCGAGTTGTTCATTAACTTGTACAGCCTGTACATTAGTTGAAGGCCTCGAATATTTTTTTTTTAAGGTATAATAGTGAAGTATCTTTCATTTGAATCTATTTAGGAGGATATCCATTGAGTTTATCATTAGTTTGAACTAATTTTTCTCAATTCGGTCTGTTAACCCTCAAGATTCGGGTTTTGAGAGTCTAGATAACCAATAATGACTACTCCACCAAATTTGATAGTTTAGATTAGTGGAGTAAGTTAGTCTTAGGATGTTTTAGTTGTGTGTGTGTTTATCTGTGTAGGGGAATTCAAGAAACAAAGGTGGAGTTGTTGCTACAGGGTTTTATGATGAATTTCCAAGTGAAAAGTGTGGCTCCAAATGGTGTTTTGAGGAAAACTTCTCAAATGAAGTTTCACAAAAAAAGGACTGATCTAGATAGCTATTATTGAGTTACAACACATACTTCAAAATCAATAGTGACTGTCTTGGAACATGTGCATAAAAAATGACCTTCTTCACTGTCCTCATTAGGCTAACTAGGCCTAATTTACAAAGGAACATACCTGTAAACATTCAACAACCCCTAGAAATTTTTGGGGCAGCAATTATCATGTATCTAAACCCTCAGATCTGCAATTTGTCTCAGGAGAAACTCACTCCACCATGCCAAACTAGAACCCTTATTTTATGCTAGTATAAAGAGCCCATTGAAAGGAATGGTTCCACACCTTACTAGAACATGACACCACCTCAAACCTTCTTAAAATAATTTGAAAAAACTCAAAAGGAAAACACCCAACCTCTACATGCAATATTTTATCAAACCCTAGGGTGAAACCTCATTTTCCATGCCCTTTTCCATCAAAATCTATAGTGGCAACAACAAAAACCCCATAAAAATTATTCCCTTTCACTTAGATACTTATTATTTGATCCTATAGGATTTTTTTGGGACTCTCTACAAATACCTCTCTCGCTTTTGGCTATCTCAGAGTGTTTTTCTTGTAGCAGCAGATTTTCACTTGATTGAAAAAGCGTCAAATGCAAGCAATGCAAAGTTGTCAAGTAGTGCAACTTTCATTCTGCAAATCGTGTGACCAAGTAGAATATTCCAATGCATCCATATAGGTATTTTTATGCTAGGCATGGTCCTCTTTCATACCCAAACATGCGGAACCACTCTGAGCTACGTTCAATCGGATCGATCCCTTAAGAGTCCAAAGTGCTAAATGGCTGCAAAATTCAGCATGTTGTTACTCAGATATCATGATGCTTATAAAATTATCGTTTGATTCTAAATTATCATGTTGGGCCCGTCTACAAAAACCTCTCTCAGTTTTGGGTATTTCACAGTGATTTTCCCGTGGCGGCGGATTTTCACTTGATGGAAAAATTGTCAAATGCAAGCAGTGCAAAGTTGCAAAGTGGTGCAAATTTTTCTATGTAACTCATGTGACCAAGTGGACTATTCAAATGCATCCAAATAGGTATTTTTAGGTTAGGCATGGTCCTCTTTTGCACCCAAACATGCAAAATCGCTCCAAGGTATGTTTAATCGGATCGATCCCTTAAGGGTCCAAAGTGCAAAATGGATGCAAACTTCAACATGCTATTACTCAGATACCATGATGCTTAGAACTTATCATCTGATCCTACAGGATTGAGTTGGGCCCCTCTACAAAAACCTCTCTCATTTTTGGCTATCTCGGAGTAGTTTTCCCGTGGTGGTGGATTTTCACTTAATGGAAAAAGCATCAAATGCAAGCAGTGCATAGTTATAAAGTGGTGCAACTTTTGTTCTGCATCTTGTGTGACCAAACAGACTATTCCAACACATTTGAATAGGTATGTTACACTAGGCATGGTCCTCTTTCACACCCAAACACGCAAAATCGCTCTGAGGTACGTTCAACCGGATTGATCCCTTAGGAGTCGAAAGTGCTAAATGGTTGCAAACTTCAACATGTTGTTACTTGGATACCCTGATTCTTAAAAACTTCTTGTTTGATCCTACAAGATCGCGTTGGGCCCTTCTACAAAAACCTCTCTCGGTTTTGGCTATCTTGGAGTGGTTTTCCCGTGGCGGCAGATTTTCACTTGATGGAAAAAGTGTCCAATGCAAGCAGTGCAAAGTTGAAAAGTGGTGTAACTTTTGTTCTGCATCTCGTGTGACTAAGATGACTATTCCAAAACATCTCAATAGGTATATTTATGCTAGGCATAGTCCTCTTTCTCACCTAAACATGCAAAATCACTCTGAGTTGTTCCACCGGATCGATCCCTTTAGCGTCCAAAGTGCAAAATGACTGCAAGCTTCAGCATGTTGTTACTCAGATACTATGATGCTTGGAAACTTCTTGTCTAATCCTACATGATTGCATTGGGCCCCTCTACAAAATCCTCTCTTAGTTTTGGCTATCTCAGAGTGGTTTTCTCGTGGTGGCAGATTTTCACTTGATGAAAAAAGTGTCAAACACAAGCAGTCCAAAGTTACAAAGTGGTGCAACTTTTTTTCTACAACTCATGTGACCAAACGAACTATTCCAACACATCCGAATAGGTATTTTTACACTAGGCATGGTACTCTTTCATGCCCAAACACGGTAAATCACTTTGAGCTACGTTCAACCGGATCGATCCCTTAAGGGTCCAAAGTGCAAAAGGGAAGCAAAATTTGGCGGGCTATTACTCGGAAACCATGATGCTTAAAACCTCTTTGTCTAAGCCTACGAGATTGCATTGGGCTGCTCTACATTAAACTCTCTTAGTTTTGGTTAGCTTGGAGTCATTTTCCTATGGTGTCCAGTTTTCACTTAATGGAAAAAGTGTCAAATGGAAGCAGTGTAAAGTTGCAAAGAGGTGCAACTTTTATTTTGCAATTCATGTGACCAAAGTAACTGCTCCAACATGTCCTGATAGGTAGGTTTATGCTAGGCATGGTCTTATTTCACACCCAAACACATGGAATTGATCTGAGCTACGTTCAACCGACATGATCCCTTATGATCGCATGAAAAAAAATGGAAAAAAGAAACATTCAAATGATGGTTGAGAAGTCCGAGTATTCCACACAAAAAGTGTATGATCAATGCTGCCCAATTGGTGCAAGAGCACCTATATCTCACCCTCAATATTTGATTATCTGATGGTGAATAGGTTAGTCAATAGGTTGTTCTTGGTATTTTGAGAATTATTTGCCTTGGATAAGGTCAATTAGGACCATTAGGTATCTTTTAGGGTGAGTTTTGGTTCTAGTGATAAAAAATGTGAAAATTTCAATCTTGCACTATAAGTTGTCTTTGTAGCCTTTGAAGGCAAATTTATGATTTTGTATATGACTGTGTAAGAATGGAGTTTTTTTGATGTAATAAGGCTATTTCCAAGCCATTTGTGTAGGGTTAGAGGTCATTAGTTGTAGTCTTTAGGTTGGAGGAGTCTAAAGTTGCAAATTTGTAAGTTGCTTAAAGAAACAAATTTGAAATGCAACAATTACTTGTTTTGAAAGTTGGTTTTTAGTTAGTTGAGGGCGTGGATCAGTTAGAGGAGGGTGTAAAATACTATGTAAATCCTTGAGAGGCTTGAATGGAGGTTGTTGTTGAAATTTTGGAGAAGATCTAATGAGAATTGTTCACGCTGTTCTTCTGTTTTTATGATTTTTGATACAAACTTGTTGATCCCATACTTGGTACAGCCTGTAGCTTTCCTGTATGGTCCCAAGGCCGACATGGATTGAAAGAGGGCTGAGTTGGATTTATTTTGGCAGTGGTTTGGTGCAAAACCATAAAGGAATAGGATAGTTCTTATTAGTTTTTGGCAAGTGGTCTGAAACCCTCAAAAACTAAGGTTTTGAGTGAAATTCCCTCATATCTTCCATCTCCAGCATGTGCTAAGGCTAGATTTGGGTGGGATGGAAGAGTATCATATATATTTTGATTCCATGTTGGTTTCAGAGAATGGATTTAAGGTGGGAGAGAGATCTTTGGCATTCTAGGCCTGACATCTCTATGTGAGAGACTTGATTTTGTGTAAAATCTGATTTTGATTATTTTCATAAGTGTTTTGTGACAAGGGTGCTTGGGAGAATTTGATATGTGTTGGAAAATGTTGCAAGAACCTATTTGTGGCTGCGGGTGTTAGGGTGAGCCAAGGTACTTGATTCCTTGTGTGGAGTAGCCTAATTAGGCCTACCTTGTAACAGTCTATTTTGGCCTGTCATGGATTTGTCTTTTGTTGTCAAGACATGGGCCTTTGAGGACTTGTGGGAATAGATATAAGATGCCTAGAACTAGTTTCCTTGGTTTGGTTAATTCCTTTTGTGTGGTTCTTGTGTTGAATATCCTAGTTGGTTAGGCTGCAAGGAATAGGAGGCCTAGTTTGGAATAAGAGGTCAGGTTGGGAGGTTTTCCAAGTCTGCTCCAAGTTATGGTCATGTCTGGTTTGATAGATTCCATGGTTGGGTAGTTGAGTTACCCTGTTGAGTCAAGTGAATGTTGGAGTCTTAGTGGGCATATTTGAGAGAAGTTTTGTCAAATCACAACTTGGTTGAGCCACTCTGCATCACCATTGGTTCTTTTCAATTGGAAGAGTGATTGAGAGCGTGTTGCTTTGTTAAATAGACCTATTCGGGGGTCTAGGACAATGTTGATTCCAATTCTTATTTGTATTATAAATTATAACTTGCTTTCTCCCAAGTCCATTTCATATACAAGAAATAATATTGCAAAAAGTTGACATATAAATCTTTCAACGTGTTTATATGGTGACACATCAAGAACATATTGGAATCTTTTTATGAATCATTTCATGGAATACCAATTGAAAACGTATTTCTTTCTTTTAGATAAAGTTGTTTAGCATCAATCAATTAATATTCAAGACAAACCATGCAGGACAACAATGATCAATGCTAGGGCTAACCAATTAATAATTATACATGTTAATAAGTCAACCATGTACATGTGAATAAGGGAAGCACAAGTACTCAAAAGTACATAAGGCTCAAGAAGTATACACATGAATACATAGTATACACAAATTAATACAAAGTATATGCACGAATACAAGGTATACGCATGAAAACACGTAAGCCACAAAGTATACATTGGAACACACGTAAGTCACAAAGTATACATGTAAGTTGTAAATTATACACTTGAATAAATGTAACTCATATCTATTGAACCATCTATTTAGAATGCAAATATGGACACCATCGATAAAAGATATTTGTATTAACCAAATAGCCATATAGGCATACATCAATATATGTCAATATAAGTATGAAACATATGTACAAAATAGCCATATAGGGTTACGAGAATGCCATATAGGCATACAATGTCAAATATGTCCAATACAAAATATGTACAAAACTGCCATGTAGGCATACAACAAAGGGCTCTAGAATCAAAAGTCATCACTCTCCACGCTCTGGAAATAAAATCTTTCCCTGTTCTTTTCGATCGGTTGGCGATAGGTCTATCAGTCATTTTTTCTATGCTTGAGGAGTGCTCTTGTTGGTCCTCCTAGGGTTTAGTTCATGGTGAAGTTTTAACTATTACAATAAGAAGTAAAGACATGAATATATACAAGGGTGATCCCACAATAGTGGTTTAAATTTTTTGGCCAAACTGGACAATGAAATAATTTTTTGTAACTAAATATTCACATTCGGGCACATATAGCGGCTAAACCGTGAGGAATTTGAAGATGATGCAAACTAGAGTCTCGTCACATTTTGTCTATAGATTCTAAAAATATATTTTTAAAATTTTTTGGAATCAAATTCACTTCTTTTTCAATCTCCCATGAAAACTGGTCTTTTTCAGAAAACAACATTTTTAAAAAGTGACGCACACCGTATAATGCATAAATTTTTTTCCATGAAGGTTAAAATTATAATTATTTCAAATTTAGATTTGTAACTGTAGACATGCAAAACTGACATCATACATCTCGCTTTAACTAACATCAAATTCTGCTATTAATTAATTAAAGCAATTTATTGATTAATTTACTAAGGTTCATTAAATAAATCAAAATTATTTAATCAAATCCTTAAAGTTCTTCTCATTTGATTTATCAAATGTCACTTCTTAATATCATCCAAGTTAATTAATCTACCTTAATTAACTTCTAATCATGATTATCATTCTCTAGCTTTTGACTCAACTAGAGTCAAATCTAAACTCTTAACTAACGCACCCACTTGCACCAATAAATCATTTATTTGATTTATAATTCCTCTAATTACATTCAAAATGGCATCAAAATGGAATATTATTCCATTTTGAATCTTCCCCCCAAAAGGGACTTGTCCCTTCCAACAAGGTTTTAAATGCTATTTGCACAAGTCAACATAGCATTTATTGCACCTTTCATCCCCCCAAAACATGTCAAGTCATTCAAATTCAAATTTGAAATTGGCACATTTGCCAAAACTTGCACATTCCTCACCCTCTCACAACTTGACAAGTGGCACCTTGTCATTGGCCCATGAATGATCCCACATTCATCAATTTGGCCTCTCCTCTCTTCAAGCTCAACTATAAGTTGAAGGCTTCTCTCCTTCAAACAAAAACAACACATCTTTATGCAAGGTCATTCTCTTCACTTGAGAATCAATCTTGCTCTTCATCATTTACAATCTTCAATTTGAGCACTATCATTTTAGGCAACTTGAGATCACTTAGCATCTCATTGTCTATCATCCATCATTTGGCAATTTTTGCTTATCAAGGGATTGGGAAAGGGCTGCCTTCTACACAAAGGATAGCACCAATCCCCTATGGGATAGGAAGGATTCATTTTTTTTGTATTGTTTTCATTTGTATGGTTTAACATGATTCTACATATTTCATAGGGATGTTTAGGTTTGCTGATTTAAACTGACTTTTGTGCTAACAACATGAAATGGTTTAAGTCTATCTTGCAGATTTTGACGTCCTACAAATGGCGCTAGAAGGAGGGCCAAATGTGTGATATTTTTTTACTTTAGATTATGCAAGTGTGTTTAATGGATAAATTCAGTGGGTTATTCTTTTCTGTTTAAATGGCCTCAGGTTTCATGAACACCATCCTAGTCTCTGCAAATCAGCATTACTTTGTTTTCTATATGCATTAGAAAATCCATCCACTTGTTTGAATGAGATCTATTGGAATGTGTGGTATGATATGTTATCAACCCCGTCTCCGATGTGTTGTAGTTGGGTATATGAATATTGACTACTTAATGTCTATTTACACATTAGCTACACACTCAGAAATTCTAGACATTTCGGCTGTTTGAATCTTAGTCTTGGTTTTGGTCTTCAAATTCCACACAACCTTAAGGAGTTTAGGCAATATTGATATTTATATTCAAAATGGCATTCCTTTTAAGTCAGCACCATCATTCACTATGGTACTTGCATTTCACTTTGCATCTCCCTCATAGTCTTCTTTTTTAATACTAACATTATGTCTATTCAAACTTTTCCATGGAGTCAGAAGGTTTTGGCGTATGATTGTTGCAGAAGACTTGAACATAGAAATGTGGCTACATAGTTTGGAATGATTTGGATCTTAATTTGTAACACTTACCAATGGCGTACGCTTCAATCTTCTCATGTATGCTATTCTCGCGCGGCCCTGTCACCTTGTGTCTACTTGCCAATAAGCTAAATGTGAAAGTTTTTGACTGCCTTTGTCCCTTTGATTCAGTCCACGTACTGCTGCTGCGTCGAATGAATGTCCCCTCATTACTATGTGTTGATGGATTTCCCTTCATTATTGCTGTATATTTGACATGTCTTTGCGGTTTCTCTATCAGTTGTTCCTTTGTTTGTCTTTGCTGAGATATAGTCTGTTTCTTCCTAAATGAATTGGCGGTTTCTTTTATCAACTTTTCTTTTTGTTTGCATTTGCTAAGATATCTGCTAGATAATGGCGCTAGAAGACTACATCAAATCATGTAAAGGCTTACACTAGGACGCCTATACTCCACCGCACCCTGCCTTAATGCTTCACTACGTTTATTGCTGAAAGTCTTAAAGTTATTCCATCAATGTTTAGTTTGAAGAAGTCTTGACAGAGTTAGTGCCTCGAAATGCATGTGCAAAAGAAAAATTTGAAATCTAAGCATTGATTGCGAATTCTTGAGTATCTAACCGAATTTTCAAGGATCAATATAACGTCAGATCTTTGACAGTGAGCAGGTGGATGATTAAATCTTGCTGACAGCCCACTAAAGCCGGTGGCAAAGGCGTTTTGTCAAACGGCTCATGTACCTTCTTTGCACTTCACCATTCTGCGTACATTTTGGCACATGCAGATGCATTTGTTTTTTGTATATATTTTGATTTGAGCTGAGGCATTTATCTCCTTTAGTTCACATTTCGTTGAGGGATTTATCAAATAGTTCACGTGCTTTATCTATTCATCCCCATTTTGTATGCATGTCCACTGTTTCATTCTAAAACCACAATAACTCACGAAATATTTGTATACGTTATGATAGCCTTTTATTAAAATGTGTCTTGCAGTGCGCGTATTTTCTTGAGGGATTTGTCAAACAGTTCACGTGCCTTGTCTATGCCTCTGTGCTGCACATCTACCAAGGAAGAAGGATGTAGAAAGAGACTTAGAATCCAGTCATTCACCTGACAAATGCATTTACAACATTGAACTGATTGGTTGGACGCTAACATTTTCTACTTCAATTCACGAGTTGAAACTTTGAATCATTTATTATTGGATCTTGAGTTAGTGAGCATGGTATCACATTGGTTACCTTAGATCAAAATAAGCATTAAAACATTTACTTGTTGTCGCCATTGCAACCAATCCCTTGACCGAGTACATTTCATAGAAAGCAAATACAGCAGTATGCGGTGCACATTTACTTTAGCAGCTACTTATTTAAATAGCACTATATTTGCACCATACATATGTCTCTCAGTCGTTATTTTCCCAAATAAGTAACATTGGTAGGTGTGCAACATTTCATTGGGCAAGGAGTTATACATGTCCTTGCCTGCATTTCAACATATGAATTGCAGTGCTAGCCATCCTTTACTATAGAGAGCCATGGATAGTTGTGTCTAAATAACTGTTGTCATTGCCTTAAATGTTATTGCTGTTTTATTTAGAAATCAAATGAATTTTAATATAGCAGATTCTATTGGAGAAAATGTACAAGGATGGCATTGTTGGCAATTATTTTCAATGTTTAGACGTAATCACTGGCAGCACAGGCAGACAAAAGAAGAAATCAATATTGATTGTCATGTCAAACCTATTTGGTTTTGCGATTTCACTTTGAATGTGATCTTGGGGTAAGATCATTTGATTTCAGTTGTCATTTTGAATATTAGAGTATTTGTTATTGTTGTTTAAACTCAAAATTTATCGCTTTCTCTTTACATTAATATTGATTTAGATGATGTGAACGCTGACAATTTGAACATTTTGCAGAACAAAATAACAATTACTAAGCGGGGCGACTCATAAAGGCTGGAAAATGATTAAATAATATTGTTGTTTTCATTAAATGTAGAATTAAGGAATTATTGAATCAATGAACTATCAATTTTTGACATATGTTTTCTTGAGTGTTTCTTGAATATTTCAATAACTGATTTGCAGATTCTTTTAAAATAACAAAGTATCAAGAGGGAGAAAATGAGAAATCAACAAGAAGATTTTAGTTGGAAAGGTGGGCATCGAATTGGAGAAAAGCATTTTTAAATGCTTGTTTTAATGCTAGAGTGTTCATTTTCTACCCTTGTTTTCTGTTTTAAACCAAGTCACTTTTCAATTTGGGCTTAAAATCAATCAATGACTTGATATTTTCAAAGTTGGCTAAAATTGAACCTTAGACACTTACTAGATTTCAATTTGGACTTAAAATTGAACAAGGCAACCTTCACACTTGGATTTTGGTGCTTAAAACGAATTCATCATTGCTTTTTGGACTTAAAATGAACAACTGTTTGTCATATTTTGCAATATTTTTCATAAAGTAATATCATCAAAAAGATGTATGCGCTTCTCTCGCGCCTCACGGCGATCTTGAGAATCAAAAGTTTTTTTCATGATATTAAGTTGTCAAAAATATTGCCTCCACACTTCAATTTGGGCATTTTAAAATTGAACAAAACATGCGAGTGTGAGCATGATATATTGCGGAGGTTCTCCCCTTTGTTTTTCAACAAAGGTTGTGTGAACGACGGGATATGTTAGCTCGCTATTGTTTATCTTAGAGGGCCTGCCTTGTGGGAAAAAGTAATCACCCAAGGGAACGACCCAACCGGGAACACGCTAAAGCCAAGCGACTTCCACCCAGGATATAAGTGTGGATATTGGAACAAAGGCCAATATCACGAGGATTATTCCGACGAGATGGACAGCAATGGACTCTCGCCGACGTTGGATAATCCCCCACGAACGGAATGCCCGAATTAGAACCCTTGTTTAGAAATTGGCCAAAACCTTATCTATCTTGTTGGTGCAAGAGGTCATGTCCTCTGAAGCCGCCCCACATAACATGCGGTCTTGTTGTGGAAATGGAAAGTATGCCATGGGAGATTCATGGGTACTAATGCTTGGCTGACCCGAATAAGTGAGTGCCGTGGAGGGGAGCCAGTGTGGTCAAGCATTTAGCCATTCGCACAAGATATGCGCAGCTGGATTTATCCAAGTGGGAACCCAACAAGATATTGCCTCATCATCCTAGGACTGTAAAAGTGCTTGGAATCAAAAACACTTTGCTTGGATTCAAAACATTGAAAAATGAACATTCACAAGAGCCTCAAATTTCAAACACCTTGGAAGAAACAAATACCTATTGATGAACTTGCCCACTCTTGCTTTCCCTAGGGATCACATTCCTAGAGGTTTCTAAGTGTGCAAATTCTACCATCATTTGTTTCCAATAAGGATAAACATAAGGAACTTTTGCCCTATTTTCCTCGATTTCCGCATAAAGGACCTTGTGGGATGAGAAACAGAATGAGACACTAGACATACAGTTTGAAAACATAATCAAGCAAGTGTGTTGGTAAAAGGAATTCACTAAGACAAGATAAAGGACAAATTTGATTACACATGTGTTTTCTAACATGATCAAAATCCCAAAACCGAAGTTCAAAAGGCTTAGTCTTAAATCTCGTGAGGAGCGTCTTGAGAGACTTTTCGAGTTCAGAGTATAGCGTGTCCTTCAAAACCGAGATCTTGTAAGCAGAAGTGTTATTCTAGGTCAAGTCTAGGATCAAATTCAATCAGTTTCATCAATCTTTCAACCATCAAAATCAATCAAATTTCCATCTCACCAACAACTCTTGGAAACTTTGTAAACATCTTTTATGCTAAACTTTTAGGCAAAATCAAACCTCTTTTTTTGACTTAACACATCTAGTCAAACCGTCATCTTATACATGAGTTCTCTCTTGGATAATACAACTTCCTAGGGTTTACAAGTTCATCTTGTTTGGCTTAACACACCTAGCCAAATTATCAAATCATCACCTCGTTTGACTTGACACACTTAGTCAAACTACCATTTTGTAGGAGTTCACTCTTGGATAACACAACTTCCTAGAGTTTTACGATTACATTCATCACTCTTGTTTGACTTAACACATCTAGTCAAGCTATCAAACCAATCACGAATCAATCAAATCAAAGTCCTAAAATGTTTAGCATTTCTCTGAAAGTTTCTTGAAGAGTTCCATTCATCCAAATCACTCATCTTTCATTATCTCATCCTCATCATCACTTTGATCCTTCAATTATCCTAGTTCTTTGCTTCTTTGAACCTAAGGTTTAGATCGATCTAAAGAATTAGAGGTTCATCTCTTACATTCTTGAAAATTGATCTTCATTTTATGGTTCAAACTCGATCTCAACACAAGAGGGACATGGAATATAAATTTGATCCATCCATCATGAGCAATTCAATTCAACCAAACTATCCAAGCCTTGCAATACCATTTGATTATCAAAGCTTATACAATGCATACATAGGAGCATTATCTCATACAAACATCAATGATACAACGAATGTGAGTATGCTCGATCCAAAGTTTGGAACACCTTTCCCAATGATAGATTTAAATCCAAGTCCAAATCTGGAAATCTATCAACCAAACACTCAATGCATGAGTTTTCCAAACAACATTATCCCACAAAATCCATACATACCAAGTGCAATTTTACCAAACATGACCATTTCAAATCCACACTTGGTAAACTTTGGGGTCGAAATGTTTGCAAATCCCCCTAATGTTGTTCAAAATCCTAGCAATATATTGGCAACTCTAGGTATTGATCCAAGTCAAGGTAACACCACACAAAATCAAAGTTACCTAAATCAAGGCAATATGATTCCCAACCACAACAATTTTCAATTTCAATCCATCATGCCAAATCAAAATATCATACCAAATGATTCCATTTTTCCATCGATATCCCAACAGCAGATGGCAACCATCCAAGCAACCCCAACAATCAACACCATTCGTATTCCACCACCACCACCACCACCACCACCGCCAAAACACAGCACGACTAATTCATTCTCCATCATGTTGCAAACCGCTCAAGAAGCTTCCCACAAAAAGGCACTCCAAGCCCAACAAGCTACATTGCTAGTTGCTCAGCAAGCACAAGCGGCTCAAGTAGCCCAACAAGTGCAAGTGCAAGCAGAATTCTACGCACTATTGCAATCAATCCAAGAAGAAGTATCACAACAAAGAGCCCAACAAAAAGCATTGTTGGCACAAAAACAACATGACGAACAACAAGCGTTGTTGGCTCAGCAGCAAACACAGGCCTTACCCGCTCAACAAAGCTTGCAACAGATTCCCACTGCAATTGTTGAAAACAATGATCAAGATCTATCCATCAATGAACACATTGAAGATGTTCCCATCTCATTCATTGATCAAATCGTCGTTCATCAAGAGCCACTTTTTAGCGATCTATTTCAAGATGTGTTAACATTATTTGATCCCATTGACATAATCTACGATCCATCGACCAATGATAATGTTGAAAATGTCTCTACATCACCTAATGAGTTAGAGGACATATCTCAAGAACATATTCCAAATCATGATCAAAATCTTCCATCAAGGTCTAGCAATGGCCCTTCCAACAACATATTGACATCCTTTGACCTCATGGTTAAAGATATTGAAGGAATCCCTATCTCAACATTTGATCCAAATCCTCTCAAAGTTCAAGAGAATATTGAGCCACTTCCTAATGAAGATATCCAAGAAAGAAGTCCATTCTTTGAAATTGACCCATGTCAAGAACTTGATCCAAAGCATGTTGAAAGCAGTTCCCGAATTAGTCAAAATCAAGAATTTGTATCTCCAAGCTACTACAACGATATAATGGACACTCTCCTATCTATACAAGATGTTGCAAATGATGACCATATCCACATAGGACATACTCCTCCATCTACCCATGAGATGCTTTCTTTGGATGGACACGTGGATGATCTTCAAAAACAAGAGTCTCATACTTTTCAAATCATTACCAACGAACAAGAGTCTCCTACTTTTAACATTTGTACACATGATCAAGATGTGGACAAATGCAGAGACATATTAGAAATGGGTCATGAAGAAGGTTTCTACAAAAGTTGTGAATCAGAAAAATCATGTGAAAGCATATCAAGAATAATTCATGAGGAAGACTTTTACAATGATAGCGAATCATCAATACCTCTAGAAGAAGCACTACAAGATCAAGCCAAAGAGATCAATCAGGAATTTATCCCACATATGGAGGATCCTGTCACTTATGAAGTTGGATCACTTACCTTTCTTAGAGAAAGCTATCTCGTCAATAAAGAAGCTGACACATTTGAAGGTCCACCACAAAGCAGAGAAGGAACAACACCTTGTTTCCAAGGTAAATCATATCCTATGGCAAATAAATTTTTTCAGCAGATGAATTATCAAGGCAGGGGATTAGGCCTACATGAACAGGGTATCCTGGAACCAGTGCAGATTTTTGGCAATCCTAAGCATCAAGGCCTTGGTTACTCGACAATCAAGGGATCTCAACATATCATTAATACTATCACCATACTGGGGGCAACTTTGTCTCGAGCAAACATCAACATGGGGAGCACGAAGAATCCTTATGATGAAACTGATGTGAATACTACGACCCGCCATGTCACGAATCTTCATCCACCCATCACCCCATCCACGAATTGGGACCAACATCAAAAGAAAGACTTGAATCGAAGCATGCAAAATAGTATCAAAGAAAAAGAAGCTAAGAAGCATACTGGAAAAATCAAATACGAATGGATACCAAAAAATACAAAGAAAAATTATCCCTATCAAACTCCATTAGTCGAAGAAACTATGGGGCAAAATAAAAATGGGGCAAGTATCCATCAAAGATTTCCACAAAAGCAAAATAAAGCTTCTCAAGCAACATATAAAGTGTATCAAGCAGTTGGTCCAAATTCCATGCACACTTCCATATCCACCCATTATTGCTCATCTTCCCAAGTTTGGAGAGTCAAAGGTTCCAAACCATCGACCAATCCATCTTTTACTCCTGAACACACTCCATCCATGCCTCCATGCATGATATCCAATTCTCACATTAACCATGTATTGGCAATGACCCTTCATCATAAGGATTCAGAAGGCACCCTTTCGCGATGTGTGCACAAAGACAGAGTTAAGTCCATTATCAGCAAAGCAGAACAAGAATCTCAAAAGTTGCATTCAAGTGCATGTATCTTGGCAAGACAACTTCTACAAGTAAGATATCGATGGAACATTATGATAGAAGCATCAACATCAGCACCACCAGGTGGTTCAGCATCAGCTTAAAATCTCTCAGAAAATACAAAAAAATTAGAAAAATGTCCTGAAAAAATGGTCACCTTGATGAAAACCTGGCAAACAGGTGTCTTGGTGACAACAAAAAAATACAAAAATACAAAAAAATCCAAAAAAAATCAGAAAAAGGATTGAAAACAGTAAAGAAAAAAATCGTCCTCCAGTGAAAACCGCTTCGGTGGCGCTTTGGACAAGTACCATGATGAAAATCTGGCAAACAGGCGTCATGTGTAGAATCAAGCATCTATGTGCGCCAGTTCACAAGAAAGCATCTTATCACATCCATAATGAAGCCAACATTCCATCCATATCATCTGTTCATCCATGAACCGTTTATCCAATCCAGTTTCCATCTACATCCATACTCCAAGTTATCTTGACCTTGGAAAATTTTGGTGCACGCTTTACACTTGTTTATGGTAAACATCTTGACATGGGTCATTTTCATTGATCCCATCCTATCCAACGCTATCTGAGCCTTGAAGCATTATCCGAATGAGCGTTCCTCTATTATGAGCACCCTTATGTTATCGCAAGATAATCCATATCCATTTGTATCCAATAATTCACCCATGGTATTCCAAACATTGCTAGACACTGGGGGCAGATATTTACATCTTGCTTCGAGAATAAATCTTATTCTATATCTTCCCACTTATGTGGTGATCCGAACATTGGAAAACATAAAATCAAATTGGTCGAAACATTTGTGAGAAAAAATCCCAAATCACTAGCCCATGGAATATTTTGACAAGAAAACATTCCTTATCAAGTGTTATCCTTCATCGAACATCAATCCAACAATCCATATCAGTCACATCTAATGCGCACATTTGTGTCACATCAAATCATCAAAGCTATTTTTTTCCAAACCAAGCTTCATCAATCTTGATCAATCGAATCCAATCAATCATCATCTTGTTTGACTTAACACACTTAGTCAAACTATCATCTTGTGCACGAGTTTACTCTAGGATAACACAACTTCCTTGGGTTTACAAGTTCATTATCATCACTTTGTTTGGCTTAACACACTTAGCCAAATTATCAAATCCATAATCACCTTGTTTGGCTTAACACACCTAGCCAAATTATCCTTTTTGTACGAGTTTACTCTGGGATAACACAACTTCCTGGAACTTACGAGTGCATTATCACTTTTTCAAACTATCAATCCATCAATCCGATTGATCAACATTAAAGCTTGGTTTTCAACAAAATCCCAAAACAAGGCACTGATATCATGATGTCCATATCCGAATCGTCAAAATCATGCGAAAAATCCAAAAATATGCAAAAAATCCATCCAAATCTTTCAAAAATCCAAAAACATGTCGAAATATCAGAAAATCTTCAAAATTCATCATTTAGTCTTGTCAGTCTTCCACCTTGTCGAACTACGTCGTCTCTGAGCTTGAACGTAGGCAAGGTTGATCTTTGATCATCCCCCGAGACGGTTGGGTCAGTCCTTTAGGCGTCCGTCGCATTGGCAATCCATTTGCCCATCTAGTTTGCATCTTAAGTCAGTCCTTTAGGCAATAAAATGGCAATCCATTTGTCCATATTATCATCAAGTCAGTCCACCACCCGTCAAACTACGTGGTCTCTGCGTGTATAATGTAGGCAAGGCTAATCTATGGATCAGCTCCCGAGACCCCTAGGATAGGTCTTTAAGTTAGTCTATTTGTCGTAAAATCTTGAAAATACCAAAAACATTGGAAAATCTTGAAAATACCAAAAAAAATTGTAAAACATCTCAAAATTCCAAAAATAGCCTCAAAACATTTGAAAAAACCAAAATGGTGCATCCATTTCATCTCGCTTTCACCCGTGATTGTCATCACTCATAATAAAATCATCGTCGCTTTCACCCTTTGGTGAGTTACTCAGAAGCAAGTTTAGCAGGTTCTAAAGTGAACACCTAATCGTCAGAGTCTCAAGTCTAGATCTGTAAGTCAGCAAGTTGGTCAACTCAGAGTATCAATAGCTTATCATGCAATCAATCTCACCAAAACCCTGATCACTACATGTCCTAGGATGAAGCTTTCCCACAATGGACATAAGCATCAGGTACCCCAAATTAGTTTAGCCTGGCTAGCGGTACGAAGAACATTAACTTGTTTGTTTACTTTATTTGGTCTCTTTGACTTATCTTATTTTGCGCTCATTCCAAGGACCTCTCGATGATGCCTAAACAAAATAGGTTTAAAGAGAAAGGAATGGGGCAACGATCATTATCTTTTTATTTGTTGTGCTTGTTGGATGTTCTTGTAAAATAACTTGGTGAATACTTTCTTTGTTGTGTCCGTCCTAGCAAGGTTTCCGTATGTCAAGTGTGAACAAGATCACTCCTATCTGATTGCCAAGTCAGAGTCCATCACACTAGGCGCAATGCCATCCTGGTTCTTAATACCTTGATGCATCACACCTATGTGTGTTATCAAACATAAAGAAAGTTACGCTCTTTATCTCCCATTCCTGGATAAGCAATACATCATCATCTTTCATCATCATCTCTAATAAAGTTGGCTTGTTGAAATTCTGCATCTTCTTGAATTTAAGGGTTCATCCCTCTCATTCTTCTATCTTCTTTCACGCTAACAATGCATCCATCTTCCATCCATATTCTCATTTCGCATAATCATGTCATACCATCATATCAGGACAACATCATCCATCTCATCCATCTCACATGCATTGCATGATCATTTAAAGTTGTTTACGATAATATAAATTTGTTATTCTAAGCATCTTCCGAACATCTCATCTACATCATCATTATCATATAGTCTAACCATCCATACATCCATTTTGAACCTCTTTGTCGTGAGATCCACCTCAAATTGTATCTTTTCGCTCGATCTCTCGAGGGGGCAATGTACTAACATACTTATTTTCACTGGGGCATCCGAAAAAACCAAAGAATTTTTTAATTTCGATGCCGGCAACATCATTCTTTGAACCAATGCAACGAGTACATTGCTTCAAAGAGGGGCAAAATGTAGACATGCAAAACTGACATCATATATCTCACTCTAACTAACATCAAATTCTGCTATTAATTAATTAAAGCAATTTATTGATTAATTTACTAAGGTTCATTAAATAAATCAAAATTACTTAATCAAATCCTTAAAGTTCTTCTCATTTGATTTATCAAATGTCACTTCTTAATGATCCAGGGGATATTTTAGTAGAAATTGAAGTGTCTCATTTCTCTCCATAATCAGCACCATCAGAAAGAGCTCGACGTCCTGATTTCAACGCAACTTGAACGGAGTGAAAAGGAGTCTGTTTGTGCAAGTTATGGCCAGTCAAACCTTGGGTCAAACTAGGATCAAAGGGCATCCGGGAAGTAGAAAAAATGATGTCATCAAAAGTTGTCGAAGTTGGCATCATTGCGAAGAGCTCGTTGAGATGATTCCGGCAACGTTTGTTTCGTCGGACATCGTATGCTCAAGATATTGGCAGTCAAAGTTTCTGTTGACTTGAAGGTACAGTGATGACATCAGCATCCGTACATGATGACGTCAGCACATGTGAAAATCAAAGGTGGACCAATCCGCGGTTGACACGTGTCATCCATATGATGACATCAGCATCTATGTGGCAGCACAGGCATCGGTCCAGTCAACAGTCTGTACGCCACGTCATTATCCGAGTCAACATCCACGTCAGCATGTGAGTTAGCCGGTCTGGCGAATCAGGCTTGGACACGTGGCATGGTGAGTTGTGAAAAGTACAGTCAGCGTACACGTCATCATCACAGTTGTCATACATGTCAGCAGTCTCAGCATATTGGAGCTCGCCACGTGGCACCCTCCTGGTGCGACATGTGGCAACTGCATTTCCTCCCTCTCCGCGGCGGATGTTGGTTTGTTTGTTTAAAAGTTGTTGGGGGATTCGAACCCCCAACCTACCGCCTGCTAACTAAGGTCTTTGTCGTTACACCAAACTCCACGCGCTCTACTAAATATAGATTCGGGTTTGTTTTGTTATTTAGAAATTGGCATATTGCTATTTAAAAGCCAGCCGGCGGGTTTGGAACCCCCGACCTCACAGCGAGTAAAATCAATAGTCACCGATAGACCACCAACGGCTCCTAAGATATGATGGGAGTTAGTTTAATTTTGTTAATTTTTTGTTGGCCGAGCCTTAACCAAAAGGCATTTTAAGCCATAAACATTTAAAACTACCTCTAACAATCTAAACCAAAAGCTAAATGGAGATATCAGAGGAGTTGTACGAGCTATTAGAGGGGGTTGAACATTAATTTTGGTGGTTAAGCCTAATTAGGCTAATTTTATGTATAAAAGGGGGTGTGAGGTGAGAGTGAAGTTAAGTTTTTTTTCAGGTGATAAAGTCTTGAAGCTGTGGTGACACGAAAGAGAGGTCTTGTGGAGATTTTTTGAGCCATTCTTGTACGCCAAAGCACTGTTATGCTGCCGAAGTGCTTGGAGAATGGTTATGGTGCTTTTGTAATTGATTTTGGAGTTAATCGGATCGGTCTCTCTATTGGAGTGGACCCGGAGACGTAGTCACGTTTGTGACGAACTCCATTACCAATTTGTTTGCACTTCTTCTCTCCTCTCTCATGTTCTGATTTGTCACTTTAAGTTTCAGTTTTAATGCATAAATTTGTTAATGTATGCATGAATTCAAATTTTGTAAACTTGGAATAATCATTGTAAAAGTTTAAGCATTCCATTCTGCAATCTAGTCTAGATCCTATATAGATCACTTAATATCATCCAAGTTAATTAATCTACATTAATTAACTTATAATCATGATTATCATTCTCTAGATTTTGACTCAACTAGAGTCAAATCTAAACTCTTAACTAACCCACCCACTTGCACCAATAAATCATTTATTTGATTTATAATTCCTCTAATTACATTCAAAATGGCATCAAAATGGAATATTCTTCCATTTTGAATCTTCCCCCCAAAAGGGACTTGTCCCTTCCAACAAGGTTTTAAATGCTATTTGCACAAGTCAACATAGCATTTATTGCACCTTTCATCCCCCCAAAACATGTCAAGTCATTCAAATTCAAATTTCAAATTGGCACATGGGCCAAGACTTGCACATTCCTCACCCTCTCACAACTTGACAAGTGGCACCTTGTCATTGGCCCATGAATGATCCCACATTCATCAATTTGGCCTCTCCTCTCTTCAAGCTCAACTATAAGTTGAAGGCTTCTCTCCTTCAAACAAAAACAACACATCTTTATGCAAGGTCATTCTCTTCACTTGAGAATCAATCTTGCTCTTCATCATTTACAATCTTCAATTTGAGCACTATCATTTTAGGCAACTTGAGATCACTTAGCATCTCATAGTCTATCATCCATCATTTGGCAATTTTTGCTTATCAAGGGATTGGGAAAGGGCTGCCTTCTACACAAAGGATAGCACCAATCCACTATGGGATAGGAAGGATTCATGTTTTTTGCATTGTTTTCGTTTTTATGGTTTAACATGATTCTACATATTTCATAGGGATGTTTAGGTTTGCTGATTTAAACTGAATTTTGTGCTAACAACATGAAGTGGTTTCAGTCTATCTTGCAGATTTTGACATCCTACAGTAACTTTGATATCTAGTGCTTCCACTTGGTTTGATAGTTTTTTATTGAATATTTTTTCTTTAATCAAGTTTCGAAGTCAAACCAATTACAATTCAGACATAGTGCGACTGGATAACGTGTAACTTTTTTTTGTATATATTGAAATTCAATTTTATTTTTTTTGTTGGATTAAGGACTTCAATATCTAGTGCACTCATATTTTTCAAATTTTATTTTTGATAATCTGCTATTTTTCCACATGTGCAGAATAGAGACCTTTATTTTCGAGGAAAACCCTATGTTTAATAAAACTAAAAAAATAAATACATAATAAAATCAAAACATATTAAAATTATATTCATTGGATAGCTCATTCTAAGGAATACCAAATTCCAGTTGGGTTTGTGAAGTCTCCACCATTTTCATCCTCAACCTGAGCTTCAAAGGGAAAAAAATCTGGTTTTTTTTGTGCCAGAGAGTAGGGAGGTGGGAAATGGGGGGTTCTAGCAAACCCCCAAGGGTTCAAGCGAACTAGGGTTCATTTGAACCCCCTTCAATATGCATTTTTATTTTATTTTTTGGGCGGGAAATGTGGGCCCAGTAATTGATTGGTTCACTCAAACCTTAGTTCGGTCGAACCCCTTTTTGGTTCGATCAAACTTGTAGGTTCATTCGGACCCCTAAGACTATTTTTTTTTTCCATGGGGTCATTTTTTCTCAGTTTCCCTTCATCAAATTGTAAACCACTATTGTGGCTTCACCTAGAAATTACATAATAAAAAATGATATATTCAATAAAATAATCACTTACCACCATCTCATGATCTCTCTCCACAAGGGAAATATTCTCACGCCCATGCTCAGGCATGCTCAAGCCCTGTATAAACCATACAAATAGAAATTAAACTACGTGAATCAGTAATGGTTTGATTTTTCACTAACATCTATAACAATGAATGTAAATTGAAATTTACTAATTTGCCTCATACCTCCCCTATTAGAGCTATCAAGGATTGTGTAGTAGATGACACACCGATCTCCATTTCCCTCATCACATTCGTAGGTGTTTCGAATTGCAACATCTAAAAATAAAACAACAAATTATTCAACATAATCAATGATGTGCGATGTGCATATAAATTACACAAATCTATTAAGTACAATTCATTAGTTAAACTCTTTATTCTATTACCTCCATGTAGGTTTGAGTAAATCCACTACCATTGGGAATTTTCCCCTCGAAACCTCCAATATTAGCCCGTTCAACATCCTAAATCACATATTAAAATACCATTCGTAAAGCAATGCTATTAACATGTAATAAATTTATAATTGTTTACTAGTTACATACCCCAGTGATAGGTGTACTATAGAAATAAGTAGGTGGGGGGCTGGTGTATTTAGTCTCAACACTGTGACTCTACAATTTTATTAAAATCATAATTTTTTTTTAGTTAATCTTGCATTTCAAAATCAAAATTTAATAAATTAAATTCAATGAACATGCTAAATTTTACCTGACTATCAATATCATATGCCTCATACAATATGTCATCTGACCTCTCCATCTCCATAGCTATAGATGGATCCTGTATAGTATCCTCCTAAGTGTCAGTGAGGTCTTATGAATAAGTCACCCCGCAAGATTGACACACATGGGTTCGAAGGCCATCACTCAAAGACTCCCTTGGATGGCATTGTAGAATAGGGCTAGTATGATGGATGGTAGTCTGGGTCAAAGTGATGATCTCCTACAATGTCTCTACATCAACAATTTCCTTCACGATGGAAGGCATAACAACATGCTCATGAGGTGGCCTAGCGAGAGCTCGTCTACCTTTCCGTGTAGGATCCGGGTGTGCACCGGGTCTGTCCTAAGCTGACCCCCCACCTCTCCCCTGGAAATCCCTCATATAAAAATAATTTGGGATTTTGTTCAATATGAACTCACTGTATAGTTTCCTAAGGAAATACTGTGGGACTTCACAATTGTTGCATGGTGGGTAATTGAAGATCATGTACCACCTACAATAAAATTGGTTCCTAATCTGTTGGTGGTGGCACCAATGAATAGGAAACCTCTTCGCATTGAGGGTAAGATTTTGATTTTTGTATGGGTCAGTGAATAGTGAGCACAAATCACCTTTTTCAATTTTTAAATCTTTTATATCTTTATATGATAGTTTATTTGCATAATAATCCATAGCTGCTTGCCTCCTATCTTTCCATCCAGTTATTTTTTTGCTAATTGAATCTACATTTGTTAACATATCTTTCAATGAATTTGCTAGGGTCATTATTATTGTGGTTGAACCATTTGGATCACTCGACCTACTCATTAAATCCTCAATTTTCTTTTTCTTGTTCTCAATTTCACTCATTAAATTTTGTTGAGTGCCAGGAGGGCGTTGAGTGATTGGTGGAGGTTGTTGTTGTGGTTGATTTTGATCTTGAGGATTTGGTTGCTCTTCCTATTGAGGATCTTCAGGGTTTGCAGGTTGATTTGCATCTCCTAAAAAATCAAACAAATATATATCAAATTCAACCTAAAACTAACTAATTCAAAACAAAAAGCAAACAATCCTTACCTCTCACACCTCCTCGTCATCGTGGTGCCATCGTTGCGAAGAAATAGTAATTTTTGGTGAAGAATTTTGTTGAATGGCTCCTCCTAGAATGTGAATGCAAAAAATGGGGGTTTTGGTGGTGGGGAGAAGAAAAAATAGTTGAAATGAAAATGACAGTATTTCACTTTTTTTTATGCTTTTAACAAACAATAATTTGAGCGCATTATAATGCATTCACATTATAATGAGATCGCGTTATTGGATTTTTTTTGCTAAGTCTCAAGCTCGGCACAACAAGCCATAATGCAAGTGAGTTATAACATGAGCGTGGATTTTCAAAACATTTTTTTGAATGTGGCCATGAAATGGCTACCCATTTCCATGCACCCGCCTTGAGGAAATGTGTTACAACACTTCACAACAACTTAGTAAAACACCATTAGATTAGTGTTGAATTGCAAGCTTACAAGGCCAAAACCCAGTGGAAGAGGCCAAAATGAGTGAAAAAGTGCCAAACCATACACTGTTTGGTGACGCACTCTCCATTTCATTCACTCATCCACAAGCTTTGTAGCAAAACTTTACACTCTATTGCAACAATCCACTACTCCATCACTCTGATAGTGTGAGCATAGGAAAAACAACATGACAACAGAGACTTGAGTTCCTCTATCTTCTCCTCCACTATCCTTGAGCGCTTTGTATGGATGGTAAGCTCCTCTTATCTTCTTTATCATTTTGGTTGAGTAGGAATGTACTGTTTCATAGTGTCTTTTGTTTACATAGCTTGTATTCCCTTCTTTATCACTATTTCTATCATTGCAAACTTGGCTATCCATGGAGGTGGAAACACCAAAATGGGGGTTTGACTGAGGCAGACCCCTAAACAACCCCCCAACATTTTCCCTCTTTGTTGTGCATAGGTGGAGAGATCTTGAAGCAAGTTGGTGAGAATATTATTGTGTGAGATCATCTTCATCACCCTTGCAGTAATATACTTCCTTTATCATATTCATCTTTATATTTCACTCTTCCTAGCCTTTTTCTTCACTTCCTAAAACTTGTATAGTAGTTTGTCAGTCCTTCTTTTAGAGTTTAACCTTGTCTCTCTGGTTTTCTAGCCATATAGACACTAGTGCACCTGTGAGACGCTAGTGAGCTGCATTGTCATCTCATAACTACTCTTTTGTCCTGTAACAAAGAGCTACTTGAGATGCAGAGTTGAATTTGAAAAGTGACTCATCTACCCTCCCTCCAACTCTTGGGTTTGTAGAGTGATCAAAGGACCCACAATTCTCATCAATCTCATCCCGTCTATCCTAACCTTCCTTTAAATTGAGGTAAGTTAGGGCGGCCATATTGCTCTTGGCCTTTCATGACCTGGGCCTTGTAGTGGTTGGGCCCCCTCTCTTACACTAAGTCACCATCATTTGTGAATTAGTCCCACTTCCAGGCCTGAAAAGTGATCTTTGTAGATCTAAACACCCATTTCCTTGAAACCTATTCTAACAAAGTTTCCCCGAAGTAGGACTAAGTCGCCCAACTTGGCATAAGTGTCCTAGTGACCCTCAATAGTAGATTCTAGATGATTCCAGAGCTCCTCTCCATCAACCTTTAGTTTCCAAGTGCACCGCTTCTATTACTTTAAGTTCTGTTACAATTTGCTTGCATTTTAGGTCTTTCTTAGGTCATTTTACATAGTGTTTTCAATAGTTTTTCATTTCATTAATTTAAATTCATTAGATAGCTTCATTTCATTAGATTACAACATTTAGAAAAATTCCATATCACACACATTACATAGGTCTTTAATCCATAGTCTTGAATGAACCCCTAGATTTTGGTTGTGAAAGAACTCTCTCCTTCTAGGTGAAAACCCTAGAAGTGCTAGGAAATCCACTTTCCCCTAAAATTTATGGTTCATTTTTGTGATCCTGATGTTACTTTAAGTTGTGTTATATTTTTCTTGCATTTTAGGTCTTTCTTAGGTCATTTGCATATCACAATGTGATTTCAAGCATAACTCATTTTGGTGCACTGCTTCTATTACTCTAAGTTCTGTTACAGTTTGCTTGCATTTTAGGTCTTTCTTAGGTCATTTGTATATCACAATGTGATTTCAATCACAACTCATTTACTAGGTTTAAGATTAGTATTCAATCACTTTTATCAATTTTCAGCATTTAAATCATTGCATTTAGACATATTTACATCATACTTGCATTAGTTTTGAATGTTAACATTGCCATTTTGGTATCCCTCTCTCCTTTTAGGTGAAAAACCCTAGAAGTGTTAGAGAACCCTAGGGGTACTAAAATCTATGTTACATTTTGGTGAACTCACTTTTCAAATACCTTCTTTAATGACTTGGAGTCCCCCATTATCCTAGATTTAGCTTGCATTACATTGCATTGCATTTTGCATTGTTTAATTTGCATTCTAGGGTTTTAAAACTTGCAGTAGTGAAAAGCTCATTTATCTTGCATTTTTGCATATATTTTCATTGAAAATTTCTAAAATTCCACATTTGCATCTTAGGACTGCATCATACAGCCCAAAACACATCTAAACCAAAAAAAAAAATCAGTTTTAAAAAAAAAAAATCCCTATTGGAACTAATTCACCATTCTAGGTGACTTAGTCCCTGTTCACATTTTTAACTGCCTATTATAGCATTAGAAACCTCATTTATGTGCATCCTAGACCTCCTAGTACCATATACTATAAGTATTGAAAGTTTCACGATCACTTGTTTTTTGCATCTAAGTCAAAAACATCATTTTAGGGTAGTCATTTCAATCACCTGTATCATTAGATTTGCAAAATGCTCACATTTCTAAATTTTTTCCTAACATGGATAAAAGTACTTTTCACTTTTGCATATACGATGTTTACATTCATAAAATTTTTCATAAGTTTGCTAAAAGTTCTTTTCATTCTTTCATATACATTGTTTGCATTCTTAAAGCTTTGCATATATTGGATAAAAGAATTTTGCATATTTGGATATACATTGTTTATATTGCTGAAACATTGCATGAAATGGTTACAAGTGCTTTGTATTTTCAAACAATGTTAGTGTCTTATATATCTAGACATACTAAGAAACATTTCTTATCCTCTCCCTATGAGAGTATTTTAGTGATAGAGAATACAACCTTGGACATTCCTAACAATCATCTTAGTTATTTTCCTAATATCTCTCCTATAGGCGAAGATGATATTTTGGTGTTCAAAGAACAAATCAATGAGTGTTATGAGAATCATAGTTTTTTCTCTCCTCTTAACTCTCTTAGTGTACATGACATTGATGAACAAGACAACATAACAATAGGCGATCATGACAATAACATTTGTCCTTCTCCTAGTATCTCTCCTAGTTGTGAAGAAGATACTTTGTTGTTAGTAAATGCAATCGATGAAAGTCATGAGTATCTTAGTTGTCCCCCTTCTCCTAGGGAACCCCTTATTAAACAAGACAATTCAACCATTGATCATTCCCCTACTTGTGATGAAGTTCTTTTAGAAGAACCCACCTTTGAATGCCATGATCATTTGGCTTGTCATTCTCCTAAAAACTCACCTCCTAGGAAGAATATCCTAGTGCAAAAAGATTTGAATGTTGACACATATCCTTCAAACACTACACCTTCCCTAGGTGCAAATAATAAAGTGACATTAGAATCCCCTTCACTAACAAGTCATGCAAATAAAGACAAGATTCTTGAGGTTATGATGACACAAGTGGGATCTTTAATTGGTGAGCTTCCTAAGTGCCCTCCCACTAGTGGATCACATAAAAAACTAAGAGATTTCTTGAAATCCATGATGCAATCTAATAATAACAATGTTTTGCAGCCGCTAAGTTGTAACTTAGTGGCTCAAACATATAGGGGATCACACATCACTCCTACGCCATTACCCTTTTCTCAACCTAGAGTCCCTAGTGTTGATGATCTTAAAAAGACTCCTGATAATCTATCTGTATGGAAACTCTTTCAACTATCACCTATATACAAGTGTCTATTTCAATAAATCTTGCAAATAAAGCAAGAGGAGATCCAATCTTACATAAAATCAAATAATGTCACATACTCCTCTCGTCCCATTCAAGTAACCCAATCCGAAATCACATTCCCTAAACATGAATTACCCTCACTTGAGATTCAAAACAAGAATGATCCCTTGATGATAAAGGTGATCATTAATGAAACTTTAGTTAGGCACACTCTCATAGATAATGGAGTGGAAATTAATGTTTCTAGCATAGACCTCATCAACAAACTTGGCATGGACAAAAAACTCATTCAACTTAATGATTTTCATATTCGTGGCTTTGACAATGTTAATAGGAAACCAATAGGGATGATCACATTACCTATCGAGGTTGGACCTATAGTGTTGCCTACCTCTATCCATATCATGTAAGGACCCCTTCCATACAATCTTCTTCTAGGGAGATCATGGATTCATGCTATGAAAGGAGTCCCATCTACCCTTCACCGTACAATGAAATTTTAGTACAATAACAAGATATACATGGTAGATGTAGATGAACGAAGCTATGAATCAACTAATCACGAAATTTCCAACTCCCCTAATCCTTTCATTCCTAGATCAAAACTTATACAAGTGGATGCTAATCCTTCACCTACAACAAAACTCTTTTGTGATAATTATGGGTTGCTATATTCTACACCTCCTTTCACTAAATTTTTCAAAATCTCACCCTCTTGGTCCAAAGATTCATATATGAACACTTCATTTTTAGATACAAGATCTTAGTGGCCTGATGTGACACACTACATCCCCTAAGTTGTGAATTTTCTATTCTTTGATTGGTCCTCTCTTGGAAACATGAGACACAATTTTCCCTAAGTTAAGGACCTCGCATGAACTAAGAAAGACTCCTTTGAACACTCTTTTGCATTTTAAATTTTTGAATTTTATATTTTGCATATATGGCCACCTTGCATAACCCAACTTGCATGCCTATGGTGCCATCTTGCACTTGTTCATGAGTCCTAAGCATACAAAATTTTTCTCATCTCATGAAGCTCAAAAACCAAACCTTGTATTTTGTGGCATCTTATCAAAGTTATAAGGAGGTATAACTCTGGTATGGTTAAATGGGAAGCCCAACTAGGGGTATGAATTTCCCCATAGCCACCTGTGTGTGTGTGTGTGTGCATGCCAACCATGAGTTCCATCACCTCAGAGTGAGTACACTTCTTTCTAGAAAAATAGCCTAGATCTGATCCACAACTAGCTGGACAAACGGTCAATGCTTGATCTGACATTACCTATCTTTTCATTCCTTCAGATCACTCTCTTGTGTGATCTTTTGTGCTGATATTTAGTTTTCCATGGGATCTTGATCCTGGGGGCTTGATCATCCCTCTTGATTATAGTCGTCTCATCTTGCCAACATGAGTGCATTTGGACCCCCTCTCGATATGCATAATTTGGCTACTTTAGTGTGAGTTTGAAGCAAATTCTTCCTCTCACTAAAGTGGGGGCTAAATGTGTCGCAAAAAAATGTATTCTTGACATTTTTCACTCATTTGGGCCTTTCCTATGGATTTTGGCCTAATTTTTCCTAGATTTAATGTCGTAATGTGGCCAACACATTCACATTAAGCCTTGAATGCTTGTAAATCAATAAAACCTAATGATGTCTTACAAAGGTGTTGTGAAGTGTTGTAACACATTTTCACACTTTTCTAAGACCTTTCCATCATAATTCATCTAAATAATCACTTACCAAGCCTTATTTCAAAGTGTTCTAAGGTGTTGTAATTTACTCTCACAGTTTCCTAGGCTTGTCATCAACAAATTCACCCTTTCTTATGTTAAAATGACACCTTAATGCACTTATAGGTCCTACTTAAGTGTGTTTTAGAAGACAGCCCTGTTAAACAATCTTAATCACACTTTAATTCTTGACATCTGCTTAAATTTGTCCAAGTGGACTAAGTCGCCACCTTGGGTGACTTACTTCCATTTCACATAAAAATTAAAATTAATTCAAAATTTTGGTGGGATATTGTCTTCTAAACCCTAAGGTCAGCCTATGATGTGTTATTTTGAGGAAATTAGGGCACAACATGTATAAATAAAGGGTTTTATCTTCATTTTCTACCCCCTATCTTCATAAGAAATCAAGCAATCTATCTTCTCAAGCAAGCATCAAGCATTCAAGCACTCTAAGAACATCAAGCATCAATCTATTGAAGCTGATCACTTGCATATCTTTAGACTTGTTCAACAAGGGTTTGGTGAGTTGTTTCACTTTCATGTTGTTTAATCATCTTTCCCTCTACATTTGATTTCATTATCTAGGGTTTGATTACCAAAATAGGGTTTGACTAAGGGAAACCCCTATTCTCTAACCTTAAAACCTTTTCCCTCTTTGCATGTGTGTTTTGCAGGTTTATATGCAGATTAGTCAAAGAGTAAGGTGCTAAAAGGTGTCATCATTTCCATCAACATAATCCAAAGTCAAAAAAACCTAAAAGGAGCTTGAAGATAACTTGCAGGTCAATATCTGAAGATTCGGATCCAATTCTCTGTCAGGAACAAAAGAACAAGTTGATAGCTACATATTCCAATCTCAAGATTCCCAAAATTACTAGGTTGACTAAGTCACCATAATTAGCAAATTAGTCCCACTACAAGGCTTGAAAAGTGATCTCTATAGATTTGGAGACCCAGTTCCCCTAAACCTGTTTCGACAAAGTTTCCCTGAAGCGCCACTAAGTCACCCAACTTTGGATAAGTTTCCTAGTGGCCCTCAATAGTAGATTCTGGAAGATTCTAGAGCTCCTCTCCATCAACCTTCAATTTCTAGGTGCACCACTACTATTACTTTAAGTTCTCTTATAGTTTTCTTGCATTTTAGGTCTTTCTTAGGTCATTTTACATAGTGTTTTTAATGGTTTTTCATTTCATTAATTTACAGTCATTAGATAGCTTCATTTCATTAGATTACAACATTTAGACACATTCCATATCACACACATTACACACCTTTAATCCATAATCTTGAATGAACCCCTAGATTTTGGGTGTGAAAGAACTCTCTCCTTCTAGATGAAAACCCTGGAAGTGCCAGGGAATCCACTTTCTCCTAAAATTTGTGGTTCATTTTGGTGAACCTGACGTTACTTTAAGTTCTCTTATAGTTTTCTTGCATTTTAGGTCTTTCTTAGGTCATTTGCATATCACAATGTGATTTCAAGGATAGCTCATTTTCTAGGTTTAGCATTAGTATTCAATCACTTTGATCAATTTCCAACATTTAAATCATTGCATTTAGATATGTTTACATCATAATTGCATTAGTTTTGAAAGTTAACATTGCCATTTTGGTATCCTTCTCTCCTTTTAGGTGAAAAACCCTAGAAGTGTTAGAGAACCCTAGGGGTACCAAAATCTATGTTACAATAATAAATAAAAAAGATGGAGAAGCTTAAAATGGAAGCTTAGGAAATAATTCATTGTTTAGTTTCTCCTAATCGATGGAAGCTCTAATTCCTTATAAGGAAATGAGGTTGAATCTCATGTTTTATTGAATATGATTTGCCTCCTCATTAACGAATCATTGTCTTCTATGTGGATTGTAGATATGTCTCTCATGTGTGTTTTTTCTCTTCTCAAATTATCAAATAATTACGTTTTTTTTTTTTTATCTTTAGTCTTTTTTTGTTTTCAAAGATGGATTAGTTCCTTTATGCTTAAGGTTTTATTATATTTTGGATAGATGCTATTTTTTTATTAATTTAGGAATGGATCCCCCTATTTGTGGCCCACTAACTAGCCATTTTATTTTCTTATATATGAAATGAGGGGTAAGGTCCCTCTCTTGTTATATTAGATGAAGTTTTAATAAATATAAAAAATACTTGAATAATATATTGAAGAGGGTGAAAAAGTGTTTGGTTTCATTTCATACAAATATACCATGAAGATATTTCATGAACACTACTCAAATAACAACCATTGTTTCAACAAAACTACAAAGATATAATTTTAACATAACTTAAGTTACATACTATTTTTTAATAGAAAAGTGAAAATAAAACTAACTAATTGTAAAATATTGCAATCAAATCCATAAGAATAATCTTTATTCTTTACCAATGATAGATGATGCGTACAAAACTTAATGACCTTTTCATACTTTAGAACATTGAATCTTTTGTTATGGGCTGATAATCTCTCTAGATTGTAATGTTTTGAGGTCATCATTGTTATTTGATATGTGATATATCATTGTATTTTTTAGAGGAAATTTTACACAGCCACCAATTCATTTATAATTAGTTCAAACCTTACTTTGATGGATCTCACCATATTCATAGATACAAAACCCTTAATCCATATCTTGTGCATGGGAGAGAAGACAAAATTGGTCGATTTTATTTGTTAATAAAATCAAAGATGCAAGTATGGAATATCTTTCATATATAAAAATTTCTAAGATCCTTTGGTATCTCCTTGTCAGTTGTAACGGTGACAATGTTGCTCGTAAACATGTATGAATTTTCTAATTTTACCTTATGTTGAGTCATATATTTAATAAATTCTTGACCCAAAATCTCCTAAATTACTTTCGTCATTTTCTCCTCTTGAAAGAAAAAGACTAAGAACTAGAATCTATCAACAATAGAGGCATTGTGTAGGTCAAGAAAGATAGCACTAAATGTGATACTACTTCAAATAAATTGAAAATAATGACTCTAGTGGGAATGGTTTTCCATGCTACCTTCATTTGGATAAGATAATACAATCTTTGCCGCCATCAATAAAGGTACTAACAAGATTTATTTAGAAGCTAATCTTGTCTCACTATCATTGCCCCATAATATATCAAGCTTATGTATTTTTCTATTTTTTTATTGATGGTAATGTCCTCTAGTTTATAAATTTTGTGATGAAATTGAAATTTAATAATTATATTACCCTCTTAATAACAATGGTTGATGGAGAAGGAATGTAGGCTATCGAATAAAGATCATGCTTCATTTAGAATATTTTGAATCTTCCAATTTAATGAATACTTATTTTTGAGGAAGATAAGTATAACCATTGATCCGACTTCAATTATAGTGTTATTATGAGAGCAAGACTTTATCAATTGTAAACCTAGTAATAGAGATTTTTCTTTATCTTAACTACTCATCCCTAGACTAAGTTTCATTTTGAATGATTTGGTCAAGTTCCTAGAAGATTTATGGATGACGCCTACCACCCTAGAACAACCCAAATTACCATGAGAAATAACAATGAAATTCATCATCCATATTTCACTAGAAGAAATTGATTTGATTTTTGATTTGTTTATAGAGTTTAGATGAGAAGATAAAATCCCATGAATGATACACGAAATAGTCCTTGTTAATTCCCAAATTCACAAATAAAAAAAATATTTTCCAAAATTTCTTACAAATATTTATTAAAAGTTAAATAAACTTTTGCTTTCTATCTAGTATATACAATAAAATTAAAATTAAATTAGCTCATAATTGTGATGTTCTAAAGTGACCTGTTCTTCAACTTTACTTTTCCTTCCCTTTTACCAAAAAACATAAAATTCTATTGAGTTTTAATCTTCTTTTTTAAATAGATATTTTGAAATTTCTAATTTTTGATTTATTGTTTTCTAAAATATTTAACTATAAATTTTTTGTCATTTTTATTGTAACGTGATTCAACACTTATATGGTGATGATGGTCTAAAGTATAACACCTCTATTCTAATTTGCTTCCCTTTTTCTTATTAATATTAATCTTGGATATCTTCTAACATTTTCTTGTAAATATATATTCTCAAAAATTTAAGGATTTATACATTTTTCAAGTTTTGTTTTAAAAATATATAATTGTAATTTAAATATATTTGATAATTATTTTTATGTATATTAAATTTTATTGTTATATAAAAATTTAAAAATCAAATACATTCTAAATCTAAGAATTAATTAAAAAAAATTCTATCAATTTTAATCTTTAATTTGAAAAATATAATCAAATTTATTAGTTCTCTTATCAATTATAAATAAGGAGATATAAAATCCCCACATATCTCCTCTTTCAATTTTCATTAACCTAATATGATTTAGTAATAAACAATAATCTAAATTTTAAAATTTAAATTTCTAGAGACAAAACAATTAAATGATGTGTAAATTAAATATACAATAAATTTTAAATATACCACATATTATGATTTTAGCATTAATTAAAATAAAATCAACTAAAATCATTTACACATATGTATGTACACTTAAATAGGGAAATTTTTATTTACATTTACATATTCGAAAGAAGAAGGCATAAGATTAAATTCAGGCAGTGAGAATGACTAAATATTATATGAGAGGTGCTAATAAATAGATTGAAGTCGATCATGATTCCACAATGATGATCTATTCATAATGAAGAGAGCTTAGATGACATCATATCCTTGAATTCCATGAAATCTAACACTCCATTGCAATCTGAATCAAATCTGCAAATCATATTCTGGCAACATTGGACCTACTCCAACAGTCCCAACATGGAGAGAACTTGTTGTACAGCTCAATGGAAGAGATGTATCCATCCTCATTCCAATCAAAAACTCTGAAAGCTTCCATTAAATCCTTTGATTCATCTTCTAATTTTGTGTCTTCATTATTTATTTTTTTTATGAATAGGCAACTATTTATATTAATTTAAAGATAAGAGTACATATTCACAAAAAAAGGGCGGGTGGTAAAAAGGCACACCCCAAAAGTCACATGGGAAACACCCAGAAATAACAAAATATTAAGTCACATGGGCCTAGCCTAGAAGTATAAAAGCATGAGAAATTAAAACAAACAGGCCATTGAGTGGCCAGAGCAGTGCCAACTGAGCCAAGAGTGTCTCTATCATCCATGTTTTTCCCCCATACATTAGCGGGGTCTGGAGTGACGTCAGAAGGAGCACCCCAACCATCATCATATTTTTCCTTATCATTATCTTCTTCCTTGCACCAGGGAAAGATTGCAAGCACCGGCCGTAGAAAGCCTTTACCACTGGTAGGCCATCCAAAACTAGAAGTAGGAAAAATATTAGAGGGCCACCCAGAAACTCCACTGCCACTCCCCGAAGCACCACCAAAAGGCCATCCTTGACCAGTCCGCGATTGAGGAAAGTGAGCACGTAGAGGAGGGTGAGAAGGAGGCTGGGAACGGGGACACACGGAGCCAGTCCACTACTGGCCTCGAGAGGGAAACCAACCACGAGAGGAGGAGGGCGAGTCAGGGACCCGAGCCACAACAAACAGGGCATTGCCCTAGTGGTTCAGGAGGACCTGTAGGTGAGCCACCTCCAGTGTAACTTTGTTAGCTTGCACCTATATCTATAAAAGAGTATTAGAAAAAATAATTGCTTTAGCGTAGAGATAAATATTAATATCCATTTGAGAATGAGAAAATATGCAAGAGTTTCTATCTTTCCAAATTTTGAAGAGGATTTCCACCCTAAAAGTGTGCCAAAGCTGGGTGAACTTAGCAGGGATCCCAGGTGGATCTCCTAATAGAACCATATGCCACTTGACAAACGTGCTGACCGAAAGGGTCGAAACAAATCATGAATCCAAGTCCAAAGCTACTGAGCTCTGGGACAAAACCAGAAAGATGCTTGATGCTTTCAGGTTTCCCATAAAAAGGGCAATGAGAGTCCTAGACCCCCAAGTGTATAAGCAAAGAACCCACAAGAAATCCTTAGAAAAGAATACAACAAGCAAAGTGGGCCAACTTTGGATTAACACTTGTAGACCAAGTGGCATCAAATCTCTTCCGCCAAACATGAGCAGAGGAATTAAGAAGCCACCTCTGGTTCAAACTGTTGATCATAGGGAAATTGGGTGAAAGCCACTTGTAACCAAGCCACGACTTATAGCTCTTGAGAGGAGTGTCTAGAAACCATTTCCAGTCTTTCCACCAAGGTTTGTGCCCACGAATGCCAATTTTGTGAAGTATTTCCACCAGAATGGCACTCACCAGCTCGTCGAAAGTGGCACGGTCCTAGTTTGGAAGTTTGTGTTTGGCCTGGAGCAGTTGTCCCCTTCTTTGAAGGGTTTGAAATAAATTTTGATGGTTCAGGGGCCTTGGGAGCCGACCCAGAACCAGTTGGCTTATTTTTTCGGTTTGTAACCATGGTCCACTTTGTTTCAGCCTTAATAGAAGGTTGCGTCTGGCGAGGCTTTTCAACATCTCATGATGGGGATGGTGTACGAGGCACTTCCAAAGGGCATTCCTTGATCTTACGGTTATCTAACTGGCACCGATAGCACATGTTGGGAAGATTGAAATATGTGACTTTTTAGGTGTTCCTAATAGCTCCTATTTGAATGTCCATAGATTCTTTCAAATCCTTGGATAGGTTCACTTCCACATAGACCCGCTTTTGAGGCTAGGCTTGGAAAAACCTATCAGGTTCAATACAAAAAACCCTCCTTGTGTCTTCATTATTGAAGATGGACTGATATAAATGCACGAATTCTTTAAATTCCACATAGCTACAATTCTCTTCATCTTTGCATAGAGAAGTGAACATACACGTGATGATCTTGTTTTGAAATTGGTATTCCAAGTCTATTTACGAAGTCACTGATTTCACCCACACTCACAACTCCATCCGTATTTACATCTATGATTTCATACATTCTTCTGATATCATCGAGGTTGGCCATTAATTATTAAAGTGAAGAAGAAGCTTGGTCAACCTTCAAATTCACGTTACAAAAACCTAAGAGATTTAAAGATAATTGTGTGTGAAATAATTTCCCTTGCTACGTGTTGGGTGGTGGATCCCAACCTTATGGTTACTCCGTCATCGTCTCCACTTCCATCATTATTATGATTCCTTTGTTATTCTTGGCTGGCGGTTGGTTAAGTGGTGCTAGAATAATAATTATATTGTAATAGCTGAAGGTGTATAAAAAGAATGCTACTATGTATTGTATATATATTGATAATAAAAGATATTCCTCTGCATTGTCTATAGATGTAGCCTTATTTAAGGTGAACCATGATAAATTTTTTAGTCTCTCTCTATGTGTATTATTTTATTTATGTTTCTGGTTATCATTTTATCTTTTTCATTTCTACTCTTTATAGTCAACAATTGGTATCAGAGCCATGCAGACTTATTGAGCAGAGATGGAAAATGATTAGGTGTTTGATCCCGGAGGTGGGTGCTTTTATATAGTGAAGAGACACACTGAAGAGGAAGTTTTAGATAATGAAGATGATTCCATCATTGAAGAATTTCATGGCAGATTAGATTCGGCAGAAAGTAATGTGCCAGTGCAACCTGAAACAAGGCACCGTGTTCATTGGTGGGATGGTTGGAAAAATGAGAAGGATTCGCCTGATGAGGAGAAGGAGGCTAGGTTTGTTTCCTTCTCAAATTTTTGATGCAGTTGTGGCTACCATTGTCAAAGAAAAAGAAGATAAGAAAGAAGGTTTGAAGCAATCGTTGGTTAAAGAAGGAGAGACTGCGGAGTTTTCCTTCTGAGATGAGGAGGATGCCTCCCAAGGAGAGGAGGATGTAGTTTGGAACTAGGTGAGTGAAGATGAACCTGAGAAAGAGGTTGAGAATTGAGAGGATTACTTGAAAAAATAAGTTGTGATCCTAAAGGAATAAATTTTGATGCTCAAAGAGTGAATATGCATGGAGAAGGAACTGGGGGCCAAGCTTGTTATAAGAGGCAAGGGTTCTATTAAAAAGGGCAGATTACAATAGAAGCAAGATTTGAAATGTAAGGTGAGAAATTATGATTTCAATTCCATTGCTAAGAAGGTAAAAGGTATTTCATGAGGAAACAACTATTGCTGTTGAATGTGGAATGGTGCCAATGGAAATAGATGAAGCTCCTATCTATTTGGCTGTTGAGTATCTCACCTCGGTAGTTCTAGTTAGTAAAATTATTGCACTTTCTATTACTGTTGGAATAATAGAGTCTAAAGGAGGAGAAAGTGACAATGTAGGTGAGGTTTTTGGGAAAGAATTTGTTGATCTTTCCACTGATGTTCTTATGGGTGGTGCCGATCCTGATTCCCCGAGCATTGCCTAGGTGAGGTATGTGTGGAAAAGGCCTCCATAGAATTTGGGAGGCGATGATTTTGACATGTTAGATGAATCAGAGATCCTACAAAGGTTGAAGGAAACAAAGGGAACAACAACAATGGATGTGCTGATATAGGCTATGTATGCACTACTTCAGGTTGTGTATGCACCGCTTCAGGCCATGGATACACTAATACAGGTCATGGATGTGTCGTTTAAGGCTATGGATGCATTGCTTCAGGCCATGGATGCACTAATACAGGTCGTGGATGCATCGTTTAAGGCTGTAGATGCGTTGCTTCAAGCCATGGATGCACTAATACAGGCTGTGGATGCGCCACTTCAGGTAGTGAATGCGTCATTTCATCGAGAGGCAATTTTTTTTTCCGATAATCCATTGTTTAAGCCCAAGGAAGAAATGGTTAATGACAATCCATTATTTGAGTCCTAGGCGGATGGTATAGAGGTAGCCGAGAAGGATGCAGAACAACACATTGAGGATGAATTAGTTCTTGAGTTGGAGAATCAAGAGGATCTTGATATAGATGATGTCGTTTCTTGCCATGAGTCAATGTTGGCAGGGGAGGTGTTGCAAGAAATGGTAGGCATAGATAAGGTGCAACGCTTGGAGCAACTAGAAAGTGCTATAAGGATGGTTTATGACCCTGAAATGTTGGTGGTGGAGACAATTAAGTTTACGGATGATGAAGATGAGGAATTTCCATAGCCGATGACTCTAGAAGAAGTTATAAGGAGCAAGGCATTGGTTGTGTTGGCTACTTCTGTTGGGGAGAAGAATATTTTGATCTCTAATATGTCACTACTGACAATTGAGGAAGGAATTTTTGAAGTGAAAGCCATGACTGGTGATACACATTTGGGTGGCAAGGATTTTCTACTATTTTGGATTTTTGGTCCACACATGGAGCCATGGGCAAGTAAGCTTATTTCTGAAAGTGTAGTATTTAAAGATGTTTTTTACTCTAATTTAATCTAGAGAAGACTCATTTTGACTGTGCTGGAATAGATTTTGGTAAAATTAAATCTTCTCTAGGTTTGGTTGTGATGTAAGATTCGAAATGGAAATGCAGGGAATGCGACAGTGCATGGCCGTACTAGTTGGCCTTCAAGGGGACAACTGTTGTGTGGTGAATCCGAACCGTTATAGTTACTCTGCTACTGTCTCCACTTCCATCATTATTATCAATTCCTTTGCTATTCTTGGTTGGTGGTTGGCTAAGTGATGCCAGAATAATAATTATATTGTAACAGCTGAAGGTGTATAAAAAGCATACTACTGTGTATTGTATATATACTGATAATAAAAAAATAAAAAATATTCCTCTACTTTGTCTGTAGATGTAGCCTTATTTATGGTGAACCATGTTAAATTGTTTAGTCTCTCTCTATGTATATTATTTTATTTCTGTTTCTGGTTATCATTTTATCTTTTTCATTTCATGAAGTTTTGACTTGATATTTGTAAAATTTGGTTACTAATTCAACTAACTAGCGAAGAAATGGTCGTGTGGAAACCAAGTCATTGGAAAGGCCTTTTCGTCCAATGCTTAAATTTGATGGGCAACGGATCATTTGCGCTCAGCCATTGTGCGCGCTATCATTTGGGTGACGGTCAAGTTTTTTTGACATTTATATCATGGAATCAAAACGTTGATTTTATTTTTATCATTACTGTTTCAAAAATCTTTCTTTAGTATTTTTTTTGGATTTCATTTCAAGTGTTCTTCTTTTTACTTTTTATTTTTTTAATATATTGTTATTATTATTTCTAAAAAAAATGTTAATTGAAAAAACATAATTATAATGACAATAAAGAATGGAATGTGATGGCTATAATTATTAAATAGTCAATATATATTAAAAAATTAAAAATATAAAATACTTTTTAAATAATTCTAATGTAAAATAAAATAACTATTAAGTAAATTAAACAACTTTAAAATAATTTATGATTATATAAAACAAAATAAAATAACTCATTAAATATATCCATTCAAATTAAAATAAATAAATAAAAACTCTTAAATTGATATCTTTCGGTGTTTATTAGGTAAATGTATTTAAGATATTTATACAAATTTTTATAATGCAATTTCCTAAATTTTTACAAAAAATATTTTGCTAGAAAATATGATTATATTATTATAATATATGAAATTGTTTGGAAAAATTGTTAGCATGTTTAAGTGTATTAGTATTGGGAGAAATAGCAATTGATAATAAATAAGAGTCAAAATATTAAACTATCCAATCAATAGAATAACAAGAGTTGAATGAACATCAAGAAAATCCTTTAGCACTATAAAATACTTAGCATCTAACTTTAAATTTTGAATTTTATTGGCAAAGAGAAGACTAAGTATAATCCTAGTTTGAGTGGTCTTTAATGTAGAGTGATTTTGTTAGAGTTAAATTAAAATTTCCTACTTACTTCCTTGATTCCCTTTGTCAAATCACCCTCTTTTTATAATAATAGACAACTAATCCAAAATTTCATCTATTTATATTCTTTAGCTCTATGTTAGATTGTAAGGTAGCACACAATATAATGAAAAGATTGAAAATATTGAATAGAAAGATACTAAATATGCTATTACAACTCTAAGATATGATATTGTAAGAAAACAATCTCGAACATCTTTATTTTTAGATAAAAAAAGAGGATCATTTGACAATATGATTTAGAGATGACATATTGAGAAATATTTATCCCTAATAAGATAGATTTTCAGGTTAGTTTCATAGGGAGGGCAATTGGTAGAGAAAGGAACATAGATTTTCACATGGATTTGGAATAAATATCGACCTAGAACACATGTTTAGTGTTTTTTTCTTGGCAAAATGAGAAAATAAGGGGAATAGTTAAAGGAAGTGACTTCATGTATATAGTTCTCATTGAAGAATGGATGATCAACGTTATTTCTATCACACCATTAACAATATTTAAAAGATTACATCTTGCATAAATGTAGAGATTAATTTGTAACTGAGAGGGAAATATAGATCAGTACATAGTGTGGATTATTTGTAGTTAAGTCCTACACAATTTTAATTTAATTTTGATATCACAATCACCATTTTACATAAATGCATGGAAATGGGGGACAAAAATGGTGTCAAAAGTAGCCCTTTTTCTCCTTCTTGAAATTAGCTATATATGAAATTAGATATGTACACTCAAAATTTGAAAGTATTGTAAGAAAAAAGGGGTAGAAATTAAAATCTAGTTTTGAAACTACTAGGGTTTTTAAAAATAGTTATGATTAAAAGGGTGAAGTGTTGATTACACATAAAACTATTCATATTTTTCTCATTAAAATATAAAATAATATCTATTTTGTGCCTCAATTATTTTGTTGTGTTAAGTACTTTTAAAACCAATTGGTAAAAATATAGTCAAGACTAAGTGCACAAGTTTTATTTTTTAACATTTTTAATTGAATGTTTTTTTGATGATTTTTTGAAGTGGGTGATTCCTAAAAATCTATCATTGAACATACACATCAAATCACTTGCACAAAAACAATAATATATATATTGAATATGTATAGAATGAAGTGTAGAACAATCTGATAATTTTTGAATAAAAAATTAATATGTGGATTTAAATTTATAGATAAAATTTAACACATATATCTAAGAAATATGAAGAAATTTCTTAAAGATAATGAAAAGCTAAAATATCAAAGTATTCAAAAATAGAAAAAATATGTCGATAGAAAGTTAATAAGAGTAACATTTTTATGGTAATTTTTTCAAATATTATTATAAAACAAGTGTGATGAACTTGAGTTTACAAATATTAAAAAAAATTGTGGGAGAAAAATTAGAATTCCTATTCTTGGGATCATCATCAAAGCCTATGCCAAACCTTACAGGGTGAGTGAATTTTTTGAATAAATAATGTGAGTGAATTACATAGAGCACTTGACTTATGTAATGCACCTTTTCATTATGTAACTCACATAGGGATATTATGTAAAATCCTAAAACATATTTAGAAAAATAAAAAAATGATACTCATGATTCTGTCAAACAATTTTTTCTACGCATGTTTTTAATAAATATTATATCTCATGGAATGTTGGAATTCTTACTAGAAACTCCTTAAGAAGTATTCTATGAGAGAAGAGAAATTTATCAAAACTCTACATCTTTGAATGTCCTTTTCTTGCAAGAGGTTAAGGTTACTAGTTTTTTAATTTTTTCTACTAACCATGTTATTTGGTGAGCTAGGTTTTTATAGCAATCACTATGGACATTATTGAGGGTTTTTCATTTTTCTATCTCCAAGTGACACATGTATTTGGTTGCTCATGGATGCACAGTGATCCCATCAATTGGGTGATTTAGATCCTTATCAATATTGAAAATTAATACTTTATTTTAAAAATTTTATGCCTCCAATTATGCCATTGAAAGATCTATGTTGTGATGTTGGATTGCTAATTCAATGTAGACTACCATTTTATCTTTTTTGCAAATATTGTAATATGATTGAAATGGCTTAGGATAAATATGACAATCTCTTCTCATGCCCTCGATATTGAAAAAAGGGGAAGCCTAGTATTTCATGCACAATAAATTGATCCCTTTTGATCCCAATATGGAACATTACCATAGTGGCTTAGGATAAATATGGCAATCTCTTCTCATGCCCTTGATATTGAAAAAAGGGGAAGCCTAGTATTTCATGCACAATAAATTGATCCCTTTTTGATCCCAATATGGAACATTAACATAGTGGCTTAGGATAAATATGACAATCTCTTCTCATGCCCTTGATATTGAAAAAAGGGGAAGCCTAGTATTTCATGCACAATAAATTGATCCCTTTTGATCCCAATATGGAACATTACCATAGTCATTCACAATGGAAACAATTTTGTGTTTTGTGTAGCAAACTACACAAATAACACAATCATGTAATTATTTTTCTCATCCCTTTTCACTTTTTCCAACTATTTTTCTCTTCTAGTGGAGCCTTTTCCAAACTTTATTCTTTCTAGTCATTGTCCCCCAAGTTTTTTAATTAATGGAAAACTACTCATTATGAGCCTAGAAAGTTATTTTTTTCCTTTAACACCTCTTTTCTAACTAATCAAAAAAATTTAGTCCACATTCATTATATTTTGACCTTGACCATAAGAATTCATAGTAGATATTCTTGATTGATTGGTGGAATGGGTCTATCAAATGCACCTCATGCTTCCTTCAAGTCTATGCCTACTAGATATATTAGTTTTTTTGGTGTGCAAATGATACCACCACCTTGAATCTCACCCAAGTAGCCACCACATTCAAAGATAATCCCTTTACTTTTATGTTGTAAGTGTGGGTGGTTAATCTCTCCCATAAAAAGCAAATTATTGATAATCATTCAACTAGAGGTCGCAAAATAATTGAATGACCCCAAAGTAATTGAAACTAATACTCCTAGATAAAAAAGTGGATCATTACTAGTAACAAATATATCATTCCATTGCTGCACCCATCCATCATTATGAAAGGAAAAGTTATACACTAAGACCCCATTGACAATCATGATTTCCAAGAGCTTTAATATCTCCTCCAAAAAAAACTCTTGATATCCTCTTTATTTTTATGTACATATAATGCAACTTTCTTGACAACCATATATATATATTAAAACCAATGTGCATATGCTTAATATTCTTAAAAATAGTGTTGTTTCTAGCAATTCAAATGCACCAAAGACTCATAGTGAGCATAAAAAACCATAACTTGACAAGGGAATTTCATATTCAGTAGAAAAACGATTTCAAAAAGAATATATGTGAGATAATAAATATTTAAATTTGAAAAATTTAAGAATCATCTTCAAACTTGTAAATTTAACTTGAAACAAATAAATTAATTAAAAAACAAATTAATTTTGACATATATATATATATATATATAATAAACTTAAATTATTTACTTATATATTACCTAATCATACATTAAAAACAAATATAATATATATATATATATAAAATAAACTTAAATTATTTACTCATATACTACCTAATCATACAGTAAAAACAACCTAATATGCCCATATTTAGAAATGTATTGAACACCAATAAATTAAATAACCTCAGCCAATGTTCAAGATTTTTTCCAAATAGAAGTATCAAAATGTGGTCCTACAGCAGGCATTCAAATGAATCAATAGTTTTTTTGGAAACCCAAAGGAAAACTTTGTACAAACGCGTTGAAAAATTGGCCGCTGACTTTTAGCTTTGTCGAGGGGACACATGCAAGTATCCTTTATCGTTAATTTCTTAATTAAGTAGAAGACCTGTCCGTCACGTAACACATTTTCCTTTTGTTTTATTGGAATAACACGCAACCATCATTGTTTATTTGCTGGCTGGCCGCTTTCACTTGTCCCTTGCATTTCCATGTATTCAGGCAACGTTTCCTGGTCTTGATGCGTTTCATGCAAGAACTGAATGGTATATTTGAAGGTAGATGCTTTTTGAAATTAAATGTTAGTAGTACAAAAATAAATGTAATAAATCAAAGTATTTAGTTTTGAGTCTGAAAAATAAATGATTTGTAAGAATACTTTTACTTTTAGTGTATCTAATCTAAATATTTCAATATGGATTACCTCTTAGTGTTCTAGAGTGAGAAGGGACTTCCATATTATAGATTTTTCAAATGAATGCTAATGAATGTCTTTAAATATTGTCACATAACATCAAGTATGACAAAGGGTACACAATTAGTTGACTTAGACTAAGAAAATAAGGGGGACAATCAACTAAATTTATATTTTAAATTTTTGAAATCGGAGGGTCATTCTCATTCCAATGAGGTTGAGCCCATGTGATTATGAAAATAGCCCTTAATCGATAGATGGCCATATCTAGGTGGATAATGATTATATTAGGATGCATAAACACAAGTATGATGAATGAAAGGATTAGTTAAATGTACCAAATAGTATGTTTATAAGGATAAAGTGAAGGCTAACTATGTGAGAATGTTTGTTTGTATAGAGATAGGTAAATGATATAGGAATAAGTCCAACTTTGTGCAAGATTACATCATTTCTTATTTTATATATGTATTAAGATATTTCATCAAATTGGCACAAACTAGATGGGAAATAGCATGGGAATGCAAATTTTATCATTACATTTTACCCCATTTTAAGCTACATGTGAATCCTAAAATGATCATTCATCGCAAGTTATATAAAAATTACAAACATGCATGTAAGATAAATATTATGATACCAAAGACTACAAAAGGAGATTCATATATATAAATGGACTTTGGAAGGTGTGATCAAGTAACCTTTTTCTTTCATATGTTCTTTCCATAGGAACCTACTAAGTAGATGAAAAATATGCAATCAATATCTATCTTAAAAAGAAAACTAGGTATAAGATACGAGTTTGTTTAACTACCTACGAAATAAGAATTATAGGAGGGTAAAAGCACATACCTGTGTCACACTTTATAAAAGAATCGACCAACAATAAAAACAATTATGAACTTTGACCACATAAAAATGGTCTTTATATTTTGAATTTCAAAATGGTGTAAACTAATGAAATGTAGAACTTTTGATGAAGTTTACTTTTGTAATTTTTCAAATTTTAACAAATTTGTTTTCATTATGTTTTTATCAAATTAAGGATAGATTTTAAAATGCTGAAAATTTGAGAAAAATGTGACTTCATAGGCCATCAAGAAACAAATTGAAAAAAACTTCATTTCTCTCTAATTTTTTTTCTCCAAATAGGTAACTTTAATATCTTGTGCATGGAGAAAATAAATCAAATTTTGATGTATATCTTTCTCGTAATAGCATTTTAAAGTCAAACTTGTCAGAATTTGACAGTTTTCATGGGCCATCAGATATTTTCAATTTTTTTAATCATTTTCAAAAAACAAATTATCCCATTTTGAAGAAGAATCTCTCGTCTTATGCTCCATATAATTTTTTTAAAAATATAATATGTTTTATTATTTAAAAAAAATTCCAATGAACCTTTTTTTTAAATTTTAACAACCTACTTGCATTATTTTAAAAATAAAATATATTAAAACTAATCAAAATATTAAAAAATATATATATTTGGATTCTCCACTCTGAGCTCTACAAAGAGAGTATTTTTCTTTTTTTCAGAAAAAACATTATGACTAGACAAATACTTAGTTAAAGTTGAAAGTTTCAAAAAATTCTGAAAAAAACTGAGTTGGCTGCCAACTAGGATGCCAACTAGATAATTTCAGCCGAAAGGGATTCTATAGAAATGGTTTCGGCCGAAACCCTTTCAATAGAAACCCCGCACATAAAATAAGCCAATTTGAAAGCCAAATTCAAAGTTTCGAAGGAAAAAAATATTTTTTTTGGTTTCAACCCGAAACTTATTCGATCGAAACCTTGTGTGCCACGTATACACCACATGGTTTCAGCTGAAACCTACTCGACTGAAACATTTTTGATAGAAAATAGTTCACTTGAAACTATTTATTTGTCCGAAAGTGTGACACAAGTTTGTTCTTTTACCCAAAAAATGAGAAAATAGGAAATTTTACATGTTTTGAAGATGACAATGGTGTGGTCATCTTCTTTTTCCTAGTATGCCATACACATGGGTTGTGAGGAAAACCATTAGTTGTGATAATGAATATTTGTCAATTACATGCTTACAATACAATTTGAACAAAATATCTTGTAATAAAATAATATGATAGGGGAGAAGGTCGATTGATTCAAAAATCATGATTCATTACATGTGTTCATTATAAATTATTTGGAAAAGTATCTTAAAAATAGTCACTTATAGCCAATGTACATCAATTTTTCAATAGAATGTCATGACAATCATTCAATAATTGAATCTATATAGAGAAATAATATTTAATAATAAAGCTAGTGTTTTTGATTGAGGAAAAAATGGGTTTTACAGGGACCCGAAACCACAAAGTTTAGAGACCATAAAAAGAAAGAGAAAAAGAGAGTCCAGGAACATAACGGATGCACACCAGAGATAAATAGGAAAGATCAATAGCCACCAAAAAAAACCTAGCAAAAAGATAGCAAAAAACCAACTACAGCAAAAAACACAGCCAAACCTAACCTAGAGACTTTAAAGTCTCTTCCACTTCCATTTCCAGGTTGTCCAAATCTTGAGCCACCATCTTCAGGTCGTGGGTCTCCAAAGGCATCGTATCTAGTCTTTGCTTCATGTTAGATCTGGTTCTCTTTGAAGGGCCCAATTCCTCCACCTTGTTTCTATTCTTCTCAGCATCTAGATCCACAATTAGAAGACCATGTTGAGTATTATCCATTTTTTCAACCAAAGCTCTTAAGATAGTGGAGTTGTTTTTAACAATTCTGTGGTTGTGTTCAATAGTTGCTTTTAGGGTTTCCTTGATCTTTTCCACGTCTTTTTCAAGGTTCTTGACATCCTTCTTAAGGTCTTTAGTGAAGTCTACCTCTTTCTGGAGGTAATCACCCATGGCCATCTTCTCCTCCGCAGTCCATAAAACTTCGGCCAAGTTCTCTTCAGCCACTTTAGCTTCTAGGATTTCCATTTTGCTTGTGATAGCGTTGTTTATAAGATTGAGGTCCTTAATTTCATGAAAAACCCATTTCAAAATTTCAAAATTGTCAATCGCTCCCTTTCTGGCCAGAGAGAGGATATCAGCATAAAAATCCCTTTCCAGTTCAAAAATAGGGTCATCAAGATTCAGGTCCACATGAGAACTAGGTCTATTATCTCTATCAACGGAGTGGAAAGAGGCAGAGGAAACCTCTTTTCCAAAAGGTCCAACATTGTCTTCATTCGGAGAATCCTTCGAATAGGCCACCAGTTTTTCCACAGGGGCCTCATCCTTCATCTTGTCCTTCGACACAGACGCTTCAAGAGGAGTTATCCAAGGACCAACTTTTTTAATTGAGGGCTTAGCAGAAGGGGCATTCTTCCTTTTTTTGCTAAGAGGGGGAGTAACCTCATTCACCCAATCCAGGTCTGAACCCTTGATATCCTTAGGCGAGCTAGACTCAGTTTCGTAACCCTCCGAAGCCAAGGCAGTGATAGGGTTAGAAACAACCAGCATATTTTTGAAGTGCTCATAAATGAGCCGAATAAGGCCATCATGCAAGACCAGATTCTTATCATGATTTTTTCTAAACTCCTCAATACTATTGTTCAAAGAACACAATAGGTAGTAGGGGAAAGAAACCCTAATCTTATATCTGAACTGGTTGAGTAAAACAAAGTGATACCCATAAACTCTAGTGAATCTCCCATCCAACGTTATATATTCCATTAGGACTTTGAGCACCTCCCTCCAAATTTTCTTGATCCTGCTAGACTCGAAGTAACTATTAGAGACTTTAACCAGTCTCTTTTTCTCCTCCTTTGACTTCAAAAAGCTCATCCACCAAAAAGGATAAAATTTCAGACCATCAATTGAGAGACCAGTGACTTCTCCAACAAGCATCTCATCCACAAACACCTTCCTCCCAAAGAGGATAATCTCCCCTTTATTCCAGTGTTTTGTGAAATAATCAGTAGCTCTGAGGTCTGGACCATGAAGTATTTCAATGAATGGTTGAAGCCCTCCATTCTCAATTTTCTTCCAGACCTTGGAATTGTCTTTATTCTTTGTACACAGAGTTGGCTCAACTCTTTTCCTGCTTCCTCCCATTGTTGTCAATCTCTTGTTGTGCTAGCCCGCACCATAATAAAGCTAGTGTTATTAATTTTGAAACTATTTATTTTAATAAGTTAAATATTGTATTATAACTTGGTCATTTGAATATATACTAATTTAATTTTTATAAACATGAAGAAGTGAATGAAAAAATAGTTACATAAGACAACTTTATTTCTCCCTATTTATTATAAAGGCTTTTCATTATAAAACCTTTCTTCTTTTTATTGTAGGTTTCTATCAATTCAACACAACCATTGTGCAAAAATGATAAGGAGACATTATGCTCAATTTTTTAAAAATGTTTTTTTTAAAAACTTTGGGTCAATTATTCTCCACTAGCTATAGGTTGTTCATGTGTTTTTGATGTTGTCACTTATTCACATTTTTCTTAAATGTTTAACTAGATATGAATGAAACAAATATTTTGTATTCTAATTTTAAAGAATGAAAACAAAATTTCTAAAATTTGTGTCTTTTTATTATTTATTTATTTTATATTATTATTGTCTAATGTGTAATTAATTCCTCTAATTTTGTTAGTATGTTAAATATTTGTCTCTCTCTCTCTCTACCTATCTATCTATCTCCTTATTACTCTCTATCTCTCAATATAACCCTCTATATATATCTTTCCCTCTCTCCCTCTCCCACTCCCACTCCTTCTCCCCTCTCCCTCTATATATTGATTTATCTCTTTGTCCCCCTCCCCTCTCTCTTTGTTCCCCTCTCTAGGCCTATCTCTCTATATCGCTCCTTTCCTCCCTCCTTCACTCTCTATCTCTACCTCTCTCTTTCTCTTCCCATAGTTCTCTATCCCTCTTTCTCCCTCCCTCTATCTTTCCCTCTCTCCATCCATATTTAATTATCTATCTCTCTATAACACCTCTCTCTCCCTATCCCTCTAGATATCTCTTTATATCTCTATTTGTTTCCCTATCCCTATCACTATCCCCTCTTCCTCTCCCCTCTCCCTCTCTGTATATTGAACTATCTCTCCATCTCTCTCCATCTCCCTCTCTCTACCTCTCTAAACTAATATCTCTACCCATCTCTACCCATCTCTCCCTGTCTTCGTCTATCCCTCCCTCCCTCTCTATCTCCCCTTCTCAATCTCTAAATCTCTCTCTTTCTCTTTCCATATTTCCCTATCTCCCTCACTTTTTCTCTCCCTCTCTCCCTCTCTCCCTCTTTATTTTCTACCTCTACATCTCTCTATCTCACCCTTTCTATTTTCCTATCGCTCCCTATATCTCTATATCTCTTCTCCTCTGCCTCTTCATCTTCGAATATTGTTTTCTCTCTTTATCCATATATTTCTTTACCTGTATCTCCCTACATCTCTATCTATCTCCATATCCCTCTCTATCTATCTATATATCACTCTATCTATAAATCTCCCACTCCCCCCGTGTCTCTATCTCTCTCTCCCGAGCACTAGACCTATCTCTCTAAATCTCCCTCCCTCCCTATCTATCTCCCCCCCTCTCTCTCTCTCTCTCTCTCTCTCTCTCTCTCTCTTTCTCTTCCCATTTTTCTATATATATCTCTCTCTCCATCTCTAACTTTTTCATATCTACTTCTCTCTATCCCACTTCTCTCTCCTTATCTTTCTAGATATGTCTCTATATCTATTTCCCTCTAGATCTCCCCTTTGTCACCCTCTCCCTCTCTCTAGACCTATTTCTCTACCTATCTCTTCCCCTATCCCTCCCTCCCTACCTCTCTCTCTTCCAGTATTTCCCTCTCTTTTCATTCTCTCTACCCCTCTCTATCTCTCTATCTCTTTATCTCTCCCTCTCTCCATCTCTATTTTTCTATATCTACTTCTCTTTATCCCACCCTTCCCCTTTCTCTACCCATCTCTATCTCTTATATCTCTCTCCCTCTCCCTCTCCCTCTCCCTCTCCCTCTCCTATCTTACTTTTTGTATATTATGCTATCTCTCCTCCTCTTTAACCTCTACTTTGTAAGGCAGCTAAGGTAGCGGAATAAATTACTACACTAATCTTGAGACGAGGATAATAAAAACTTTACAAATCTTTGCAACAATTATAGAAACCTAAACATAAATAAACATAAATATCATACATACTACAACATAGTGATTTATTTGGGGAAAACCCTTTCAGGAGAAAAACCCCACTCTCCAAAAGCCGCCCAACATATTATTTAGAAATTAAAAAGATTAAAATATATTTGAAAAACAAGCTTCTCAAAGGAGTATCACCAACTAGAGATATGTAGAGGCAACATGACCGCTATCAAACTCTCAAAATACATCACAAACTAAATCTTCACATTCGGGCACCTATAGCGGCTAAACCGTGAGGAATTTGAAGATGATGCAAACTAGAGTCTCATCACATTTTGTTTGTAGATTCTAAATTATTTTTTTTCAAATTTTAAGAATAAGATTGCACTTCTTTTTCCATCTCCCACGAAAACTAGTTTTTTTCAGAAAACAACATTTTTAAAAAGTGACACTCACCGTATAGAACATAAAAAAATTTGTATGAAGGATAAAATTCTAATTTTTTAGAATTTAGATTTTTAACTATTATATCTAGCACTTTCATTTGGTCTCATAGTTTTTTATTGAATATTTTTTCCTTAATAGAGTTTCGAAGTCAAGCCAATTGCAATTCAAACATAGGTGGACTATACACAACACAAGTTTTTATGTATGCATCGAAATTGAATTTTTATTTTTTTAATGGATCAAGGAAATAAATACACAGCACAAACATATTTAAAAAAAAATTATTTTGATAATTTTCTATTTTTCCACATGTGCAAAATAGAGAGCTTGATTTTCGGTGAAAAAACTATGTTTAATAAAACTAAAAAAACACATACATAATAAAAGAAAAACATATTAAAATTATATTCATGGGATCGCTCATTTTGAGGACTACCATATTAATTTGAAATAAATTTTAAATGAATTCATTTGATCCCTCAAAAGGTAAATCAAAAGTGATTTTTTATCAGCATTTTGATAGGTGTAAAGGAGACTCATTTATAGGTATGGTTTAAAACTAGTGAGGTTCTATCCAAGGGGGTTTGATGTAAGGTGGTTTGATCAAAACCTCTTCAATTGGAATCCTTAAAATGGAATTTTTAAAGGCTCAAATCATTATATTTTCTAAAAATATGTGATTTTAGCAAAAATCAATTCCTCTCAAAAATTGTAAACCAGCTTTGTGGGATCACCCTTAAACATACTAATATTTATTTATTTTTCACCCAATACTAATATACATAAACATACTCACAATTATTTCAAACAACTTACTATATTGTAATAAATATATTCATATTTTAATCAAAAAAATAACTTTTTGTAAACAAAATAAAATATTGGTTCATAAAAAAACTAGTATAAATATCTTTGATACATTTATATCAATTTAGAAGTTTTTATTTATTTATTTCAATTTAAATAGATACTTTTAGTGATATTTATTTTATATTATTTTATATAGTCTGAAATTATTTAAAAATTATTAAATTTACTTAATAGTTATTTTATTTTACTTTAGAATTATTTAAAAAATATTTTATTTTGTTTATTAAGAATTATTTTATAGTTTTTTTTTGTTAATATATCTTGACTCTTTATAATTATAACCATCACACTTCATCTTTTACTCTCATTATAATTATGTCTCTTGACATAATTAACCTCTTTTCAAAATAATTAGCCAATAGGCTATATATTATAAGAATAAACCACCAAAATTTAGTGTCTCATGCCTTAAAAAGATGCTTCAAAATAATTCTAAGTAGCTAAATTTTTTTTTTGCCTCAAATCTGAAAATAGATTTTCACTCGCAATTTCTCCCATACCAACTTAGTAACTAGACTTTGTGCATTGCTAATTGATGTAGACCTATGATCTAAACTATGATTTGATTTTGTTTCATCCTTATCTCTATTGCATGCAATCTGATCTTATCACTTCAATCTTATCCTTATATTAATAACACTATCTTGTTTACTATGGAACCACCATTGTGTTGTTGCCTATAAATATGTATTTATGTAACTATTTTAAATTATCCAACTTAGATGTAAGATATCAAAAGAACTATGTTGAGTTCTATTATTTTGTAGTAGCAAGGTTGATATTTTTTTAATTGCTTGTTGTTTATGTTACTAAATAGTGCATTCACTTTCTACTATTTCTTTCTTCTCTATTTCATACTCTCCCTACACACCCATACACTAGATCACTTACCCTTGCACTTGCGTCATATACGATCCTCTTCACCACATCTTCTCTCTTCTCACTTGGAACTTTATACAACAAAAAATATTTCAATCCTTAGTATTGTTCCTAACTTCTCTTGCAATTAAGAAGCATTGAGGATCATCTGATGGAAAATATGGAGAATGAACACATTTTTCCTTGCAATTTTTGATGGATCCTATAGGCAGTGTATAGATATGATGCCAATTTTTTACACACACCCTTATTTCATTTATTCCCTTGTAAAGAGAATTTTGAACCTTAGTACAGCAAAAAAGTTTATAGTTTTACAACTTCATTTAAATTTATATACTTCTATTGCAAAGATTAGGTTGATTTTGGGGAGAGTGGACTCTTAATCCTAGATTTCCTTTTGCAAGGAAGCATAGATGGATTGTGAGATGAAGGTTCATCTTTTCCCATTCACTCCCCTCGTGCTTGGGATAGGCTCTGCCAACACTAATAAAGAAAGGTTCTATAGATGTTGCTTCCTTTCAATGCAGAAAGAATGGTCAGAAAGCCTTTGAAGTAATGCAAAATTCTATATTCTCATATCACAATATCTAGTGTATGCTTGCATATACAATACCATTAGAAAGTTGGTGAAACAAGCTCACACTTTACCTCAACCAATTTTGAAGTAAAATTGATAATAGTAGCGAGATCCTTGCTTTCAACATGCATATTTATGTGGTGAATAGTTTAGACCATGCATTGTCTTCCCTTGTCCATGGATTTATTTTTCTACCCAATACTCCTACGACCTTTTTTATTAGGAAAGTTACATGATTTCTCCCCTTACCATAGTGCATTTAGTTTTATCTGCATGTATCAAAATAGCCTTTTACATGGCATGAAAAAACTCTAATATTTGACACCTTTCCTATTAAAGATCCATGCATTTATAGTAATTTAATACATGTAGCTACGATGTGTCATACGGTTATTCAAGGTGCAAGTTTTCAGCTTTTGATTTCATGATGTCTACCCTTCTATTGAGCTTTCTTTGGTTCTAGAAACTTTGCTTTCTCTTCAAACAAGTTTGTGATTACTTATCTGGATTTTGTGCTCTTTTTTACTTTGCGGTTGGATTTACGTACAATTTTCCTACATGTGGACAACCTTATGTTTGCAATTCTTTTTATGTATTCTCCAACACACCTTTTCTTTTTCAGATGGGATACATAACAATCAGTTTTTAGGCATCTGTATTGGTGATACTATCTACAAAACATTTAGTTCATTCAAATTTATATTTTAAGAATAGGATTGAGAATGTCTCAAAAAAATGGGACCTTCAGAAATAAGTGAGAAAAAAGGCATACTTGTTGGCTAATTAAATTGTATTTAACACTTGTCATTCAAAAGACCCAAATAATTTATATCTATTTGATACATTTTCATGAGGGACCCACTAACACTTTATTTATTTTATCCATGTCCTTTCAAACCACTACCTTCTTTGGATTTGTTTATATTAGTGACATTATAAGAGTTTCTCCTATGTCAAAACCTTGGTATTCTTTAACTTTGCATATGATAAATATAAGTGACCCACCATTATTTCTTCATTTGTTACATGTCCCTTTTTCTTTAGATAGATTTTTCTATCCTTATCCATGGGGTCTATAACTATCTTTGGATTAGATCATATTGATTGTTCGTGGGACTCTTCATTATTAGTTATCTGACATAGCACTATAGGATGGATAATTATACTCACACTTTATCTCACACATAATGATGTGTATTGTATTCCCTTCTCTTTAAGATATTATGGCCTTGATTTCACTAACTTCAATGCCTAATTCTTATTACTTTGATTTAATTTGACCTTTGGTTCTTGACCTAAATTTAAGCAAGGTTGTATATATCTCTATTGGCACAATCTATGTGAAAGAGGTGCAGAAAATGCACAAACAGAAAAATATTCAAAAATCCAAAACTCAGACCAAATGCTACAACATTCATTGATTAATTGATTGAGAATATGATGATTGAAACTCTTATATAGAGGTCTTTGTAGTTACAAGAATCTTCTAAAAAGAGCCTGCATACGGAATGCATTTAATCCTACAGAGTTGTTACAAAATTATTGCAAAAAAGAACATGCAAAATAAATATTAACTATATTTATTCAATGAAATAGACAACCAAAATAGTGGATAAATTACTAGATTCCTCCAACACAACCCCCTAATTTATACCATATATTTTTCATTCCAATTTTTTTTTCCAAGTCTTGTCTTTCAAGTTTGCTTACTCGCTCAATTTTTTTCTTGCATGATACTTTCAAACTGTCTTCAAGATCTACTAATCTCTAACTCTCACCCACTACTGCGATAGTCTTTCAATTTCTTCAAACCTTTAGATCTTTAAACTGGAAGCCCTCTTTTTTATGAACTTTCTACTATAGCTTTTCATCTTCTTTGACGTCTTTCTAGGCCAACAAACCTCTTGATTACTATCATCTTTGACATAGGAAATTTTATACTTGAAATTTTTTTTGATCATACCTGTAATCTTTTGCCAACTCCATCTATAACTCCATCCACAATCGATTTGCATGCATCTTGTATTTGACTTCTCTCTTTGCCAACACATCTTCTCTGAATGATTTCTTAAACCACAAATTTTGCACGGATGAAGATCCCAACATGTATTCTTTGTATGACCTTTCCTGTTACAATGACAACATTGTACACATTCCATTTCTGTAACAAATTTCATTAATCCTACATTATTTCCTTTACCTGGCACATATCCAAGTCCCTCATACTTAGGATGCATAATTGGTTCAATCGACTCTTTCATTCCATGCTCATGCTTACCTAATCCTCAACCTTTATATCCCATTCTCTTCATGAGTTTTAAACCAACATTATCATCAAAACAACTAGAAATATTTGTAGAATTAAATACATTACCATCACAATTCTCAGAGTCATGTTTATCTCCATCACAAATAACTTCAACAAAATCACATTTACCAAATATACCATTAGATAGACAACACAAATTATCTATCACATGAAACATCACAAACTAATGGTTTTGTCCTCAAATGTTCATTCTCTTCTTTTAATTTCAATATTTCTTCTTTCTGTAAATTATTTTCTTCTTCATTTCATCTTTTTGTAAATTGTTTTCCTCTTTTAATCTTTTAATCTTTTCTTCTAATTCTTTGTTCTTCTTAACTTCATCAAAAAATTTCAATTTTTCTTCAAACTCTTCATTTTTTATTGTAACTTTAGCCAATTCAATATCAAGATCATACAATTTTTTTTCATAGTCCAATAAATCTATTAATTATTCATTCCTTTCTTTTTCCAAATCATTTTTCTCTTTTTTCCAATCATTTTCTGTCTTTTCTCTTTTATCTTTTCTCATTTAAAATGATTAAAACTTACCTCCTCTCTCACACTTATCCTCGATTGTCAATTTCCTTCTTTGTTCGACAGCTTTGCATGCCTCGACTTTCATAATTTCTCCTTAAACCAACCTTGTATGACACTTTAACAGCTATGGCTGCAAACTACAAAAAAATCCTCCATTGATGGTTCTTTCAGAAATCCTCTTTTCAACCTCGATCTATTCATCCAACAAAACTAAATCAAAAATTCATCAATTAGTGACTAGATATTTTGCGATCTCATTTAGTCAAAACTGCCTTCTCCAAGCATGCTAGATCAGTGATTCCTATCTGTTATGTAGTGGCATTCCTCTAATACATATTACCTTGAAGATCTTTGCAAATCTCACCCTTTTTTTTAATCACACAATCAAGCTTTTAAAAAAATAGCAATTACTTTTTATGAATTCACTTACTTTCACATCTTTATTTTATTAGCAGTGGCTATACCATTCTTCTCCAGTGATCCATTGATGACTTTCATCCTTCATTGCAATATCTTCAACAGCGACTTTCCTCATCAAATTTAAAGATGCAATACTCTCCTTGGAAAAATCTTCGGTCTCTATTTTTCTCCAATGACAATATTTACTTTAACTAGGTGACTTCTTCCCACATGATCCACCTGCTCTAATTTTCCTTTATGTTGGAATAAGGCAATAATTGAAACATGCATGCAAGAGAAGTTCAATTAGGAGTCTTCAATGAATAGTCTGATATATCGATAGTTCCTGGTCATTAGCATTAGTCACATAGTTAGTTGGAAATAAACTTTAGTTTGTTGTCCATAATCTGGAGATAGCTGTCATCTTGTATTCCAGTCTTATAAGATATTGTTGAGTTCCCATGTTCTATAAATCTATAATTGCTATTGATGAATAATATGGAAATCTGTGAGTTCTTCTATGTTTATTATTTGCTCTGTTTTCTGCTAGGTTTTCTCTGCTATTCATTAATTTTAATTTGGTATTAGAGCCAATGGTAAGTCTCGGTGTTGTGAGCATGTAAGTTTGTTATTGTTGGTACAAAGGAACTGCCTTCTGTTTGCAAGGACTTATTGTCCAAAGAATATTGTGGTTTTATTAAATGGCTCTAGTACATGTTGTGGATAAATTTTCAGGAGAAAATTTTCACACATGGAAGGTTAAGATGCAACTCCATTTAATTGAAAAGGATTTGTGGAATATTGTTCAAGGGAAAGAGCTAAAACTTTTTGCAGATGCTGGAGAGATAACTAAGTGGGAAACTAAGGACAACAAAGCCAAGTCTTTTATTGGTTTGGGTCTATCAGATTCTCAAGTTCATTTAGTGGACCTGTCCAAGACATCAAAAGAAGTATGGGAGGCACTTGGAAACTTATTTGATCCAAAGACACATAATGCCAAAGTGCTATTGAAGCAGCGACTCTTTAACTTAAAAATGTCACAAGGTGAGAGAATTACTGACCATGTTAATAAGCTTATGCCTTTGATGACACAACTTGCAGGTATTGGAGCAGTTGTAGATGAAAATGATGCAAAGGCAATTTTACTTAAAAGCATGACCTCAACTTTTAGCAATATGGCATTTGCGTTGGGGAATCTACCATCACAATCTCTTGGGAGCATGATTGTAGCACTTCTTGAAGAAGAAAGGCATTCAAAGAATAGTGGTGAAAGTTCAGTGGATAATCCCATTGCATTATATTCTAAGAGTGGTGGATCAAGTTTTGGTGCAAGAAAAAAGACTGGTAAATGTTACTATTGTAGCAAACAAAGACATAATGCTTGGGACTGTAGAAAAAGAGATGCAGATCTACTTAAAAGGAGTGCAACCAATGGTGATGGAGAAGCAAACTTCATCAATAACACTATTGATGAGGCGGATGAAGAAATTGTACTATTTTTAAAAAAATAGTTAGTTGTGTTGGGGATCATCAAAGCACAATTTTAAAAAAGGTTGTCATAGGAAATATGGGTTCCTCGACATGCCTCCATTTATGGTGCTGGAGGAGGAGAGGTGCATGAGATCTCAAAAGAGCAGTGTTGTGCTCATGTGAGAGTTGGAGTTATTTTAAATTATTCCTTAAGGGGGAGTGTTGGAATAAGGCAATAATTGAATCATGCATGCAAGAGAAGTTCAATTAGGAGTCTTCAATGAATAATCTGATCTGTCCATAGTTCCTAGTCATTAGCATTAGTCACATAGTTAGTTGGCAATAAAATTTAGTTTGCTATCCATAATTTGGAGATAGCTGTCATCTTGTAATCCAGTCTTATATGATATTGTTTAGTTCCCATGTTCTATAAATCTATAATTGCTATTGATGAATAATATGGAAATCTGTGAGTTCTTTTGTGTTTATTATTTGCTATGTTTTCTGCTGGGTTTTCTCTGTTGTTCATTAATTTTAATTCTTTGATCTTAAGCAATGACAACTTTAGAATTTTTACTACTTGCAACATCCACAATTAACAGCGGCTCCTTCAACACCTTGACAACAACTTCACATTTGAAACAAATAATCTCCAAGCAAATAATGGTTTACTAGCAATCTCCATGATCTTCTTTCCTTCAAATCTTACAGTCTAGCTCTAATCATGATCTGCAAATAGAAACACTAATAGCCCTCAATCTGATACCAATTTGAAAGAGGTGCAAAAAATGTACAAACAAAAAATAATTCAAAAGCCTAGAACTCACACCAAATGCTACAACATTCATTGATTAATTGATTGAGAATATGATGATTCAAACTCTTACAAGATACCTCAGTAAATAGAGGTCTTTGCAATTACAAGAATCTTCTAAAAAGAGTTTGCATATGGAATGCATTTAATCCTACAGAGCTGTTACAAAATTGTTGTAGAAAAGAACATGCAAAATAAATATTATCTATATTTAGTCTATGAAACAGAGAACCAAAATAGTGTAGAAGTTACTAGATTCCTCCAACACTATGGAGCCTCATCCTAACATTAGTGATATTTTAGGAGCTAGACATTTTGAGAATTACAGTGTTATTGTAATCAATATACATTCTAGAAGCAGGGTAGCAAAAGGTGAGAATATATATTTTGTTGAGCAAGTGGAAAAGTAGTGGAGAAGTATAGATTCTTTGTTTGCTGTGACAAAGTTGCACAACAAGAAGCAATGGCCATGAAATGGTGCCATTTCTATCCTATGATCTCTCTTGTTGCTAATTTCTTTTAAAAAAATACATTTTGTTCACAATAGCTAAAAGGAAAAAAATGCACTTCCTTTGTTTGGCATTGATGAAGACTGATTTATCATTTCTCATAAGAGTCTACTGTACATGAATTTTAATTCTATACTTTTGAAATTATTTATTTTTCAAATAAAAGTGATTTGAAACATACTTTATGCAAAAATAGTATTCTAAACATGACATGTATTTTATTTTGACTGAGACTAATATAAAATACAATCGATATAGCTATTGCACCTCCTTTCGATAAAGGGCTAGTAATAAAAATATATTAAAAAAAATCCAAAGAAAAAGAGATTTTCGAAACAATAGTGATAAAAAATCAACGTTTTGATTCCATGATATAAATGTTAAAAAAAGATTGACCGTCACCCAAATGATAGCGAGCACGATGACTGAGCCCGAATGATCCCCTGCCCATCAAATTTAAGCATTGGACGAAAAGGCCTTTCTAATGACTTGGTTGCCACACGACCATTTCTTCTCTGGTTAGTTGAATTAGTAGCCGACTTTTAACAAATATCTAGTCAAAACTTCATGAATGAACCGACTCATGATTGATTGAGACCAAAGTTACGCTCATGAACGGAATCAGTCCACCGTCGCAATTTTATATACTTATTTGCGAACAGACAAATTCTTGTTCACTGCTCACACCCTTCCTTCCACATCCAAACAAGGATCTTTCAATCATACTATAAATGCACTCACATAGCAGGAGACATTATATCAAACACAATTATCTTTAACGCTCTCTTCGGTTTCTGTAACGCAATTTTGGAGCTTGACCGAGCTTCTTTTTCACTTTATTAAGTAATGGCCAATCTCGATGAGATTAGAAGGATATACGAAATTATAGATGAAAATGGGGATGGAGTTGTGAGTGTGGGTGAAATCAGTGGCTTCGTAAACAAACTTGGAATACCAATTTCAGAACAAGATATCGCATGCATGTTCAGTTCTCTGTGCAAAGATGATGAGAATTGTAGGTGTGTACGGTTTGAAGAATTTGTGCATTTATATCAGTCCATCCACAATAATGAAGGCAGGGAATTAGAAGATGAATCAAAGGATCTGATGGAAGCTTTCAGGGTTTTTGATCGGAATGAGGATGGATACATCTCTTCTACTGAGCTGCAACAAGTCCTCTCCTCGCTGGGATTGATCGCGCAGGGCCAAAACTGCGAGAATATGATTTGCAGATTTGATTCAGATTGCAACGGAGTGTTAGATTTCATGGAATTCAAGAATATGATGGCATCTAAACAATCTTCATGATGAATGGATCTTCATTGTGGAACTAAGATCGACTTCAATCTATTTATTAGTGCCTCTCATATAATATTTACTCATTCTCAGTGCCTGAATTTCATCTTACGCCTTATCCTTTCGAATATGTAAATGTAAATACAAATTTACCTATTTAAGTCTACATACATATGTATATGTAAATGTAAATGAATTTATTTTAATTAATTTCAAAATTATAATATGTAGTATATTTAAAATCTATTGTATTTAGATATCATTCAATTGTTTTGTCTCTAAATATTTAAATTTTAAAATTGATATTATTGTTTATTACTAAGTCATATTAAGTTAATGAAAAACGAAAGAGAAGATATGTGTGGATTGCATATCTCTTTAGTTATGACTGGTAAGAGAATAAATAAATTTGATTATGTTTCTAAAATTAAAGATCAATCAAAATTTAATAAATGTAAAAATAATTATTAAACAATTATATATTTCTAAACGAAAACTTGGATATGTATTTTCTTAAGTTTTGAGAGTATATATTTAGGAGAAAATGTTAGAAAATATCCAAGACTAATATTAATAAAAGAAGGAAAGAAAATTAAAATAGAAGCATTATCCTTTAGACCATCATCACCATCTAAGTGTTACAATAAAAATGATTTTTTTTTTCCTATAGATCAATATTTTTAAAAATAATAAATAAAAATTAACAATTTTAATGTCTATTTTAAACAAAAATTTAAGAAGAGATTAAAATTCAATAGTATTTTATGTAATTAGTTGGTAAAAGGGAAATAAAATTAAAGTTGAAGAACAAGTCGCTTTAGAACATCACAATTAGGAGCTAGTTTTATATTAATTTTATTGTACATATTAGATAAAAATAACAAGTTTCTTTAATTTGTAATCAAATATTTGTAAAAAAATTTGGAAAACAATTTTTTACTTGTTAATTTGGGAATTAGCAAGGGCTAATCAGTGTATCATAAATGGGGTTTCATCTTCTCATCTCAACTCTATAAGTTCAAATCAACCCCTCATACTAGTGAAACATGGATGATGAATTTTGTTGTTGCTTCTCATATTAACTTGGTTTGTTCTAGGGTGGTGTAAAGGTCGAATATTTAACTCATTTCAAAATAATCATTCCCATGTTCATTGAACATTACAAGTGAGATTTAGAGATAGCAAGAATAAAATGAACATCCACAAGTATTCCAAAATGACATTAATTTAATTAAGTGGAAAATTTGAGTTTACATACACCTCATAGGGTGTTACAAATCATCTATTTCAATGATAAAATGTCAAATATACATCAATAAATACATTCATGATATAGAATTTCCAATTTACAAATTGGCTATCAAGCCATACAAGTATAATATATGAAGCATATCTAAACAATATAATCTTTGAACCTCATCCATCTCAACACCATCGGTCTTCTCGTGCTGAGGCTAAGAGTGTGGTTAAGACACCTTTTCCACCCAACCACAAAGCACATGACTTCCCCAAGGTTCTTCCTAACTCGAAGAAATCCCCAAACCTGCATAAGGAGCCTAGCAACCTAGAACAATAAAGCAGGAGGGTACTTTCAATACATGATTGTTTCCCTATATGCATTCCTAACTAGAAACATATTTCTTGCAAATAGGATGTGACAGAGACATAATACATAATAATCTAGGCTTTTAATCCATCTATTTCAATGGTACATTGCTTGGCCAAGCATAAAGAAATATAAAAGGTAGTTTATGAAAAGGATAAACTATTGTCTTTGTGTACCCACATTCGACATCCTCCCTTGAAAGTTTTCCATAACACAATATAAATAAATGAAGCATAATTATCTATGTGTCACATACAGAAGAATAATACAGTTTCATACCAAAATGTAAAATATCTCATGATAAAGTTGAAATTCATGATAATTTCATACAAGAAGTTCTTTCCACCTTCATATTCACAGTTTGCATTTACTAACTCTTTCTGATCTAACCTCATTTCAGTGGAAGGCAATATTAAAAATTCAAATGCATGTTTTGACTAATTGTTCTCATAGCATCATTAAATCACTTCTACATTCAAATAGTTTCAGGTTAACATGCTCGCAATACTAAAAGGTTTTCAGCCAAGTAGAAATGTAAATGGTAAAGAGAAGAATAATGGCGGCATATTTGTTTTAATATTTAAAGAAATAAACAATTAAATAAATGGATTTTCCTCTAAAAATTGAGAATTTGAACCCTCCATTTAGATTTTAAACATCTTCCCTACTCTTACAATATTCGTACTCCCATATGAAAATAATTGCATTGGCTTGAAGAGTTAGAAAAGGTAAAAATTTCATTCAATTAGTATTTCATGTTCAACTAGCTTTTCTAAACTAAAAACAACATTAGACTTAGGCTGTTTGTATTCTATTTTCCCAAGTGAACAATGAAATGCAAATGTTTGTCTATTTCAGGATAAGTCATTCACAACCAACAAGAAGAATATATAGTTGAATATATGTTATCCATTTTCAGAAATAGTAATATATACTTGCATTTTAAGAGTATTGACTTAATATTTATTTATATATATATATATGTATGTATATATATATACATATATATACCTTGTTCATATTTGTGCATATACATAAATACATACATATATTCTCATAAAATATTTACCATTGCATAAAATAAATACATAGAAATATATTTTTATAAATATATATGTATACCATTGTAGGATATATATACACATAAATATATATTCTTATAATGTATATATACTTATATCTCTGCAAGGTATATATATACACATGCAAAATTAACATCATGCATTAATCATATTCTCCTTAATTAAATAAATTAAATTATTTGATTAATCTCCTAAAGTTCCTCCATTTAATTAAATAAATCCAAATGTTTAATTAAATCTCTAAATTTTCTTTATCTTCTCATCCAATTTAAATAAATCCAAAAAATTAAGTTGAATGTCACAATCACCTAATCATGAGTTTAATTAATCAAATCCATGATTAAAATTGAGCCTAATCCATGTCCCATCCTCTAGCTTTTCCCACTTGCATAATAAATCATTTATTTTGATTTATTAAAACTCTATTTTCCTCACAAAGCATATTCCTAAGGAATATGCCCTCATTAACTCCATTTGTTTGACTTTTTTGTCCAAATAAATTCCCCCCCCCCCGAAAAAACTCTCAATCATATGCATTTAATACATTTTTCAAATTTCAAACTCACCTAATTGCATTTATCTTGCACAAAGACCAAAATATGGTCAAGCTTTCTCCTCTCACATTTTGACAAGTGGCATGAATCTATTTGTTGACGATTAGTCCCACATTCCTCAACTTTGCCTCTTCTTCTCTCAATCTCACCTATAAATTCAAAGCTTTTCTCCTTCATTTGCATCCACGACTTAGAGAAATGTTTTTCTCTCCACATTGAGAGCTAATTTTGTCCACTTCATTGTCATTTGCATCTTAAGGAATTTTCATCATCATTTAGTTTATCAAGGGTTGGGAAAGGGCTACTTTCCACACAAAGAGTAGCACCAATCCACTATGGGATAGGTATATATTGTGCTTTTTTTATGCTTTCAATTAATTTGTTTTGTTATTCTATTTATGATGTATAATGTATTATTTCATAGGAGTATTAGTTTATTTGATTAGTTTTTAAACTCACCATGCTAACAAGTGTTGAGGTTTAAGCTATTAGTAGATTTATGGTGCTCACATGTGGCGCTAGAAGGAGGGTCTTGACCAACAACTATGTTTGTAACAACGGTTTCAAGATCTTTCAATGTGGTGTTTTCAGTTTTTTTTAATTCAAGCGATAATTATTACTTTTTTTTGTTCTATTTTAAAATATTATCAAGGAAATAGATGTAAAGGTTTTCTCTCATGGGAAAATGAGGGAGAATCCTCTGCATTTAGAAAAGAAAAAAAAATGGGAATAATACTTTTTCTAGCATTAATTAGGCATAAACTTAGTCCAATCAAATCAAAATCACATTGATTGTATGGATACGTTCATAGATTTTTCTTGTATTTCTTCACGTCGACCATATTGTATTTATCAATTTGTAGAGGTCAAATGTGTCGATCTTCTTACAAGTTTGGCATAGTGCGGCCTTTGCAGCAGAACACTTTAATGACATTTCACATATTAAAGGCATTCATTTTTGTTAAACAAATTACTCACGGGTAGGTAGCGAATCTAACTATATTGTTGGAATCAATACTGTTGAAGAAATAAGGTCTATCTTATGATTTTTCAATAGTTCAAAGACAGATTCCATGCTAATACTATCCAATGCTCATTATCCCACCTCCATCGATCTTGAGCTGATTTTATTACCACTCCATATGTTTAGTTGCACTCTTCATTTCCACTCCCTCACAAGCCTCAATTGCGAGCCATCCATTACTCTTCAAAATATTTTTTCTTTAAGTTTATAACTTTGAGGACCATATCACAAAGACTAATCTTTCATTGAAGAACCATCTACGTCCTTTTCCCTCATGACTACCTCTGTGGTTTTCTATGACACCACTAATTTTTTAGATATCTAGTTTTCAACATTGTTCTTTTGTTGAAATGTTGATGAATCATTCTTACAAAGGCTATAGCTATTCTTATTCAATCATTCAGGGAAGGCATGAATCTCAGAGACTCGATTTATCTAGCTATGGCAAATGGTCGACCAATTTGATGCTGCTAATTGCAACCTAGCTTTGGAGAGTGACTCTAAAGTTAATGCTTAGCTTGTTGGATCAAATTAATTCATCCCTACTATAATCAAGATCTTCTGCTATAAGCTTATATAGGTTTTATGTGAAAAGGTTCTCTCCTCCATGGCCTGCAATCATGAACAATCTTGTAAAATTATTTACATATGTTTGACTGATTTTATTTATTTTATGGGAGTTTATGGACTCCTATTGATGGTTGAACTATTTTTTTTAATGTGTGAGTTGTGGCTTTTCTATTTTTCCTGCTATAACTATTTGATTTTCTCTGCTGCTATTTAGACTGTTAGTTATTGTTTGTAGATTAATTATTTATGAATTATCGTTGTATGATTTGCATGAGTTGTTAATGTTTGGACAATAATCAAGGTTATTTAATGTGCCATGATTTTAAAATTTTAAAAGATGCGGCTACGCGGGTTAATGTTTGTGTGCTCTAAAATTGTCCATTCACAAAAGAGTCTAAATTTTTTCATTTTCGCACTCACTTTCAATGCCATTTCTTGGTCCTTCCTATTATCTTATGTACCTTCTTGATTCACATTTGTTCTATTTTATTGGCCGACTGTCTAAATGCTGAGGAAACAGCATCAATAAATTTGAACTTAACATTGTATAGTGGTAGCTAAGATATGAGCAGCGTGAAGTTAGGAAAAATGGTATTTATTCAATAAAATCTGCTTGGCCTATTAAAGTAATATGCCTTGTCTATGTTTCCCTATTTTGAAGGCATTTAGGCGCTAGATCCAAACAATCCAAATGTTCATCTCATGATAGATCAATGACTTTAATGGGCCATCTACAAGCCACAAGATTTGCGCACCAAGGTCTATTATGGCACTCTATTGTACTAATATGATGCAAATCTTATTGATTTCTACGAAGATTTTGTGGTAAGACATAATATCATGTTTCTTAAAGATGTAGGGAACACCAAAAGACCAGTCACGTGGCAACCAGTTTCATCTAACTGAGATGTTCCAGGAAATGGACCGAGGATTTATTATTGCCTGAAGTAAAAGGTCAACAGTCATATGGGATATACAAGAATGGCACATTTTTATAAACTGCTCATATCCTTCTAAGAAAATTTGTCTTAAATTATCCCAAGTGTTTAAATGCCTTAAAAGCTTAAGGTCATTGCAACTTGTACCTCTCTACATTAAATATTTGCCTTGAATATTTATTTTTGCATAGAGGCCTTGGAGAAACTTAATTGACTTAGTGAGAGGGGAGTTAACTTGTTCGATGTTAACTTTTCATTTGTATTAGCGCTTTTAACATTGTTTGTTTTTGTAGACATGCAAAATTGGCATCATGCATTTAATTAGGTCATATTCATCCATTCATCAAATAAATCAAGTTTATTTGATTAATCTCTAAAATCCTCCATTTAAATTAAATAAATTCATCTTTAATACTAACATCATCCCCTTTAGCTAAATAAATTAAAATATTTATTTAATTGTCTAAATCATTTTCCATGTCCTTTTGATTTATTTCAATCAATAAATCAAAATCAAATAGGTCAAATCACCTAATCATCTCTTAAGTTAACTAAATCATGATTAATGTTAATATTAATGCAAGTCCCATCCTCTAGCTTTTTCCACTTGCACATGAAAATAGATTTAATTCATTTATTAAATCTCTATTTTCTCTCAACATGGCATAATAAAGAATATTCCCTCAAATTTGAATTCAAATCCAAGTGGACTTAGTCCTTCCAACAAGGCATTTATTTCACCTTACAAGTCCTTTTGCATTGAGCCAAGTAGCCAATACTCCATTTGACTCTCTCTCCACCTTGTCATTGCAACATTTTCAAAATTCAAATTTATGCATTTATGGGCACATTCATCAAAACTTGCACATCCTTGGCCCATTCAAATGGTGACAAGTTGCTTCTTCCTATTGGTTGGGTTTTTATCCCACATTCATCCCATTTTCTTCTTCTCTCATCAAACCCTTCTATAAATGGAGAGGCTATCCTTCATTTCAATCATCCAAAACATCACGTGCAAAGTTACTCTCTTCACATTGAGAGCTAATTTTGTCCATTGTAATAAGCATTGTATCATCATCATTGGCTTGTCAAGGGTTGGGAAAGGGCTACTTTCAACACAAAAAGTAGAACCAATCCACTATGGAATAGGTATACTTCATGTTTTATATGCTTTGATCATCTTTGTCATTTGTTTGCATTTTGAAGCATGATGTATTATTTCATAGGGATATTGTATGTTTGCTTGGTTTTGAAATATTAACCATGCTAATGATGGGTGTGTTAGAGTTCTAACCATTTCTAGATTTTAATATCCACAGTTTTTCTTACAAACTTTGCTCAAATAGCTATATTTTTATAATTTTTAAATATTACATGTTTCATTATGGCTTTTTTAAAAAATAAATCCTATCTCTGACAACCTTGCATTGTTTATAGGTTGGCGTTGGAGGAAAGCGTCAAAATTGAACAAAGGAAAACTAATCAGAGTTGGAAAACTTGAAGATTAAGACTTGAAAAATAATTTTTTAATGCTTATTGTGATGATCTAGAGCTTCCATTTTCTACTCTCATTTTTTGTTTTAAACTAACTCATCTTTCAATTTGGGTTTAAAACCAATCACTGATTTGATCTTTTCAAAGTTGGATTAAAATTGAACCTTAAAAACTTACTACATTTCAATTTGGGTCCTAAAAATTTGGCAAACAACTCTCACACTTTGATTTTGGGGCTTTAAAAAGAACTCAATTTTGCCTTTGGAAATTAAAATGAATATGTGCTTTTGTGTCTTGTAATATTTTTTTCAAAATTATTTCATTTAAAAAGGCATACGTGCTTCTCTCGCACTTCACAGTGATCTTGAGAATCAAAAGTCTTTTTTGTGACATTAAGTTGCATAAAAGATTGCCTCCACATTTCAATTTGGGTACCTTAAAATTGAATAAAACTTGTGAGTGTGAGTGGAGGATATTGCGTACATTCTCTCTCTTTGTATTGCAACAAAGATTGATCGAGTTATTGATATTTCTTACTCAGTTTTATTTATCTTAGAGGTCTTGCCTGGTGGGAAAAAGTAATCACCCCAGGGAACGACCCAACTAGGAAGCTAAAGCCAAGCGACTTCCACTTGGGATATAAGTGTGGATATTGGAACAAAGGTCAATATCACGAGGATTATTCCGATGAGAAGAGAAATAATGGTATCTCATCGTATGGATAGTCCCCCATGAATGGAATGCCCGCATTTAAAACCCTTGTTTAGCAAAGGCTAAAATCCTTTCTATTTGTTGGTGCAAAAGGTCATGTCCTTTGAAACCGCCCCATGTATACATGCGATTCTATTGTAGAGATGAAAAGTATGCCATGGGAGATTCATGGGTTCTGATGCTTGGTTGACCCAAGAAGTGTGTGTTGTGGAGGGGAGCCAGTGTGGTCAAGCATCTAATCATCCATACTGAATATGTGTAGCTAGATTTATCCAAGTGGGAACCCAACAGATATTGTCTTTTCAACCTAGGGTTGTACATGTTCTTGGAATCAAAAACACATTGCTCTGATAAAAAACATTTGAAAAAAAAAACATTCACAAAAATATTCAAACTTGAAACCCTTTAGGAGGGGAAACTACCTTTGACTGAATCCAGGTGTTGTTGCTTTCCATAGGGATTCTATCCTTAGAGGTTTCTAAACATTTGGATTTATATCATAATTTCCTAATACTAAAGTCAACCTAGGAAACTGTGCTCTTGAAACGTTGATTTTCACATAATGGACGTTGTGGAATGAAAATGAATTAAGACATAGACATTTAGTTTGAAACTTTAATCAAAGAATTGTTTTTGGTAAAAATAACTCATTAAGCAAAGTTAAGAGACAATTGAACCCCACAGGTGTTATTTCAAATGATTTCCTGCAAAATCAAAATCTGGAAACCAAAGTTCAAAAGTCTTAGTCCAAAAGCTCGTGAGGAGCATCTTGAAAGACTTATTGAAGTTAGAGAAAGATTGGTTTACAAATTCTACAAGAAAGCTTCAAGAAACAACCCTAACTTGTATGAGTTTTATTATCAACAAAATCCAACTCTTTTTCAAAGGTTTCCTTTTCTCACATAGGAAGTATCAAGCGTGTTCTTCAAAAATGAGATCTTGTAAAGAGTTTTATCTAGGTTAAGTCTAGGATCAAAATAAATCTCTCATCCATCCCTTAACCATTGAATTCAAAAATCACCTCACCAACAACTCTTGAAAACTTGTAAACATCATTTATGCTAAACTTCTAGGAAAAATCAAAACCACTTTGTTTGACTTAACACACTTAGTCAAACTATCCTCTTATGTACGAGTTTACTCTAGGAGAACACAACTTCCTAGGGTTTGCAAGTTCATTATCCAAAATCACCTTGTTTGACTTAACACACTTAGTCAAACTATCCTCTTGTGTACAAGTTTACTCTAGGATAACACAACTTCCTAGAGTTTACAAGTGCATTGTCACTTTGTTTGACTTAACACACTTAGTCAAACTATCCTCAATCAAAATCAAATCAAATCAAGTCCTAAAGTTTAGAATCTCTCTCAAGGTTCCTCAAGAGTTTCATCATCTATATCATCCATCTTTCATTTATCTCATCCTCATCATCACTTTGATCCTTAAATTATCCTAGTTCTTCTCCTCTTCGAACCTAAGGTTTAGACCAATCTAAGGGGTTAGAGGTTCATCTCTTACATTCCTGAAAATTGATCTCTATTTTATGGTTCAAACTTGATCTCAACACAAGAAGAATATGGAGCAAAACAAAGAAAAATCCACTTGAAGTGATCTAAGTCAAACTGGAATAGAATTCAATCTGATGATAACCATTGACCTCCCAATCAATCCTCCTCAAATACCTTAAAATCTGCAAGAAGAGGGTCAAGTGGAGGACATCACTAACTTAGGGATGACACATGATGAAATCCTAGAGATGGTGTGAAATCCTAAAAATCATCGAATTGTCAATGCCATGATGAAGTTGTATCCCTCCCAGTACATGCTTGAGTTAGCAAAAGAAGTGGCTAAACTCCCTTTTGACTATGACCTAAGCACTATTGTGGAAGGACCTCTTGGGATCATGCCCTCAACTTCATCCACGCTTCTAGTTTAAAGTGTCACTCAATACATCATGCAAATCATAACATCCATTGCTTCAACCCCGCCAATTGTTAACAAGGGAAGCACAATGCTTCAAGAACTCCAAAAAAATCCCCTTGTGAGCAATCCAGAGTTGAATACAAACACCACACCAGATCAACCCATTCTGGTAAATCCATTACACCCTTATGTTTCACTTACATTCCATGATTCCGCCAATCCAACCTCTTATTATGCAACTCCAATCTACCCTCTATAAACGCAAACCTCTCTCCCTATCTCACAAAGAGAGGGTGACTTTTTTGGAGTAGGGGGAATATTGGATCCATCATCATCACTTCAAGGGATTGCACAACCAATTTTTTTTCCATTTCCACCCCTACCACTTACATCTACATCATCTCTCAGGTTGGGTCTTCCCCCTTTAACTGCCATCAATCAACCAAGCCAAATCATCATAATGAATCCTCCAACTGTGCCATCAATATCACAACAATAGATGGTAACCATACAAACAACCCCCATGGTCAATGGAACCACCATTCCTCAAATGTCTCAAGTATCAAGCATCTCGATCACACCATCCACAACTCAAACCCCGATTATCAACATGACCATTCCACTCATCACAACGGTCCACACCCTTCCCAATCCATCACCACCATTTCCAAAACACAACACGAAAAAATTTATTCACCATCATGTTGCAAGGTGCTCAACAAGCTGCTCATCAAAAGGTTCTCCAAAATCAACAAGTTGCACAACTAGCTTCTCAGCAAGCGCAAGCCCAATTGGTAGAACAACAAGTGCAATAGGCACATCAGGCTACATAAGCCCAAGCCTTACTACAACAACAAGCCACTCAAGCTTCTCAAGCAGCCTAAGCAGCCCAAGCTACACAAGTAGCTCAAGCCACCCAAGCTGCACAAGCCGCATGATCTGCACAGGCCGCTCAAATTGCACGAGTAGTGAAACAAGTGCATGCTCAAGCACGAGCCCAGTTTCAAGCTCAACAAGCAAGAGCACAAGCACAGTGCAAGGCACAATTGCAAGTGCAACAAGAAGCATATCAACAAGCCTTGCAAGACTATCAAGTACAATAATATGACCAACAAAAGGCATTGTTGGCACAACAACAACACAACCAACAACAAGCATTGTTGGCATAGCAACAACACGACCAACAACAAGCACACGCATTACTTGCTCAACAAATCTTGCAACAAACACCCACCAACATCCCGCTCATCAATCCAACACCTCTGAACACGTTCACCCCACCTCCTGATCTGCAAAATGATGTGACTACACAAATCAAACTGCTTTCCCAACAAGTGCTTGATCTTCAATCAGGAAAAAAAACAAGGACACCTAGAAATCTGTGTCTCTATTTGTTCAACAGGAGCTTAGCAATGGTGCCATTCCCGAAGGGATTCAAAATCCCCAAATTTGACAAATATCACGGGATAGGAAACCCTGAATATCACATTAGGGAGTTCCAGGTACATTATATAGAAGTCGCATACAACGACACATATCTGATGTGGTTGTTCCCTCAAAGCCTAGCCAATGCTTCCATGGAATGGTTCTCTCATCTTCATATTGGCATCAAAACATTCCAAGAAATCAAAGATTCCTTTCTCCAAAATTATGCATTCAACATTATTGTGGATGTCAGTCTAGAGGAACTATCGACACTCAAACAAGGAAAGGGGGAATCATTCACCTCCTTCCTATAACGATGGCAATATAAGGCCAATCAGAGCAAATGGGCCATGCTAGAGGAACATATATGCACTATCATTGCTAATTTGGACAAGACCTTGTTATTCCACCTAAAGATGCAATGCATCACTAGATATGACCAATTGATCCCCAAAGCGGTCAACATCGAAAGGGCCCTTATTACACAAGGGGGCACAACTACTTATCCTGAACATCATGAAATTCACCCATCTACCAGCTACAATGATAAACATCACACATGGGCAAAGAACAGGAATGCCACCAACGATGGAGTGGTCGATGCTAAGGTCGTCATCAATGGTCCAAAGAAAAATAATCAAACACATCATCATCAACCACAAAATAACAACTGAAATAACACACATGCAAATGTGGTAAACCAACAACCACCTCACAATCAGATCAATAATCTCAATAATCAAGGAGGACCACCTCCATGAAACAAGTATCCCCCAAAACGGAAATTCACGGCCCTTAGGGAGTCAATTGAATCTATAATAAAAAAATTGGTTAATGAGAGTCTCATCAAGGTCCCCACCCATGATAATTACAGTGAACCCTAGGTGAATCCACCTTGGTACAACAAAAATATCCTTTGCGATTATCATAAGCTTAAGGGACACACAACTGCCAACTGCATGAAGTTGAAGAACATCATCCAAGATCTCATTGATGATAAAATCATAAATGTTGAGCAACTGAACAGTAATCAATATCTAAAGATATACATGAATTTGATGCCCAACCACAATCAAGGAAATGATAAAGGTAAGCAAAATTTTGGAAAAGTAAACCATGTATACGAAGGAGTTGTCGATGCCTTGATGAATTGGTCACTGTTGTCAATATCAAAGGAGCCAACACTGATTGTGGAGTCACCACACATGAAGGAAAGGTCACTATTGCTGGGGCATCGCAACCATCTAAGACTCCCACCACAAAATCCATCCCTAATGGTTACAACATCCTTGACCAGTTAAAAAGAACCCCTGCTCAGATCTCCATTATGGAGTTACTGAAAATATTAGCTACCCGTAGGGAAATACTTGAACAAGCATTAGCTTCATCTACTATCCCTCCCAACCTTGATATGAAGCAATTTCAAGCTATGGTCAGTAACATCATCACTCCAAATATCCTCACCTTTTTTTATCAGGATTTCCCTGCCCAACCATCTCACAACCATGCATTACACCTCGAGGTCCTGGTTCACAAGAAAAAGGTCAAAAGGGTCTTGGTGGATGGAGGTGAAGGCCCCAACATTTTCTCATTAAAGATCATAAATAATCTTAGAATATTAGAAGATTCCATTAAGAAATACAAAGGCATTACAATTAGAGCGTATGATGACCAGGAAAGAGTGTCTCAAGGCACTATCAAACTCCCAATCCAAGTAGGGCCAGCTACCATGGAAACCACATGTTAGGTCCTTGACCTTGATTTTCCCTACAATATCCTCCTAGGATGCCCATGGAATCATGGGATGAAGGAGACCGCCTCAACATTCCACCAATGCATCAAATTCTCGTACCAAAATGAAGAGGTCACAATTCATGGTGATCCTAAACCCTTCGCCTATTGCAAGAATCTAGAAGCCAAGTTCTACAAAGTTCCCCAGGTCCTAAAAAATGATGAAGGTCCGTACACTTCATACATAGACCCATCCAACATCGCTTCCACTTTTGGGACAAAGACACCCTCCATTCCTGACATATCTAACATCAAGCTCATGATCTAGGACAATGGGTGTGGGGAATATAGAATGAAGAAGAATTCTTTTGTCATAGGAGAGTTACCTCAATCTCATAGGTCACATGGGAAAACCCAACCAGCTAAAATACCCTCTCACACTTTCAGGGCGAACCCTTCTAGATTCTAATGTTAGGGGATCTAAGTCAGGAAGTCATAGATGAAACAAAAATTTCAAGCTCACTATACCAATATGAAAGGCCTGTGCCTAATCTTCCAATGGACGAACAAAGCAAGGGGCTACAAATGATGCTTGGTATGGGCTACAATAGAAATGAAAGCCTCAGAAGGAACAAAAATCGCCAACTAGAACACATAATTATTGAGAGATGAATGAAAAATCTTGGCCTTGGATGTACCCCTCTGAGTATAACCATACGTGGTTAAGCTCCCCTAGTTAACGTAGTCAAGAGTCCCCCTCAGTTATCGACAGCAACCCTATGGTTACCAATATCCATAGGTCCGCCCCTAGACAACTTCACCTTTGATATAACTAATGTCTATAGTAGTAGTGATGATGAGGATACCATAATTGGCCTACCCATTCTTTCTGAACACTCCTCCCTACTCATAATTAGTACCTTATCCTTTGAGTCGGATCACCAAACTCACAAAATAAACTTGGTTTATCCCCAGCTAATCGATTATGACCAACGAGGGCCACCGATTCTAGACACATTCAAAAATGATGAGGCGCTTTCAAAATTCATGGGACTAAGGGATACGGTACCATGTGGAGATCATAAGGTGACATTTGACATCACACTAGACACACATGCCTATTATGGGGAGATGGTTGAGTCCTTTAGTTGCAAAAGTGAACAATTGAGAATAATCTCAAGGTCATTGAGTGAAAACCACACTATGGCACTCTCTAACCATAAAATAGTAAAAAAAAAAGGATGCATCCAACGGTGAAAAATTCACTGAGGCACCCGAGGATGAAGGATTCAATATTCCCCTCACTGCAATTCATCAAGAAAAATCAGTGGTCCTAGTAGAACAGTGTAACCCCATTAATCTAGGAACAAAAGCAATACCACACATCACTTTCTATGTTGATTCACTTCTATCAGAAGAACAAGAGCTCCTAGCAGCATTCTTAAGGGAAAGAAAGGTAAACTTTGCATGGACCTATGCTGACATGCCATGTCTTGATCTAGAAGTCATGGTTCATCACTTAGCTATCTATCTAGGGGCAAAGCCAGTGAGACAAAAGTTGAGAAAGATGCATCCCCAAATAGCCTTGTTAGTTAAAATGGAATTGCAGAAGCTCTTGGATGCAAGATTCATAAGGCCAATTTATTATCCTGAATGGGTGTCAAATCTTATACCTATTTCAAAGCCAAATGGGGGCATCTGCATCTGCATTAACTTTAGAGACTTAAATAAAGCATGTCCTAAGGATGAATTTCCACTACCAAACATCGACATGATAATGGATATGATGGTCGGACATGAGATGCTCTCGCTAATGGACGATTTTTCTAGATACAATTAGATTATGATAGCGGAGGAGGATCAAGATAAGACAACGTTCACATGTCCGTGGGGGACTTATTGTTGGAATATGATGCCTTTCGGGTTAAAGAATGCAAGAGATACTTACCAAAGAGCTATGAAACTGATCTTTCATGACATGATTCATAAGACAGTGGAAGAATATGTAGATGACATAATGGCTAAATCAAGAAAAAGACAAGACCACATAGTAGCCTTGAGCTCTATTTTTGATAGATTGGAAAAGTATAAGGTCCACCTTAACCCAAAGAAATGTGTCTTTGGGGTGCAATCAGGAAAGCTCCTAGGATATATAGTATCAATGAGAGGAATCGAGGTGGATCCCACTAAAGTCAAGGTGATCCTCGATATGGAAGCACCTAGGACACTAAAGCAGCTGAGAGGTCTACAAGGCAGGCTCTAGTCCATCCGTAGATTCATAGCGTAACTAGCAGATAAACAAATCCCATAATCTCATCTAATCCTCAAGGGGATGGCATACAAATGGGATGAAAAATGTGACTAGGCATTTAAAAAAATCAAAGAATACTTACTCATGCCACCAGTTTTGATGTTGCCAATCCTAGGAAAACCACTGATCCTATACATTTCAGCAACCATGGCAGCTCTCGATGCTCTATTAGCTCAAAAAAATGAAAATGGAAGAGAGAGCAATACACTATATCAGAAGAACTATTGTGGGACACGAGCTAAACTATACTCCTATTGAAAAAGCTTTTCTGGCAGTTATGTTTGCAGCTCAAAAATTTAGATATTATATGTTGGCTCATCAAATCAAGCTGATTACAAAGATAGATCCTCTCAAGTACTTGCTTTCTAAAGCTACTCTCACAAGATGAAAAAGCAAGTAGGTCATGATATTAACAGAACATGACATTGAATATGTGGAGCGCAAGGGCATCAAGGGACAAGCAATTACAAATCAACTAGCAGAGGCTCCTATATATGCAGAAAACCCACTCATTTCAGAATTCCCTGACGAATCAATTTTCAGCCTATGTGTTGTAGACCACTTGAAGATGTATTTTGATGGATCTTACATGCAACATGAGTCAGGAGCAGGAAGTTTCTTCATAACTCCCCAAAGAGATTGCATACCCAAATCTTACAAACTATCATCCCAATGCACGAATAACATAGCAGAGTATGAGGCTCTCGTCATAGGCTTAAGGATTGCAGTACAATGGCAGATCATGGATCTAAGGGTATATGAGGATTCTTAGCTCATTATCAATCAGGTAAATAATGAATATCAGACTAAGGATGACAAGATAACAACATAAAAGAAGTTGGTCAAGAGCCTCATAGAGTCATTCATTGATATCACATTTAAACAACTAGCTAGAGAAAACAATAGAGCAGTGGATGCAATGGCTACGATTAGATCGCTCTCAGAAATCCCACACAATGTCCCAAAGCAAGAATTCCTGGTAGAGCAGCTTCTCATACTAGCATTCGAGGTAGCAGAGTTTGAATTCGTGTGTGAACTCGTTGGTCTTGGTGATCCCTAGTATCATGAAATTTACACCTACTTAAGAATAGGAGTCTTGCTTGCCGATATAACACCAAACCTTAAACAAGCCTTCATCAAGAAGTCAACCCGCTTTGTCATCCTAGGGGAAACCCTTTATTGTAGGAGCATTGAAGGAACCCTGTGGCATTTCCTAAACACCGAGGAAGCCTTGACTACATTAACTAAGGTACATAATGGCATTTATGGATCACACTCGAGTGGTATGACCTTGGGCAAGAAGTTGCTGAGAACTAGATACTACTAACCCATAATGGAGTGAGACACACATGACTTAATCAGAAAATGTTTACAATGTTAGCAACATGTGGACCTCATCCATGCACTAGCTCAGGAGCCACATCCCATTGTTACACCTTGGAACTTGTCACAGTGGGGACTCAATCTCATCAAAAAAATCACCCCCACCTCATCCAACGGCCACAAATTCATCATCACCGCCATGAAGTACTTTACAAAGTGGGTCGAAGCCATTCCCATGACCTACATAATGGGAAAGTAGATAGCCAAGTTCATCTTGAACTACCTCATTTTATGGTATGGTGTCCTTCAAGCTATTATCTCAAATAATGTTACACCCTTCAAATATTAGGACGTTCATGACTTATGTGAAAAGTTCAATATCCAACATCACTTTTCTACTCCGTACTATCCCCAATGCAATGGCTAAGAAGAAGCCACCAATATAACCATCTTGAAAATCCTTAAGAAGATAGTCAATGACGTTGGTTGTGGCTGGAATCTGCAGCTAAATACCACCTTATGGGCCTACCGTACTAGCATTCGCACACCAATAGGTGCCACCCCATTCTCCCTAGTCTACGGATCAGAAGCCATCTTACCCATTGAGATTGAGCTCTTGTCCCTAAGAATATCATTGCAAAACCTCATCACCGATGAAGAATACATGGTTTCACAACTGAATGAGTTGGAGTTACTGGATGAATGTCATATGGATGCCTTAAACCATTTACAGGTGTATCAGAACCGACTTAAGAAGAGTTATAACAAGAAGATCAGGAGGCAGACCTTCCAAGTTGGTAAAATTGTGCTAAAGGAGAACCAGAAGAATGTGCCAAACCCAGAAAGCAAAAGAAAATTTGAGCCCAATTGGATAGGACCTTTTGTCATCATGACAAGCTATAAATCAGGGGCATATCAGTTTTCAACACTAGAAGGAAAACCCCTATAGGAGCCCATGAAAAACTCCCACCTCAAAACATTTAATGCCTAAAATATTGCAAGGTATAAAACCAAAAAATACAAAAAGAATCAGAAAATTTCCTAAAAAAATGGTCACCTTGGATGAAAACCTGGCAAACAGGCATCTTGGTGACAACAAAAAAAAAAGGGATTGAAAACAATAAAGAAAAAAATCATCCTCTAGTGAAAACCACTTTGGTGGCGCTTTGGACAAGTGCCTTGGTGAAAACCTGACAAACAGGTGCCAAGCATAAATAAAGCACTCTCCATCCACTAGGGTCTTCATGACTCACTTATCAATTACATCTTACCATTCATCCATTATTAATCTTCTATCCATTATGCTTTCACATCCGTACCATAGCTTGATCTTGTGTTCGTATCATGTTCCACCCTAGTACTACTTGGCATATTCCCAAGGTCAGTTTGTCCTACCTATATCGAAGTATTCTATCGGATCACATTGGGGGCATGTTCCTGTATATTCTTGTGATCTTCCTTAAACATCAAAAAATCCAAAAAAAATCAAAAAATCCAAAAACATTAAGAAAATCCATCAAAAAACCAAAAACTTTCAAAAAATCCATCAAAAAACCAAAAACATCCAAATCATATCGAAATCCAAAACATGTCAAAAATCTGAAAAAATAGAGTCATCCAACCAAACTAAATCATCTTTTAGCTTGAATGTAGGCAAGATTGATTTTTGATCACCCCCCGAGACACGCTAGGTTAGTCCTTTAGGTGTCCGCCATAGTGCCAATCCATTTGCCCATCTATCTCATTGACAATCAAGTCAATCGTCAGTCAAACTGCGTGGTCTCTGTGTGTATAACATATGCAAGGCTACTCTATTGATCAGCTCTCGAGACCCCTAGGATAGGTCTTTAAGTTAGTCTCTTGGTCAAATCTCAGAAATACCAAAAACATCCAAATATCTTGAAAAACCCAAAATGGTGCATCCGTCTCATCTCGCTTTCACCCGCAATAATCATCACTCATAATAAATCAATTTTTTCCTTCATCCTTTGGTGAAGCAATCAAAAGAAAGTCTAGCAAGTTCAAAAGAAAACACCTAATCGTCAAGGTCTTGAAGCCTAGGTCAGTAAGTTAGCAAGTTGATCAACTCAGAGTATCAATAGCTTATCATCCAATCAAAATATCATTATCACCTGATCACAACATGTACTAGGAATGCGACCTTCCTCCGATGGACATCAACATCAGGCATCGCCGTAGTTTAGTCTTGGCTAGCGATATGAAGAACATCATCTTGGTTTTTTACTTTATCTTTTCTTTGGATTTATCTTTTTGTGCTCATTCCAAGGACCTCTCAATGATGTCTAAATAGAAGTATTTAGAGAGAAAGGAATGGGGCAATGATCATTATCTTTTTGTCTACTGTGCTTGTTGGATTTTCTTGTAAAATAACTTCATCATGCATGCTTTTTTTGGTTTGTAGGGATGGTATTCTAGATGTCTTGTTGACCACATAGGAAGACTTTCTTTTTTATGTTTTGGTCTAAGATGTTTAGAGTATTTGAACTATGTTCTGAATAAGGTTCTATATGTCAGGTGTGAACAAGATTACTCCTATTTGATTATCAAGTCAAAGTCCATCACACTAGGTGCAATGCCATCTTGGTTCTTTATACCTTGATGCATCATACCTATGTGTGTCATCAAACATAAGGAAAGTTATGCTCTTTATCTCTCCCATCCCTGGATAATCAATACATCATCATCATTCATCATGATATCTAATAAAGTCTCAATGACTCATGGACTTGTTGAACTTTTGCATCTTCTTGGATTCAAGGGTTGATCCTTCTCATTCTTCTATCCTCATTTACGCTAACAATGCATCCATCCTACATATGCACTCTCATCCTACATAATCACGTCATATCATCATAGGACAACATCATCCATCTCATCCATCTCACATGTATTGCATAATCATTTAAGATGTTTAAAATAATATAGATTTGTTATTCTAAGTATCTTACAAACATCTCATTTACATCATAGTTATCATATAGATCAGTTAGTCTAACCATCCATACATCCATTTTGAACCTCTTTATCGTGAGATCGACCTCAAATTGAACTTCTCGCTCGATCTCACGAGGGGGCAATGTACTAACATACTTCCTTCTACTGGGGCATTTGAAAAAAATAGAATTTTTTTTAATTTCGATGTCGGCGACATCATTCTTTGAACCAATGCAACATGTACATTGATTCAAAGAGGGCAAAAATGTAGACATGCAAAATTAACATCATGCATTAATCATATTTAATCATATTCTCCTTAAAATTAAATAAATCAAATTATTTGATTAATCTCCTAAAGTTCCTCCATTTAATTAAATAAATCCAAATGTTTAATTAAATCTCTAAATTTTCTTTATCTTCTCATTCAATTTAAATAAATCCAAAAAATCAAGTTGAATGTCACAATCACCTAATCATCAACTTAATTAATCAAATGCATGATTAAAACTAAGCCTAATCCATGTCCCATCCTCTAGCTTTTCCCACTTGCACAATAAATCATTTATTTTGATTTATTAAAACTCTATTTTCCTCACAAAGCATATTCCCAAGGAATATGCCCTCATTAACTCCATTTGTTTGACTTTTTTGTCCAAACAAATTCCCCCCCAAACTCTTAACCATATGCATTTAATGCATTTTCAAATTTCAAACTCACCTAATGGCATTTATCTTGCACAAAGACCAAAATGTGCTCAACCTTTCTCCTCTCACATTTTGACAAGTGGCATGAATCTATTGGTTGACGATTAATCCCACATTCCTCAACTTTGCCTCTTCTTCTCACAATCTCACATATAAATTCAAGGCTTTTCTCCTTCATTTGCATCCACAACTTATAGAAAAGTTACTCTCTCCACATTGAGAGCTAATTTTGTCCACTTCATTGTCATTTGCATCTTAAGGCATTTTCATCATCATTTAGTTTATCAAGGGTTGGAAAAGGGCTACTTTCCACATAAAGAGTAGCACCAATCAACTATGGGATAGGTATACATTTTGCTTCTTTTATGCTTTCAATTAGTTTTTTTTGTTATTCTGTTTATGAGGTATAATGTATTATTTCATAGGAGTATTAATTTATTTACTTAGTTTTTATACTCACCATGCTAACAAGTGTCGAGGTTTAAGCTATTAGCAGATTTATGGTGCTCACAATATATACACAGGAGTTTATTTACATCCTTATATATATATATATTTATGCAAAATAAAATAATATAGAAGAAAAAATGATTTAATGTTGTGCTCACAGGTTTCAACAGGATACTGGTGGTGTTTAGAACATCACCCTTTGGGGGAGGTGTTCACCTTGACAAGCCACGACCCTCATGGGGACGTAGCCTATAGGGCCAATATCAACCGAAGCTTGTTGGGAGGTTTTGCCTCCACAGCGCTGCCTCCCCAATGGGTGCAATGGCTGGGAAGTAGCCACCTTCACTCCCCACAACAATTTCTTAAAACAAAAAAACAAGAATCATGCACCACGCTTCTACAGTCCGATTCAATTCGGAATCGTTGAAATTCAAAAGAAATATAGCTATTACTATTATTTGCAAAGAAAATATAAATATATTTACATGTATATTTAATTAAACATATGTGTATATATATATGTGGATATGTATATTTAATTCAATCAACAGGGTCTAGTTTTTATTTCTGAAACAAATAATTTAGAATGGAAATGAATACATACAGGTAATAAATTTGATATATTTTTGTATTTACAAATACAGAAATATATGAAATTTTATATAGCCGAAAGAGGAAAAAGAGAAAATTGCACAATTAGGGCAACGAGTTTCAAACACTCAAATTCCAGGTAGTATGAACAAATAAATACCAAGAAGTTATTTTATTCTTTCACATTGAGAAATTTAAATACTTTGGATTAGATTAAAACCTAGTGAACGCTTTCCCTTGTATTTGTTTGTTGGATTCCTTCTGCTGCTGCTTCTCCTTTTCTCCTAGATTCTTCCTGAATCCCCCTTCCTTTTTCTTTCTATAATTTACTTTGTAAGCTACAAATTGAAGAAAAACCCCCATTTCTTGCACCCAATTTTCCCCCATTTGTGAGACCTAATCTTGAAATTGGGAAATTGAAAAATGAATTTGTTTTCTGATTAACTTTTATTTTCAAATTATTAATTATTCCTATTTAATTATTTTCCAACATTTTTCTAAATACAAAAATCTAATTAAGCTATTTATTTGCATTCAAATATTAAAACGTGAGCACATAATTCACTTTAATTGCAATCAAACAATTATTTAAACTAAACCACTCAACGTTTGAATGCATATGTAATTATGTAATTAATCTAGAATTAATTTTCCATTCTTCTAATTACATACATATACGGATTTAAATGAAAATAACCATTTAAAATTTACTGATTATAAAACAATCATACAAATCATATGCTAAATGCATCTCTATAATACATTAAGTGTGTGTGTGATCGAGAGCATCATTCTTGCTTTACCCTACGAAGAGGCTAATCTTCCCTACCTTAGCCACACCCTTGGTCTTCGACGACCTGCCACTCAAATACACTTAAGCAACCAACATGAGATTAGTATCCAAATGAAATCAAAACACCATAACTCATAAGATCATAATATATTAATTTTGAATATCATTTCTCTATTTTGTGTCATTTTCAAAATAAAACAATATTTCATTTTTGCAAATTTCTACAAAATTAACACCACATTTATTTTCATTTAATCTACGACACACATACATGTAATCATGAAGTCAAACCATATAAAGCAAAAATAGGCATCACCAAAATTAGAGACGTGACAGGTGGTATGTGTCATCCATAAATATTTTAGTAACTTGACCAAATTATTCAAAATAAAACGTAAACTATAGGATGAATAGGGAAGATAAAGAAAAATCTGTATTACTAGGTTTACAATTGATAAAGTCTTTCTCTTCTAATAACACTATAATTGAAGTTGAATCAATGGTTATCATTCTCTTCTTGGAAAATTATTCGTTAAATTGGAAGATCCAAAATATTCTAAATGAAGTGTGGTCTTTATTCAATAGCCTACATTCATTCTCCATCAACCAGTGTTACTAAGAGGGTAATAGAATTATAAAAATTCTATTTCATCACAAAATTTGTAAACTAGAGGATATTATCATCAATAAAATTTTAGAAAAATATATGAAAATGTCCTCTACAAGTACTAGAATGGGCTTGTTTGAGGGCGATATGGGTTTTAGCATCCTTGAGGCATTGTAGAAGGATTCCATCAAAGGATCTTCAGTACAATGTGTTGGCAAGGATTATATACCTATTGGCTAACCTTTTTAGGCACTAACATGTATTTTTAGTGGTGGGTTCATGAATGGTGTCATCTTTTAGATAATTATAGATGGCATCATACGATTTAGATGGATTATCGAAAAAAGTAGGACAGATATCAGGAGGTTGATCGTTGATGAAGGGTTTCATGATAGGATGAATGGTGAAGACTATCTTCTTAGAAGGGTCAACAAGAGAGACAAGAGAGGCTGCACTAGCCATTGCATATGTGTGGTGATTTTCTTTTCAAGGGATGATATCAATGGTAAAGGAGTCAAACTGGTCTAATAGATTAAGAACAATCTCCTTATATTGTGAGATTTTATCATGTTTAGTTTAATAGAGACCATTAATTTGTTTAATGACTAATTATGAATCACCATAGATCTTAATGTTTTTAACCCTCAGGACAAGAGCAACATGTAACCTAGTGAGTAGAGCTTCATACTTAGTTGTATTATTCATACATAGGAAATTGAGATGATATGATAAGGGAATAGGCTTACCAACAAGTGGAATTAAAATAAATTCAACACCAGAGCCTGTTTGACACCTGGATCCATTGAAGTACAACTCCCATGTAGGAATGTCTATAGTAAACATATTATCATCAGGGAAAGAATCATTGGTGGGTAAAGCTAGTGGTGAAGGAGCATCAACTAAATGGTTGGTTAAGGCTTGACCTTTGATTTATTTTTTAGCAATGAACTTAAGGTCAAACTCAATTAACAACATGACCCATTTAGCAAGATGTCCCGACAGATCTATTTTAGTGAAAAGATAGCGTAAAGGGTCAAACTTTGTCATCACTTATAATTCAACATTTAATAAGTAATGTTGCAACTTACTAGTAGCAAATACAAGAGCGAGACATTGTTTTTCAATTGTGGAGTAATGAGTCTCATAATCGAGGAGCGTTCGACTAATATAATAGACAAGATTCTCTTTAGTATTGATATCCTTTTGAAGCAACAAGATAGCGAGAGCATGAGAAAAAGTAGTGATATAAAGTATGAAAGGTTGATTGGGTATAGCGAGCTATAAAATAGGGGGAGTTATAAGGTACTCTTTCAAATTCTCAAAGGCTTGCTTACAATCATCATTCCAATCAAAATTGACATCCTTTTTAAGGAGATGAGTAAAGGGTAACGCATGATTGACTAAGAAAGCGATAAAATGGTGAATGGCTTGTATCCATCCTTGTAATGTACGTAATTGGGAAATGTTATGAAGAGGTGGCATATTGATGATAGCATCAATTTTCTTTGTATCCACGTTGATGCCTCTGTGAGATATGATAAACCCTAAAAGTTTACCACTATCTACTCCAAAGACACTTTTTAGGATTTAGGCGCATGTTATACTTGCACATATGCTCAAAGATTTGATGGAGGATATTCACAATATCTTGGTGGGTTAAGGATTTGGCAAGAATGTCAACAACATAGTCTTCTAAGATTTTGTGAATATAATCATGGGCGATTAAGGTCATTTCTTGCTGGTAAGTAGCGCCAGTGTTCTTTAAACCAAAAGGCATCATAACCCAACAAAACGTGCCCCAAGTGGATGTAAAATCCCTCTTGTATTGATCTTACAAGTTAATAAATATTTGGTTATACCATGAAAATCCATCCATAAAGGATAACAAAGCATGCCCAATAGTGGAATCCATGATCATATCGATGTTAGGAAGATGAAAGTTGACGTTTAAAGAGGCCTTATTCAAGTCTCTAAAATGTGTACATATCCTAACATGATTATCAGGTTTGGCCATTGTGAAAATGTTTGAAATCCAAGGAGAATAATCAATTGAGTGAATAAAACCTATGTCAAGGAGTTTTTCAAGTTCTCCTTTAACATGCAAGGCAACCTTAGGATTCATTTTTCGAATCTTCTGGCAAACATGTTTAGCATTTTCCATGAGGAAAATGTTATGGGTTACTATCTGGGGATCTATTCCTAGCATGTCAGAATATTTCCAAGCAAATATTTTAGGAAAGGTATGAAGCAAGGAGGCAATATCCTCTTGTTCTTCGTCATCTAGGCATTTCCTAATTTTAATGATTTTTTCTGTGTCATCGATATCCATGGGGATGTCAAGGGTATCTCCTAAAGGGAGTGCATTAGATTTGGGAGCGTCAAGATCATATGGTGCCAAGCTAGGATGAGGTTCATTAATAGTACCAACGGTGGGCTCATAACTCAACATAGCAAAAGAGGCATGCCTCTTGGAGTGAGAATGAGTATCTGAAGCACCTAAGAGATGTTTTAAATCATCCTCGTCATGAACATAGGTGAAGAGGGGAGCATCCACATCAATAAATTTAGGGTGTTTAAGCATAAGGGTGGTTCTTGATGTGCATGATATAGTGTTGATGTTGAGAGAGGGTCGTTGATTTGCTTTTGTAGCTTTAGAAAAGGAAAACCCTAGACCGATTTTAGTTTCTTGCATATTAGGTTCAATGGGGACATGAATGCCTTGTTCATGCTTGCCGCATCCTTTACCCTTGTAACCCAATTGTTTCACAAGGTCATAACCACGTCCATAAAATCTTTCCATTTCTTGTGGGTTAGGGGGTTGTTGATAATATCTCATCAAAATTTGTTGTATATGTGGCGTCTTCTTCCAAAAGAGACGAGGTAGAGATAGGGGAAGATTGTTCCTCTTCTTGGGTGGAGAGGACAATGGATTGATCATTTTGAGTGTCCTCTTTGTGTGTTACACTACACTCACCCATAAAGGAAGGAGTAAACTCTAAAGAGCCCTAATCATCACCAAGAAAATTAAACTTGTTTTTATCTTCAGTTTGATCCTTCTTGGGAGGGGCAATGTTAGAGGTATGAATTAGGGTATGGAGAGGACTTTATGTGCCCTTTTCGAGTTGCAAGCAACTCTTAGGTTTGGGATTGACTTCAATTTGATAAAATTTATTATGATAGACATATTTCATTTTGCGATGAAGGGTCGAGGGTACCGCATGCATCTCATGAATCCATGGTCATCCCAAGTGGAGATTATAAGAAAGATCATAGGGTATAATGTTAATAGGAGTCTACAACATAACAATTCTAATGGTAATGGGTAAGGTGATGACACCAAGAGGTTGTTTGGTAACATTATCAAATCCTCTAATGGATAAGGAATCAGATTGGATTTGTGATCGATCACATGTAACCTATCAAGAAGCTTCACACTGCACACATTTAGGGCAGAGTCATTATCAACCAGGGTCATTTTGATACCTATCCGATCATATTGGGCTATGATCATAAAGGCCTCATTTTTTTGGCATAATTCTAATGGTGGTAGCTCATATTGATAGAAAGTAATATCCACATTAGCTATGTTCATGTCATGTAGGAGAGTTTCCACATCATTAGTGTTCATATCGGGAGGGACCACTAGTTGTTGTAAGGCTGTTTGAAGCATGGAGTGATAGTTAGGGGAATTATGAAGGAGATACCAAAGGGATATCTTGGTGGGAGTGGTTTGAGTTGTTCAACCAAATCATACTCCCTAAGTTGTGAGTTGAAACAAGGAGCTGCAGGTAAGATGGGGTTGGGTAATGGTAGGGAAGTGGAGGGAGATGGTTGTTGGGGATGTGGGTTATTACGGGTATATGAGTGTGGGTAATGGTATTGTTCTTAGGAGGGTAAAGGGTAAACTCAGGTTGGGCTAGGGTTGCAGGTTTAGGACAAGGCAGGTAAAGAAAGAATTGGGGCAGGATGACATTGAAATCTTTTGTGTTAGTTTGGTCATCACAACAAACCATAGTGGATGAAGTAGGGGAGATGAAGTCTTGGAGGACATCATCTAACATACCTAGATCATCACAACTCAAAGGTTTAGAAAAAAAGGGTGGGGAAGTTGTAACTACATCATCACCAATATTAATGGATGAAGTGAGTGATAGGAAGCTTTGAAGAGCTTCATCTAATTCATCAAAATCATCACAACTAAAAGATTTCAATGATATAGTGTTCCTATAGTGAACCAATGTTTACATTGTATTATGTGAGTCATCTATGTTTTCAGATGTATGTTTCACAAAATCTAATTTGAAAGAACTAGGAAGTAAAGCAGAAAGGGAAACATGTAATGCTTTAATACTACTTAGAAATTCTATTTTAAGCTAAGAATAAGCATATAATAGAGAAAATCAAAACTGAAACCTAGCATTAACAGAAAAAAACAAAGAGCGCAAAAACTGGAAAACAAATTCAAAGAAGACTGATGCAAAATTCCTATTGGGACTAGGTCGCCCAGGTTGGTGACATAGTCCTGGTATGAATTTTTTTGAGTTTTTAAGGTGTTTTCTGATGGAAAATGCAATTTTTTGGAAGTTAACATGCAAAGGTATACTATATATGTCAAAGTTTTGTATCATGCAAGGAGATGAATGACAACTATGATGCTTTTTCACTAATGTAAAATGAAAAACCTTAGGGTTCTTGTTTACACAATGCAAAATTCAATGCATTGCTACATAAAGAGCTCCTAGTATGCCAATGCAATGAAAATTAGAAGTATGTAATGTGTTGAAATGTAGGTTCACCAAAATGAACCGAAAAATATGAAGGGTACTTTGTGTGGGGGTAAAAGAGTAGATCCTCTACAACTTTCTAAGGTTTCACCTAGAAGGAAGAGGGTTTTCTTTCACCTCCAGGGGCACCTAATCTTGCGTTTTGGTTAAATGTTTAGGGATTGAGACCCTAAGGGGAGTGAGATGTGTGCAAAAGTGTTGAAATATGCAATAGAAATGTAACTAGTTAACCTAAACTAATCTAACTTATGCTACTAGAAAACATAGGATGCAATACAATAGAAATGAAAGCAATAAGAGTAAATTAACCTAACAAATTAGAGAAATGCACCTGGAAACTGAAGAGGGCTTAAACTGGGATTGTGGAAGTCACTAGAAAGCTAGAAAATTAGGGTTTTGAGCTATCTGGGACACTTATGCCCAGTGGGGCAACCTAGTACCTTTTCAAGAAATCTGCTTTGGGAGTCATTTCTTCCAATTGGGTCCCCGAATCTCTAAATTTCAGTGTCAGAAAGCCTCAATGGGACTAGGTCGCCATTATGGGTGACCTATTCCCTTTCTGCTTTTTTGAGCAACTGAAAGTGGACTCGGGTGCCTTAGGTCTGTGTTCTGCTTCTCCACGGGAATCCTGTCGAAAACCTGCAAAATAACCTACAAAACAAAATATATTTGTGTTTCTAATGTGGGGTTTTCCTTGGTCAAACCCCTAGTTTGTATTTAAACTTGAAATGAAATAGAAATTTGCATAAACCCTAGCCCTAAGTGTGTCTAGAACTTGGAAAACTTGAAGCAAAGCAAAGCCCTATTCTATTGTGCTAGAATAAGATGTATGTAAGAGATTTGAAATGATGCAATACTCTAAACCCTAGAAATCCTACAACATTGCAAACGAAAACAAGGAATGCAAATGGGATGCAAACCTCAAATCTGAAAGTGGGTTTAAGGTAGAAGATGGAGGCATTTTGAAACCAGTCTTTAGGAATGATTTGGTGGCTATTTGCACCTCCTCAACCTATATTTCTCCATTAATCTCCATAGGAATCTATCTTCAACCTGGTCAATGTGTGATCTTAGATATGAAGTGAGCTTCAAGACTTGAAAAAGACCCTAGTTTTCTATCTAAAAGCTTCAACTTTGGTTGTGTGATAGACGAATCTTCTTGAGGAATATGTTTTGCACTTGATTTTGGAGTTGAGTGTGAAAAATGAGCTAAAAACAAGTATATATAGGCAACATGTCCTAATTGTCGAGAATTTTGACCTAAGAAGCCGACACCCATCAGGGATTTTCAGTTAATTATTGATTTTCCCGCTTGAAACTTGAAAAATCCTCAAAAAGGACTAGGTCACCAACTTGGGCGACCTAGTCCCACTAAGGGATTTTTAAGTGGGAACGATACTTTTTGAATGGTTTTGATATGATCTTTCAGAATTGGAATGATCCCTTGGTTATGACAGGCGTCCAAGTCAAGATTAAAAACCTTAGGGTCCTATAAATGTTGTTTTAGGGTGAAAATTGGTGAAATAGGACCTAAAGTAGGACCAAAACAGGCACAAAATTGTCCTTTTCTTCAAAGGTATACAATTTTTGGCAACGGTTCTTTTCTTCAAAATTTAGAGTATCATCTATCATTGGAGATAACCATCTAAATAATTCATCTCCTTCCTAGAGAAATATGATCTTAAACTATAGAACCACTTCCTCATGTGACCTAAAGACAAATCTATTAGAGTAATTAATTTCTTTACATGGTCTCCTTTAAATTAGAAACTCGACTAGCCTTTGTATATTTTATTTCAACATAAATACTAGAGGCATTGGGAAAACCCTAAGTCTAGATATTTTTCACCTTAAAAAATAATTAGAGTTCTTTTGAGAAAAAAATTACCAATAATTATTAGTCTATGTGTTTAATTTGCATCATCTATCTCCTTAAACTTTGACCAAACTTTTCTTTGGGTGAATAATTTTCTTTTTGATTTTTATTTCCAACTATGTGATTATTTAAAATTTTATAGTTAGAAATTCATCATCCTCTACATCTATGAATGAATCTACATATACATTCAAAATAAATTTAGAAATAATTTTTTTTATTTGTGCCTACTAGACATTTCATATTTTGTACATTTTCTATCCATGTAAATCAAAAAGATTATTTTGATTCTTCCACCTTAAATAAATGTTTTGTCCCTCATCCTTCCACTTATACCTTTAATCTGTCAACACTCTAGAAGAAAAGACCTAGAACAAGAGAACTCTAATTTATTATGACCAATTATGAACAATAAAATTATCTTAATAGAACCCTCTCATTGATTATATTTTGAATGAACATTTGTTTAATAAAGAATTTAAGTCAATGGTATGAATGAAAGGCTTTGAAAGATTAATACCAATTGAAAATTGAGTGTAGAATCTATAAGTTATAGCATCCTTAGGGTCATATATAATGAAATTACTACCATAAAAATTATCCACACCTCAACATTCCCAATCTCTATAGGTAGCATGTAAATTAACAACTAGATTAAATGAATACAACTTATTATTTTTAAGTAAAAAATTAAACACCATGTCTTTAGATAATTGCTTATTATTATGAAATGAAGGTCCCTATTGTAAGGAAGCTAAGGTAGTAGAATAACTTCTTACACTAATCTTTAGAGGAGGATAATGCAAAACTTTACAGATTGTTTCAACAGTTACAAAAACTTAAACAAATATAAACATAAATATCATGCATACCACAACACAGTGATTTATGTGGGGAAATTTTTTTTAGGAGGAAAACTACACACTCCAAAAGCCGCCCAATATATTATTCAAAAATCTCAAAGATTACAATGTACTTTCAAAGCAAAATTCACATAGGAGTATCACTAACTACAGATCTAAAGGAAAAATGACCACTATCAGACTCTCAAAATAAATCACAATACACGTCCATAATATAATGCCCTCATAAAATAGGGTTGCCTTCTAGGGAAATTCAAGCCAACCAAATTTCGACCGTTAGATTTGAGATCTAATGATGAATGGTATAGATTTACAATAATAAAATATACATAAAATTTATCTTTCGACGGTGTTGCCCCTGAGCCCCTACTAGGGTGTGCGGCCCTCGGACCCCCCATTGGGGGGATGATCCCCTTGGAACCCTTGCGAGGGGTACCCCCTTGCACCGCCCTATCACTTATGTATCAACAATACCTTATGTAATTGTAAGGTTGACAAAAAATTTCCCAAAAAATCTCCCACTTGTTGAACACCTTACAAGAGAAATGGGAGGGTGTATAAACATCATCTCTTAATTGCTAGGGGTCAAAAGGCCCATAGTCTCTGAACACCATATGAAATTATCTATGCTCATAGAATTATTTAAAGAATCAACATACTTCATTAAAGTCTCTACCTTAACCAACTTCATCCTACCATCTTCGACCATATCTCTAACAAAATGATATTGTACATCAATGTGGTTGGTCCTAACATGAAACATCAGGTTCTTGGATAGATATATCACACTCTAACTGTCACAATAAATTTTCATTGCATATTTTTTTATTCTAATAGCAGAACATGAAACACCTAAAAAAGGTTGCTTTATACCTTTGAGGAGATAGAGTACAATGGAGGGGTTCCTATTTCACACGATTGTTTCTCTCAAGGAATCTCTAGAGATCCCAATTCAATGTAGAAAGGGAAAAGAGATCTGGTAATCGGGTGTCCTATAGTCTGATTAGAGACTAAAGAGGGGTTCACTACCAAGATAGGGCTTGGAAAGACTAATGAAATGCAAAACTTAATGTTTAAACCTAGTGCAATGTAAAACTTCACTAAATGACCTATAAATGCATGTACATCAAAATAAAAAATTGAGAGATCAGAGATGTGCACCTGGAAACCTGTAAGAACTTGATTGAAGACTTGAAATGATGAATATGCTGAAATTAATGCCTGCTAGGACTCATATGCTAGTCTGGGTGATTTAGTCCCAGATTAGGGTTTTTGGGCAGGAACAAAAATTTGGCAGAGATATGTCTGAAACATGTGAAATCTGTAAATGTAACTATACTAGGAATCATATGCCAGAATTTGTGTATCCTTCTAGTTAGAATTTTCTAGAAAATAAAGACCTAAATTTACTCTTCAATTTGTACTCTAGCTTATTGACTTGATCTTCGGGTCTGAGTTGCTCAATTTTGCACTGTAGAATTCTTTCAATGATCTTGTAGGTGATGTGACAACTTTTCTACAATATTTCTCTTCGATATGTCTTCAACCTAGATTTTCAAATCACGCACTAAAAAGAGGGAATTTTTTTTTTTTGTTAGTGGAAAGAGGTTTCCCTTGGTCAAACAACATTTTGGTAATCAAACCTTGTAATGAAATAAAACGAGATGAAGGAATGACGAATGAATAAAATGTTATGTCGAGACTCACCAAACCCTAGAAATAAAGTGTTGGAAACATGTAGGAAGTAGCTCCAATGGATTTAGATCTTGACTCTTTCATGAATGTGATAGATCTTGAATTGAATGCTAGCTTGAATCATGAAATCCTACACCACAATTTTTAGCTCAAAAACAAGCATGATGCATGATGACTTTGACATGATGCTTGATACTCGAATAATGCTCCAAAACACTTGATAATCAACCCTTGAAGACTCTTGAATGCTCTTGTAAACACTTGGATTCTCTTGTGGACTCAATTTTTTTATAAGAATGCTTATTCAACTTGGTATGTGTAAAATGAGTTAAATAACCTTGTATTTATACTTATTTATGCCAAATTTCTTGAAATTACAACACTACAAGTTGACATCAGATCTAGGAGGATAAAATCTTGCCAAGAATTTAAATTTAATTTAATTATGGGCCATATGGGACTCATATGCTAGAAGTAGTGTATGAGTCTCGTTAGGCTTAACTATGGGACACATTTTTTTTTAAATGCTTAGATTCATGTGAAATTAGGATCGGGACCCCGAAACTTAGGTGGGACCCATATGCCCAAGGTTGCATATGAGTCCCAAATAAGTAAATCTAGGCCACACAATCTAAAAATACATGAATTATGATTGAATGCTGGTTTATGTCAAGATTATCCTCAGAAAGATACATTAATTAAGGCTTGTGGATGCAAAATAAAGCCAAATAAGGAATAAAGAAGCACAATAATGATGAAAACCCTAGATTAGTGTGGAAGTTTGGAATGACACTTTATAGCACCTTAAATAAGGTAAAATTAAGTTCATTTAGTTCAAAAGGGCCCAAGACCTAATGCGAATGCGTTGAACACATTACAACACTAAATCAAGGCAATATTATGCTTAATTTAACATGGAGAGCCTAAATAAGCAAGGAAAAGCAGAAGGATACTTTTTCTATTGCCACATTTAGCCCCCACTTTAGTGAGAGGAGGAACTTTCTTCCAACTCACATTAAACTAGACAAACTCATATCAAGAGGGGTCCAAGTGCACCAATGCTGGTAAAATAGGATGACAATGATCAAGAAGGATGATCAAGCCCCCAAGATCAATATCCTATGACAAACCAAAATAGGCACAAAAAAAACACACATGAAAATGATATAAGGAGAAAAAATCAAGGTACAAGCATACAATTCCAAAGACAAAGAGAAAAAGAAAAAGAAAACAAAGGGAGTGGATCAATCTTCAATCATTTATCCATTATGATGTGGATCTGATCTAGGTTGTTTTTCCAAAAATGCATGCTCACTCTAAGACAATAGAACTCTAGGATCTCCATTGGATGAGTATCGAAAAAAGTGAGACACATAAACAAATGGTCGATATGCGATCACAAACAAACGTGAGTGGCTATGGGAAAGTCATGCCTCAGTTCGGCTTCCCTTCCATCTAGACCAAAGTTATGCCTCCTGATAACTTTGATAAGATGCCACACAAAAATTAACTTTGTGCTTTATGAGGAAAGAAAAACTTCATATTCTTGGAGCTCATGAACAAACAAGATGGCTTCGTGCATGCATGCAAAGTGTGTTATGCAAGGTGGCCATATAACCAAAATTGTAAATGAAAAATAATGTAAAGAAAACTCAAAGGAGTCTTGCTTAGTTCGTGTAAGGTCTTTAACTTAGGGGACATTGTGCCTAGTGTCTCCAAGAGAGGACCAATCAAAGAATAGAATATTCATAACTTAGGGGATGCAATGTGTCGCATCAAGCCACTAAGAGGAATACAATATGCTAAGAGAGATCATGCTCTTGAGGGACATCACACCTGATGTCACCACAAAGTGAAAGATGCATTGCATGAAGTAAGGAGACTACACCATGAAACATAATATGCTGGTGGACCATTTTGATTTTGGTTTATGGTCGAAACTTATTTTTGAAGGGATAAAATATTTTACAAAAGTTTGTTTATGAGAGGGTCATTGTTTGCATTTTGAGATGGAGGTGAATAAGGCAGATGTGTGCATGTATTAGAGGGACAAGTGAATGGAATTATTAAAGGTGTTAAAGTAGTAGGAGATATGAGTTGTGATGCCACAAAGGTACTAGGGATGCTAGCAGAAATACTCAAGGAAGGAATCACATTACTAGTGAACCATACGATAAAATAGGGGGTGTGGATAACCTTCTTATTCTATTTAGGTCATTCAATTTTGTCCTAAGAACCCTAATTGGATTTACTATAATCCTCACAAGGTGAGTCAATTCACAATTAGGAGGACCTAGGAGGGGGTTCTTTTCAGCTGTAAGGGGTTCACCACCAAGTAAATACTTGGAAAAAGACAATGTTTGAAAACATAATGTGATATGAAAAATAACCTAAAATGAGCTAAATGAAAGATGTAAATACTGAAAATATTCAACACCAAGTTAGGGTATGTGTACCTGGGAAGTTTGGAGATGCAATGAGGATTCTAGAAATGCAGATGAGCTGTCAAAATATGCCTTGGAGGACTAAGATTCCCAAGATGGCATATCAGTCACGTTGCTAATTTTCAACGAAAACAAAAAATCTTCAGATGACAGAACCGAATCTAAAGGAATCTCTGAAAGATATGCTTGGGAGGAATAAGATTCCCAAAGTGGTTTATTAGTCCTGCTCTAAATTTTTGAAAAGTTTGAATGTGGTCCTGAGCTCCCAGATCTACACTTGTTTCCTTTCGGATCTCAGGTTCTGAAACAGACGGATCTGACCTATTGGTGAGTTTTTGTGAACATGACAACTTTTCAATGAAAATTTTCAAATTTTTACTCCAAGTGATCTTTAAGTCTCCAATCTAGATCTAAAAAAAAAAATATGCAAGAAGGGAAAAACTTGTTGATTGTTAGTGAATGGGGGTTTACCTTGGTCAAACCCCTTGTTGGTAGTTAAACCTTGAAATAAATTAATGAAATGAAGGAAAATGGTGAAAGAACAACATACAATGCTACAACTCACCAAACCCTTGTAAAGTCTACAATCTTGTATGAAATGGCTGCAATGGATATGGATCTTGAAATGCTTGATAGATCTTATATTGCTTTCTTTCTTGAATCAAAACCTTAGATCACAAATGTTAGCACAACAACACACATGATGCAAGAATAGCCTTTGACATGATGTTTGAATCTTGATGATGACTCCAAATGCTTGATGAATTTCTCTTGAATTCTCTTGATCTCATAAATTTTCTTAGGAATCAATACTCAAGTTGCTAGATGATCTCATGAATGCTTAGGATGAAAATGAATGAATGAACCTTGTACTTATACTTGTCTATGCTTAATATCCTAAAATTGTACCACACCAAGCCGACATATGAATTAATTAAATGAAGGAGGTTAAATCCCACTAGAATTTAAAATTAAATCCAAAAAATGACTCAAGGAGGACTAAGATGCCCTAGGTGGTGTCTTAGTCCCAAGTGATGAAACTTGGGGCACAAACACCAAAAAGGGGCCCAATTAAGATGCCTCCTGAAACCTCAAGGGGACAAAGATGCCCTAGGTGGCATTTTAGTCCCAACCAAAAATCAAGGACACACCAATCAAAATCATTACAAGATCATTTATGCGTTGGAGAATGTCAGGATTAACTAGAAAAATATACCATTCATAAGGCTTGTGGACACAAAATATGACCAATTAAGCCATAAAAAAAGATAAATAAAGCAAGGAGGGCCCAAAAAAGTGTGAAAATACAAGGGTATGCATTTTACTACACTACTAATAGTAGGTATCATTATTGTTGTAACTTGAGGATTGGTATAGGTAGAGATAGAGGCAATTGTTGTGGGAGGTTGGATTTGAATTCTTCCTTGAATTGTAACATTATTTGGAGGTAAAGGATAACTATTGGTTGATGTAAGACATGGTCCAAAAATATGAATTATGTTATGCATAAGATCAACTCCTTCTTCACTTTCAATCATTCGATGTATGTTATCTATGGTACGGATAAGAGTGGTTGAATTGTTTTTTAGTGCTTATTTGATTTTGTAAGTTTTCTACATCTTCATGAATTTGGATTATGTTTTATTGTGGAACACTAACAACTAGTATCTCAAAATGCGGCACACTACTTGAAGGAAAAGATTTGTTAAGGATATGGTCCATACCTAGTGAGCTAGTGTCAACACTAGTAGTGAAAGAGCTAGACAGCCCAAGATCCATGATGATTGCACTATTGCAGGATGACACAAGTCTTGAAATTCATCTCACTATAGTATTAGCAATAGGAAACCAAGTAGAAAATCTCATAGAAGGTACAATCAAGGAGATGCAAGATGAAATGAACACAAGATGAATGTTATACTCTAATTCTGATGCAAATGCAATTAAGCTAGATACAACGAAATGAATGAAACAAAAAATCTGCAAACTGAAATAGAAAACGAACAAAAAACAGAAGAATAGAAACAAAATTTTGGATGCTGAAAATATAATTTAAAATCTATACTGGGTCTAAATATTCTAGAGGGGTGTATGAGTCCTAGTCTAGGGTTTTTGCTTTAATTTCAATTTTTTTGAATGCTTACTATGCTTTTTGTTTTGTATGATGTCTAGGGTAAGTGAAAATGTATATTTCAAATGATTTTCAATGATGCAAGATGCCAAAAATGTAACCTATATGCACTTTCACTGATGCAAAATTTAGAAACCCTAGAATTCCAATTAACTAACACAAACTCTAATCAATGTTAATGCAAGCTAGATCTAGGATGATAATGCACTCCAAATCAGAGTTAAGATGTTCTAAATGCGGGTTCACCAAAATGAAACATTGGAAATAGATTGCTCTCTAGCTTTAAGGAGATAGAGTACAATAGAGGGGTCGGTGAATCAGTGTTTATAAATTCTTTGACAAATTTAACTAAAACAAGTAATCATCCATTTAATAACCAGTTACCAACTTATCCAGGTAAGAAACCTAGGAATTTTGAAGCTTTCAAGCTGACCCATAAACTTAAATATTCATTTCACCAAAAAGGATAAGATAACCTTCAAACAACAAATGCTACCAAGAACTGTTATTGAATAACCCAGTATAGTAACTATAATTTTCAAGAAACTGAAACAACAAAGCTTAATGACTGAAATCATTATGATGAAAAACTGAAACAGTAAGCGGATCATAAAACTTATGATGATCTTTAGAAGATGCAGCCAATAAAATTTGAAAATGAACCCAAATGAGTAACTGATCTGATTCAAGAGTATTTTAAATTGCCCATAACCAAAAAATTTAAACCCTTTAAAACTATCATGACAATCTCTAAAATATTTACAGTCACATTTTAAAACCAATCATTTCAAACTTCTCTATTGAAAGTAATAGACATTTTTTCATTTTTTATTTGCAAAAGAGAGATAGCATAGCTCGAAATAACCTTGTCTGCAAAGTAATGGATCTGGAGAGCAGTCCAAGGAAAAATACCTGACCAATGAAGTTGCTTTCAAAGAATGGATTACCTGATCTGCATGTGGATGAAACGGCCAAGACATCTTCCAAAAATGTGCCTTCGCCTAGTGGCTGAAAGAAGAAAAATAGAACGACCATAGTGCTGGTCCTCTCATCTCTATCACACGTTGTCAAAGAGTAGAAGCCCTACAAATGTCTCAGAGAAATAGATGAGATACAAACTCAAGCATGGTGGCCAAAATAGGGGTGTCCAAAAAATGTGAACAGAAAAGCGTTTTCCCTAAACTTCCACATCAAACAAAAATGAATTCCTTTGCAGAAGATTATAACATTTGAAGTCCGAAGGACAGATGTGATAATGAGTGTACTCATAATAATCCATAAGAAACATATGATGATGTTTGAAATCCGTGGCCAGAATAAGGATAGACATGCCGACAAAAACTCAAACTAAATCCTTTACCAATTGCCAAGTAAACTGCCGACATAATGATTGCTTCAAAAAAAGATTGATAAGACCACATTGCTCACACATGTCGATTTCAAAGACTTGATATTTTCCAATGATCAAAGCTTAGTCACATCCAACATGACATAAAACATTAATCAAACCTTTTATGCCTGCAGTCAGCCTTGAGGCCTGATATAAATGACAACCAATAAACCCAAGTCAAATGCAAAATAGAAGATCGAATAGAATGCCTTTACCCAAGGTCTAGTGCCACCTTGATATGTTCAATTCTATATTATGTTCCATTTCTAAATGAAGTCCAAAGACTTATGATGAATAGAGAAGACTGAATTTGCATGATGAATTCACAATGCCATATGCAAAGGAATGGACTAAGTGAATCTCATTTTCAAATCCCAACAACAATATAATATCCAATCCTTTAAGAAACAAAAGCTAGATATTATGCAAGGTTCTAAATGCCATTCTCCCATACCAAATACCATAACTGAATTTATTAAAGCCGATTTGCCAAGAGATGAAAACTGAGTGCTCAAAATATTAACAAGATTGTTCCTCAAACCCATGCCACTGACTGAAGAAAGAGAAGTATACCTTGATGAATATCAAGATGCTTGTAACTGATCAAGCATAAGTAATCAACCTGTAAAAGAACTGATCATGCCAGTCACTTGTAATCAAGTGAAGTACTGAAACACAAATGTTAAACCAAAAAAATATCACTTGATCAATGAAGAAAATAACATGTAATCAGAGTACCTCAACCGAGATCTACACATGGACCCAAGATATCAAAGCCACCAAGATAATATAAATAATGAAGTAAATGTGCCAATCAGAAAAGTAGATCAACTGAGAAGATAACCATCAAGATGCTAGAGAATCACAAATTGACATCAAGGACAAATTAGCACAAGAGGGATTCAACACCTATTACACACACTTGTTTCACTCAAGGAAACCCTAGAGATCCCAATCCAATGCAGAAAGGGAAAAGAGATCTGGCAATATGGTTTCCTATGGTATTATTAGAGACTAAAGATGGGTTCACCACCAAGCTAGGGCTTGGAAAGACTAATGAAATGTAATACCTAATGTTTAAACCTAGTGCAATGCAAAAATTCACTAAATGACCTAGAAATGCATGCAAATTAGAATAGAAAGCTCATAGATTAGAGGTCTGCATGTACAAACCTATAAGAGCTTGATTGAAGACATGATATTCTTAATATAATGAAAATAATGTCTACTAGGACTCATATGCCAGTCTGTGTGATTTAGTTCCAGATTAGGGTTTTTGGGTAAGAACAAAAATCTCGTAGAGATATGCCTGAAACACCTAAAATATGCAAACTTCACTGTATTGGGACTCATATGCCAGAAGTGTCATATCAATCCAATTAGGATTTTCTAGAAAACTAAGACTTGAATCTAGTCTTCAATATCTACTCTACCTTCTTGACTTGATCTTTGGGTTTGAGTTGTTGAATTATGCACTGTAGAATTCTTTCAATGATCTTGTAGGTGGTGTGACAACTTTGGAAAATTTTAACACTTGACAATATTTCTCCAATCTTTCTCTTCAATATGTCTTCAACCTAGATCTATAGATCATACACTAAAGAGAGGGAAAACTTTTCTTTGGTTATTGGAAAGGGGTTTTCCTTGGTCAAACCCTGTTTTGGTAATCAAACCTTGTAATGAAATCAAATGAGATAAAGGAATGATGAGTGAACAAAATTTAATGTTACAAGTCACAAAACCCTAGCAATAAAGTGTTGCAAACATGTAGGAAGTGGTTCCAATGGATGTAGATCTTTACTCTCTCTTGAATGTGATAGATCTTGAATTGAATGCTAGCTTGAATCATGAAATCCTACACCATAATTTTTAGGTCAAAAACAAAAATGATGCATGATGACTTTGACATGATGCTTGATACTTGAATAATTCTCCAAAACACTTGATAATCAGCCCTAGAAGACTCTTGAATGCTCTTGTAAATAATTGGATGCTCTTGTGAACTCTTGCACTTACTATAAGGATACTTATTCAACTTTCTATTTGTAAAATGAATGACATAACCTTGTATTTATACTTGTTTATGCAAAATTTCCCAAAATTACAACACTACAAGATAACCTTAGATCTAGGAGGATAAAATCCCACAAATAATCTGAATTAAATTTAATTTTGGGCCAAAGGACTCATATGCCAGAAGTGGCATATGAGTCCCATTAGGGTTAACTATGGTACACATTTTTTTAAAATGCCTAGATTCATGTGAAATCAGGATTGGGGCATTGAAACTTAGGTAGGAACCATACACTCAAGACAATGCATGCACCACAGATCACTAAATTTGGGCCACACAACCTAAAAATACATGAATTATGATTGCATGTTGGTTTATGTTAGGATTATCCTCAGAAAGATGCATTAATTAAGGCTTGTGGATGCAAAATAAGGCCAAACACGGCATAAATAAGCCTAATAATGATAAAAACCCTAGATTAGTGTGAAAGTGTAGAAAAACACTTTATAACACCTTAAATAAGGTACAATTAAGTTCATTTAGTTCACAAGGGGTCAATACCTAATGTGAATGTGTTGAACACATTACAACACTAAATCAAGGCAACACTATGCTTAATTTAACAAGGAGGGCCCAAACAAGTAAGGAAAAGTAGAGGGATACTTTTTTTGTTGCCACAAAACATAGTCTATTAAGCCAAATGGCTTCTTTATAAGCATGAGTAGCTTCCATATACTCATCTTTAAAAGTGGATAAAGAAACCACATCCTATTGCTCACTCATCCAACTAATTGCACCACCAAATAAAGTAAACACATAATTGCTAGTGGATCATCTACTATCAAAATTTCCTACCCAGTCTAAATCCAAATAACCATGAATATCAAGGGAAATATCGTCTTCAATCAAATTACTATGATAACACAAGGAATACTCTAAGGTACCATGCAAATATCTGAAGAATTTTAACTGCATCCCAATGAACTTTGCCACGATTAGACATATACCTAGAAAGAACTCCCACTACTTGGTAAATTTCATGTCTAGTACAAACCATAACAACATACATCAAAATTCTAACTGCAGTCTAGTAAGCCACTCTTCTCATGTCTTCGATCTCTGATGGGGATGTTGGACAATCTGAAATAGATAACTTTGTTCCAGTTGATAAAGGAACACCCAATGGTCTACAATCTTCCATATCAAACCTATATAAAATTGAATTGACATAGTTAATTTGGCCAATCCATAGCTTTCTATTCACTCTATGTCTTTTAATTTCCATCCCAAGAATGTGTCTAGTTGCATTGAGGTCTTTCATTTCAAATTTATGTAGAGCTTTCAGTTTTGAAATCATACCTCTCCCTTTACTAATAAATAACATATCATCAACATATAATGTAATAAATAGGGAAAAATCACCACCAGTTTTATAATAAACACAATAATATAATTTAGAATGCTCAAATCCAAAACTTAACACATATGGATCATTTTTCTAGTACCAAATCCTTAATTTTCAAACCAATTTACTTTTACCTTTCATCATATAGTTCTTTGGTTATTTCATATAAATATCCTAGACTCCATGTCACCATGAAGAAAATAAGTTTTCACATCCATTTGCTCAACCTCTAAATCATAAGGAGCAACAATAGAAAGAAAAAATCTAATAGATGTTGTTTTTGCAATAGGAGAAAATATCTCACCATAATGAATACCCTCAAGTTGAGAGTAACCTCTTGCAGCCAACCTTGCTTTGCACTTCTCAATTGATACCTCGATCTGAACCAATATTTTTCTTGAACACCCATTTGAAACCAATAGGTTCTTCTCCTTCAAGCCATGGTACAAGATCCCATGTATCATTATTTTTCAAAGATACCATTTCTTTATCCATAACAATATTCTAGGTTTCAGCATCATTCATACCTAATGCCTCTTCTACTGATCTGGGTTCATCCATGTTAGTATTCAAAGAAAAAATTAATCTCCAATCATTAGGTGAATAGCTTTTAGGTTGTTGTTTATGCCTTCTAGACCTACAAACAACTTGAGTTGGAGGTTCTTCCTCCTCTTCTAAATATTCTGAGCTAGATTAGCTCTCCTCAACTTCTTATCTATTAATGGGCCTCAATTAAACTTTCTTAGGTGTAGAAGGAAATCGAATCAAATCTTCCTGTTTACTTTTTTATGGTTGTAATGTAATAGAAGAAGGCTTAGTTTCTCTAAAAGTAACACTTCTACTATATAGTACATTTTATGCTATAGGTTCCCAAAGCTTGTATCCTTTCACACCATAGCTATATCTGATGAAGATTCATTTCATAGCCTTTTTGTCCAACTTTTTTTTCCTCTCCTTTAGCACATGTGCATATGCCTCACAACCAAAAAATCTAAGATGTCTTAATGAAATTTTGTGACCTGACCATGCCTCTATAGGCATCTTATCAAGAAGAGTTGATGTAGGAGACCTATTAATCAAGTAACATGAAGTGGCAACAACTTCAACCCAAAAAATGTGTTCTAGACCAACACCACTCAACATACTCATAGCCTTATCCATCAGTGTCCTACTCATTCCTTCTATAACTCCATTCTACTGTGGATAATACAAAGTTGTCTTTTGTTCATGAATACTACAATATTTACAAAATATATCAAAATAATTAGAGAAAAATTCACCACTATTATTAGTCCTCAAATAATTTATTTTCTTTCTAGTCTAAAACTCAAACATTCCTTTAAATTCTTTAAATCAACTGAAAACTTCAGATTTACTCTTTAGAAAATATACCCATGTACTTCTACTATAATCATCAATAAATGAAACATAATACATGGATTTCTAATTAGAGGAACATATATAGCACCAAACACATCGGAATGAATAAGATCTAACACACCATAAGATTTATAAGAACTTGAGTAAAACCAAATGTGATTTTATTTTCCATAAATGCAATGCTCATAGAAATAAAACTCAAGATTACAATCAAACTACCCTTCAACAAGGATTTTATTTTTCAACATCCTTGGATCCTTTTCTCCAATGTGACCAAGTCTCTAGTGCCTTAAAATAGTTTTCTCTATAGGTAACTTTTATTTAGAAGAAAAATCACCCTTGGGTACCTAGAAATCATGCCCATCTACTGAACATGAAACCCTCACATCTTCCACAAACTTTCTTTTCAGAAAAGTACAATTACACTCAATAGTGCATGCATCAAGCTTATACAATGTGGTATATCTACTTCTTCTTCCTTTGTCTTGGTATGGAGGGTATCAAGTTATGTAGCCAAGTGTTTAATGATTTCCTCCATGTTTGATAGATGAAACATAGAAAAATAAGGGGCTTACCACCATGAGTGAACAAGGTGATAAACCAATATTTTTTTCTAGGGATGTTTCACTCAATTATGAAGGCCAAAATGCATAAATAACAGGGTATGTGCAGGATCATCATGGAAAAAATAGGCCCTTAAGTGGCAAAAAATTCAAAAAAATCAGAGTTAGGCAACTTGACATAAAAATTTGAATAAGTTATCTATATTATTTCAAAAATATGTAAGAATAAAATCTGTAGCAAATTGAATTTAGTTTCTAAACTACTAGGCTTATTTTTATTTTTTAAATCTATTTGGTGAAAATTTGAAATTTCAATGCAGTAGTACTTAAATTTCAGGGAAAAAGTAAGAAGTAGGTGTCTGTCTGACCACCCTACTCACAATAAAATGATAATATTTTTTTATAATATTTTAGATATAATTAGATGACTCATGTATCAATGTGATGCATATTTTTTTATAATTTTTTTCTAAGTAAATAATTAATTATGAATTTTTTATTACAAATTTTTAAAAATATAAAAAACTCGTATGTTTGACCACCTTAACTTCGTCAAAACTTCATGAAATTAATTAATTTTTTTTTAATCCTATGGCATGCCAATTATAGAATGTGATGCATGTTTTGGATTCAAAAAATGTGATACCATTTGAAAGTTATAGATATTTGTCAATCAGCCTATCAATTAGGACTTTATTCATAATTCAAATAAAAATGAATAATAATTATTTATTAAATTCAAAGTAAAGCATAACTTATATTGGTGGAAAACTGAGAATCTCCTTTAAAAACCCTTTTTGTTTCATCAATTTTGAGTAAAAAAAAAGTTGTCAGCCACATACCCATCATATCGCCACTTTTTGGCCCATCATGATCCTGCACATACCCAACAATCAGAAATGATTCCTAATTGTTATAGAAACTATGAGGGAACCTTTGAGAGGATAGAATCATGTGTACCTTGTTTCAAGAAGGTTGTTTCTAGGTCACAAATGATTCATTCACCTTTACTCGTGAATGGCACCCTATTAGGGTTTCTGAAACTGAGATCTAGGTTTTGTTCATTGATGTCTACACTCTCAAATCCTTGGTGATCAACTCCCAAAAACCTGAAATAAATTGTGTAGGATTATTTCCATGTTCTTGTAATGTGAGTGATAACTTTTGCAACTTGACAAGTTTGACAAACTTTCTTAGAACTTGTTCTCCACTTGATCTTCAATCTATAAATCTAAAAAAACACATTCAAGAGGGGAAAAACTTGTTGATTGTTAGTGAATAGGGGTTTTCCTAGGTCAAACCTTGTTTAGGTAATTAAAACAAATGATGAAATAATGAAATTGAAGCATGAAAAATGAAATATACAATGTTGATACCTTAGAAGTTATCTTGGAATGTAAATCTACAAAGTAAAATGAGGTGGCCATGAAGAATGTAGATCTTGATCTCAAATTAGATGTGAAACAATACTTGCAAGGAGACCCTCAATGCTACATCAACTATCTTAGCTCAAAAACATGCTTGAATTTACTATGATTTTGAGATGATGATATGACCTAGAATGGCTGCAATAAACTCTTGATAATTTTCCTTGAAATGCCCTTGAAATTCTTTATTATTATCTTGGTCTTCATCTCATGAATTCACATAAATTTTCTAGGACAGACAATGTGAATTAACCCCATATTTATACTAAATATAAGAATTAACCTCAAAATTCAAATAATTCAAGCCGACATAAGATCTAGGATTGAAAATCATTAGAATCCCACAACAGTTAAATTCAAAAAGGGGTATCTTATGTGAGGAGGACCCATTCGCCACTAAAGGAAAATGGGTCCTAGCACAACTTTCTAGGACCATGCTTTGGGGGGATGAAATAACATCAAAAACCCATGTCAAAAATTCCAAGAAAAGGTTGTTCTATGTGGAGAGGACCCATTCTCCACTAAAAGAGAATGGGTCCTACCACCATTTTCTAGGACCTCAAATTTTCCAAATCAAATTTCATGTAATTTCATTATTAGGTGTCGGGATAGATCCTTCATAAAGTGTAATTAAGAGGGCTTAAATTTGAATCACAGGGGCCAATTAAGATCAATTAACCATAATTAATTAATGAAACCCTAGATAAGTGTGAAAGTGTAATACAACACTTTACAACACCCTAAATAAGGTACAATTTAAGTACATTCTAGTTAAAAAGGGCCCTAGATTCAACATGAATGTGTACAACATATTGCAACATTGAATCAAGGCATAGTTAGGTTAAGTCAACATCACTCATTCCCAAATTAAGTGTGAAAAAGGATTACTTTTTCTACACTATATTTTGTCCCCACTTTAGTGAGAATTTTCCCCTATGACAAAATCATACTAAAGTAGACATTCAAGACACATTTAAGTATGCAACAATAAAAAGGGTACATAGTCATACCCTATCAAAGGCCAAGAAAAAAAAAGGATCAAACACAACCATATTGGACTCAAGGAACACTGAGAGGGGGGGGGGGTGGGTGAATCGGTGTTCTGCAAAATTAACCTTTGTAAAGCAGATCTTAAAACCATTTACAACAGTTAACCAAAAGTTAAGATGCAAACACATGAAACAAATAAGCATAACACCATAACAAAGGAATTTTTATGTGGAAACCCTATTAGGGGAAAAACCATGGTGGAGGTTAATACACAATTTTATACTTTGTTAAAAGTATAGAGAAAATGGGAATGCACATGTGTTCAGGCACACTACCTAGAGCTCATTGCTCAAAATCAGGAAGGCTCACTTCCTTAAAATTTTTTGGATTACATCAAAAGGTTGAACTGTGAAAGTAGCATCTACAAATGTCTGGTTATAGTGCTGGTTAGGCTCATAGATCAGATTCTGGACCTTCTGTCTAATTCTGCACTTTGCTCTGCTCTGCCTTAATTCGCTTCATAAAATCCCCTTCTGCACAAGTGAAATTGTGCATAATAGCTCTACAACCCTTCTGATACTTGCAATATATTTAAACACACTTCAAACACACACCAAAATGAATTAACTGGTCTCTTATTTATATCCGCTACCAAGGATTTAATCACTTCATGTCGGCTTTATCAAAATATAAGATGTTTCCCAATAGTCGGCTCAATCCATGAATAATATTTAATGCACACCCATCAAAGTCAACCATAGCATAGTGAGGGCCCAAAAAAAAATCTCCAAACATAAAATACCTTCAATAAGTATACCTCAAATATCCATGACACGCTTTATTCACTTAGTCGACCTTCGTGAACTAATAAGCAAAAAATCATCCTATCGGATCTTTTGACCCAAACATCGATTGATGCAATGACACAAAACTTGATAATAAGATACTCCAGATGCTTAACAACCTTCCTCGAGATCCAAAAACCAAATTGATAATCCAGTGAAGTATACAAATTGACAGACTTAACTATAACCGGATACCTTGTTCTTCACTCTTAATTTCGGTAATACCCTGCTCTTTACTCGTTCTGCCAGTATGGAAAAATATTGAACTACAGACCAGATTAATGACTTAGGTTGCCACCAATGACAACACTAGAATCCATATTCCAAAAAACCATTCTAACATACTATGGAATGGGGCTATTTGTTTGTAACATACGTTGCTCATTCTAGGTAGTGGAGCCTCAATCTGTCCACTAGGTGAGATATCCCAATCATGTGTGCTCACTCTGGGGTAGTGAAACCTTATTCTATCCAATAAGTGAGTTGTCCCAATGAGGTGGAAAATGAGAGAATCATATTAGCCTCTCATACTATACCAAATTTATCCCCCTCACAATGTTGATAAGGCACCACAATGTAATGCTTTTGTATGCTTTTGAATGTGTATAGGAGCGAATTTGCATCCCTTAGGAAAATTCCCCTTTCACATACCCTCACCTTAGAAAAAAATGTTTGAAGGTGAAATTCCACATCACCTACCTGACTTATATCCACTTGGCGTTTGTCTTGTCTGTCGGTGAGAGAATATTTATTGAGGACGCAGGCACGACATGCAAATGTCTACACGATGCATTGTCATCCTTGATAGATTCCTACATCCCAAGTTGGAAGAGGCGTTACACACCTGATTGGAGTCAAATTGTAACATCCCTCTTTCACCAACTGACCCAAAAATGGCTTATTTCTTCCCATCCCACCTTCAAAAACATTCTGGATTCATTCACTTCATCTCTTTTCACATCCTCTAAGCAATTACTTCATCTCTTTTTCACATCTTCACGCTCTCAAGCAACATTACAACATTCCATTATGAGTATTACAAAAAATTTGAAGCTCCATCAACTCCACATTACAAGTGTGAGGCCATAGAAGTGTGGGCTTGGAGTCTTGTGAGACCTCCCTTCATCATCGTTGTGGTTGTGGTAACTTTACCAAGTACATACCTTGTATTCTCCTTCCATTGGCTAGTGAGATTTTGGGTGGAGGTGTTAACGGTTTACTCCTCTCCTTTGTGATTTGATAGAGTAGCATAGTATTGTTTTGTAGTGTTCATTGCTATCTTTTCTTTCCTTTATTGCATATTCTACTGTATTTCTATTTGGTTGTTCGTGGAGGTGGAAACACCAAAATAGGGGTCTGATTGAGACAAACCCCTATAGAGCCCCAATAATTTTCCCCATATTGTTTGTGTGTAGGTGGACATACACATGGAACTAGCTAGTGAACTAGAACTTTTATGAGATTATCTTCATCACCCTAGCCTTTATTTACTTGATTTATCATCTTTGTATCTACTTCTTGTACTTTCTCATTAGTTATTTCTGTCAAAATCAACTAGCTAGGATGTCAGTACATGTTTAGGTAGTTTTTACTATACTTCACATTTTTTGGTGATACAGATGCCAGCATGCCAGAGAGACACCAGTGCACCACACTTCCATCCCAAAATCATACTGCCATCCTCGTTTAGAGAGCTATTTCAGGTGTAGTATTGACTCCAAAAACTATCTCGCCTACCTTTAAACAAACTTTTGAATTTGTAGAGTGACAAAAGAATGCCATAGTGTTGTTCATTCTTTATCCTCTTCCTCAAACACCCTTTAGAGTGAGGTAAGTTAGGGCAGCCCTCCACTCTCGGCTCTCCGTGACCTAGAGCCTTGATGTGGTTGGTCCCCCTCTCTTACATTTTTGGTGAACTCGACATGAACCATTCTAGTTCCATTTAGCAGTGATGAAATCTCCTTTCCTTGTGTTCTAGGAGCATTGTAGGTGTGAGTGTTGTGAGGCCTTTTTCCTTACAACCCAACCTGCGACCCCTAGTAGGTGTAGTTGGATGGTTCCATAAGTATTGCTTGATGAAGCCTTATTTGGGTCATTGTCTGATTGTGAACCTTTCGGGGGCTTTGTGAGAGTGTCATTTATTGTGTGTGATGGCCTCTTTCCTGGGTAAAGCATAAATTTGTGTCACACTTTTAGTCAACTTATCAACACAACTGAATTTAAGTATTTCTAACTAAAAATCAATTTTGGTCAAACATATAATCTAGTAAGATTCATTCTAGCTAAGTTAGATACTTCCACAACCTTTTCAACTAAAATTGTTGGCTAAAAATATATGGAGCACCACTTTGAGTCCAATTTACCAAAAAAATAAAATTATTTGAAAAACTTGAAGTTTCAATAACTCCTACTAATGTAAATAACATTTTTTTAAAATATATTTAAAATAACTTTTTGTAGATCAATTAGTGTAGTTTTCAAAAATATATTTATTTTAATAGTTTAATTATTATTTATATTTTATTTTTTATTTATACTCAAAGTAGGTTATCAACACAAAATATTAGCTTGATTACCATGCCAAGGAAAAATACTAAAACTTATTAAAAAAAATTGAAAAAAATATGATGCACTAGATAAAAGAATCTATTTCAAGATGGTATAATTGTTTTTCCATTTTAGATAAATATTTAATATGAAATTTGATGTTTGATGGAAACAACTATTTTTTGATTCATGCACATTTTAATATTTATTTAAAAATATGTATTTATCAAAATTATAAAAAAATATATTCATGCACTAAAGTTTCAAGTTATAAATACACACAAAAAATTTGAAAGGAAAAAAAATAAATTTACTATAAAAAGTTTCACATCCAATGCAACTTCATTTTTCAACATTTTATCAACAACTAAATTATAGTGTTAATTTATTAAAAACTAGTTTAAAATAATTTTTAATTTTTTTTTAAAAAATACAAACATAAAATATACTAAAAAATACATATTTTACTAGTTTACATCATTTCAAAATTCAAAACATATATGCCACTTTTTAGTGATTTAAGTTTAAAATTTGGATCAATGTTGACCGATTCCTTTATAAAATGTAACACAGCTTTGTGCTTTTACCCTCTTGCATCTGCATATCCCCTCTGTGCAACCTGGGAGTAGTAGTCTAGGTATAACCTTCACCTTGCAGGAACTGTTGATGGGTTTTAATAGAAACACCATCATAGGTGTTCTTGTTGACCCGACATGCCAGGTGAATATTATAACTGAGGAGATTATGTTAATTAACTTCTTGCATAAAGATGGGAATGATGCACCTGTAAACACCATTCATACTCATAACGGAATTTTTGTACCTCCTCGGGTAGCATTGTTCTATTGGTCCTCATTGAACCTATGTTTCTAAACCTATTGTTTGACTTAATCCTGGGGTCTGAACTCTTTAGAGTGAAGTTGGGTATCCCTTGGCTAGTAGCTATGAATGTAGTTCCCTTGGTTGTGCAAAAATATATGAAATTTATTCATGGGAGTTTTGTGTATGTGATTCACGACAATGGCTATAAACCACTAGTTTCGTGTGATAGCTATTCCTTAGATCACTTTTGGCCTACACCAATTTTTCATCTTCTTCCTAGGAAGGACCTCTTGTACCAAACATATCAAGAGTACATGAAGGGGCGCTTAATGCCTAAGGTGAGGTACCATCCATCTCCTTATGTTGTCTCACATAGGGCATATTTAAAAGTTGATAGTGATGTCGCCAAGGCACAAAGAAGGGAAGAAGAGAAGCACTCCTAAGGTTTCTCTTCTTCCTCTTCAGCTATCTAGCCTAATGCTTCCTCTTGCCCCACTGTGATGGCATCAGATCTTATCTCACATTTTCTGAGAGAATATTATGGTGTTTGCTTGGCGAAATCCCAAGCATCCTACTTTGAGCTTCTTGTCTTGCCCAAAGAGCTTAGGCCCATTCGATATAGAAAAAAGAAGGATCCCCATGGGTAATCCTCTATGTATCATCCTTTGTGCCCTCCCACAGCTCTTGCTCCTAAATTAGTGAATGGGAAGAGGCCCACCATCGAGGCACTAGACCCGAGTCCCCCCATTATCTCTCAAACTCTTCATCATGCTCACATTTAGGAGTTTATCCCTCCAACAAGAGTGGTTGTGATGGACACCCCTATGGCTGAGCATGAGCCTTTTGTCCCTTCGCAACTCCCAGCCTCTAGCATATAGAGTCATAGAAACCACCTTGTGCATGAGCGCAAGCATCGATGAAAGGTTTTGGTAGCTGAGGAGGTCGCTTTACAAAGAAAGGAAGAGGAATTGACCACCACTAAATCAGGGCATCCTACTATGTCCTCCTCTTTCCTCCCCTCTACTTCTATTCAATTGAGTTCAATATCGCTTCCAATTCTCGTTGTGAGCATAGATGCACCTAACCCTAAAAAGGTGCAGGTATTTATCACTCCCTTAGCTGAGCCACATCTTTTGATGTCCCTTCTAGACATCCCATCATTCTAAAAACCCATGGACATGCCAAAGAATTTGATGGTGTCCACTACAGTTTTATCCTCCTTGTTCGTGCCTCTCACCTTATCTATGGGGATTTCACCTCGTCTGATGAAGCATAAAGTGGAGGTTGTCCCTTCCAACAATGGGGGTTAAAAAATGAGTCCACCCTCTTCAAGGGGTGGTCCTACATTCGAATGTGTCATCCTAGTGATGAAGCTAGCTCCAGCATCCCCTAAGTTTGTCAGCACTTCTAAGTCGTTTGGTGAGCCCAACAGTGAATCTTGAGCATCATCCTCCATGTTCATTGAGGTAACACATGGCACTCCCATGAAGTGCATGTTCAATTCTCTAGGCGAGTTCTCAGCCTTGTTAGGGATCACAAAATCACTAACTATAGCTCCACAAGAGCCTAGCAGAGAAGAGCTCGTGGGACCTTCTTCCTTAGCCCTTGTTATGGGAGGGTCAGAAGATCCTCCCCTTAATATTCCACCACTATAGGCTCATCTTCCTTCCCCTTATAATGATCTAGATTTGAAATTATATGACCTCTTGTTTAATGAGTGTTAGGGGGAGGCCTCTTCTTTATCTTTAGATTAGATGTGTGTTTTTTGTGATGTGTTCCCCCATGCTCATGTTATATGTTCCTGGATGACCCTTTTCACCCTTGTAGGTTCTTGGATACAAGAGTGATTTTGTGTCGTAAACATTCTTCTATCGGTATCATCATTCTTCCATGTTTGTGTCTTGATTTTCACCAAATTGGGGATGATGGAAAGCATTGGGGATTTTGGCCTCCTACAATGATTTTAAAAACTAAGCCCTTGCACCCATGATTCAGAGATTAGACATCTAACCTAAATATCCATTTCAATAACCATGAAGGTGCATTTAAATTGTCAACCCAGGGATGTAAAATTGAAATGGGTCAGCACTGTATGTGCACTAGGAATCCAAAGTAGCCATATTCAACCTACAACTAAGAAAGGCATAATACTGAAAGTAAAGTGCTTGGAACAAAATAAAATAAATGATGAAAACCAATGAAAAACTAGATTAAACTGAAATTCATGATATAAATGAAAATCTGAGCAAAAAAATAGGAAACTACTTTGTCTGCTTTGGCTATAGGAACAATCACATAATGGAATTCTAGTGGCTACAGGAATAGTCAGTGCTTGATTCTTAACTAACTATTGAACAAAAAATAATAACTAAGCTAAAGGATTGAATACTCACCAAATGGGCCCCCTTGGATAAGTATTCCCTAAGACTAAGGTAAACTCAAATGCATTAACTTATAACTTCATTTCATTGAGTAGAAAAACATGAGTACAATCAACATATATGTATTACAAAAAACTAAGAATGTGGGTAAATCAAATTGAGAAATCTTCCTATCAAACTTATTTTATTCTCTTAAGGAGCATCAGAGTCTTATTTATCTAGTCATCTAGCAAGGTATTCAACTCCGACAAACCCGAAGGATGCCACATTAGGGAAAACTCAAAAAAGAGCATAGGTGGCTATGCATGCACATAATCTATCAGGCATCCTTTCCTTAACATGCATCTAGCACAAAAGTAATGCCTAAATATGCTCAATAGGCAATTAATAACATTACAAAGAAGTTACAGTTTGATTTGCATGAGGAATCTTTCTGCCATCAAGAGCCTTCCCTCATTGAATTTCCACCTTGTTGACTGATATGGTGGATGCCCAGCTGGCAGAATCTTCCTGAATCATAGGCCTTCATTATATCTGCATGGCAATGTTAGTATGCACAACAATTGCATATCCATAATCATGTCAAAGCGACATTCATTAATCACATGCAAAATTAACATAGATGGTTCGTATAGCTTGTCAATATCATTTAAAAGTTATGAAAATAAGTTCATTTCCAAGGTCTATGGTCTCAAGGAAATATTATAAAAAAGATCAACATCAGAGCATCAAAGTCTTATGATAACTATAGGAAATAGAAAGCAACTCTATCAATAATTAGACCATAAACTAGACTCATCATTTCCCCCCAACCTAATATCTTGATGGTCCTCCAACGGAGGAAGAGTGGAGCTTTTGTTTGGTCAATGCCCTAAAATTTGCAATTGCAAGTTGTCCAACATTAGTTTTTGTTGTGTCCGAGTTAGGATCTCAATAGAACCCTTGTTGTATCTCTAGCTTGCTCTATCTATGTCTCTCATCAACTATGCCATACCTATAAAACCTAAAGTTTGGCATAGGCCACAATAGGATAGGTGGCTAAAAAGTTAGTGGAAGCCAGAATTTTCCTTTTTCTCTCCCAATCTGCATATACCTATCAGCTCTCTTAAGTGTTTCAACATAGTTATTCGTGGAATGAGGCTCAACTTGCTTCAAATCATCAGTGAGGTTGTTCCACCTCTATGATATGTAGCCCATTATAGATTCTCCTGTAGTTCTTGCAAGATCCTATTGCCATAGCTTGGCCGGTATAGAATTATGTGCCAATCCTTAAAAATGTCACCTAGATGTCTAGATTCAGCCCTAATGGGTAGGGGAATGCTAGATTCAACTTGTCTATAGGTCCTGAATTGCTTACCCCAACTAACCTCGTTCTATATCCAATACATGAATGCCCTCATTTGGACATCCCCAACATATAACAATGGATTCCAATCTTTGTCTTTGGTCACAACATAATTATGTAAGTAAAATTCACACAACAAATTTTTCATCTCAGGGGGAGCAATCCGATAAGCATTGAAAAATTTAGTAGGGGTCTCAATGGATGAGTTCAAACCTAAAAAAAATTGTGCTAGCTTGAAAGAAACATGCCTCTCCTTTAAATATAGGGCATAGACCCTCAAGTGAGCCCTGCATTCCAATATCTATGGTACTAAAGTTGTCATGTCATCCACCTTCTTCTTTAAGACAACAATTTCTTCATTCTTATTTTCAATTTCTTCATCTCTCTTTTCAATTTCCTTCTTTAACCTACATTTTTCTACTTTCCATTCTTCTTCCCTCCTTTGTATTTCTCTCCATAAATTTAGGACCACCGTGTTCATTGAAAAATTAGAGGGCCTATGTACTCCTATCATCATTTTACCTAGCACTTGTCCTTTCTCTTGGTAGAGTACCAGTTGTAGGGCTTCTATTTGCTCAGCCAATTCTGGCTATAGGGGCTCAAGTTATTGTTCTCGCTCATGTTGAAAGAACTCTTACTATAAGAACTCTTGATTTTCCTCACACACCTGGTTTCCAATTTTTTCTATAATATCAGTAAGGTCTTCCAATGTCATGCTTGTTGCTTCCTCAAATATATCCTTTTTCCTACATTCACCTGCTCCATTGGAGCTTTTGCATCCTCCCATAATGTTTCCCTAGGCCTAGGGCTTTCCCCCAGAGTTTCATCAATGACTGGCCTAGTTGATCTTGATTTTATGGGAGGACATCCTTTTGTTGTAGGAAGAATAGTGTCAGCCTTCCATTTTTTGGAGCTTGGAACCTTTTTTCTACTGTTTTCTTTTTAGCTTTTCCTTTTCTTAGCTCTACCTTCTTCTTTTGTTCCCTAGTTCACATTAGGGTTCCAAGAGGGACATCATCATTAGAATCAAGAGAGGAACAATATTTATTAGAATGCTCTGCCTCAAAAGAACTAATCTCAATAGTCTGTGTGGCTACAGGAGGGTTTCCACTAGGGCTTGCATCAGAAGTTGAGGCACTAGGAGTGGCCCCAATATTGCTTCCTCTTCTACCATCCCTATGGGGTTGATGCAAAACCCTAGGTTGCAAATTCTTTGGTCTAATTTGATCAATACTCTTAAATTCTTCCCAAGAAATATCAGACACATCATGCAGAGAATTTTCAACTAATAACTTAATCAAACAATGGTGGGAAATAAAATTGTCCCTACCTTTCTAGGTCTCAGCCGCCATGATTGAGAGAAGATGGTATAACAAATTGGGCAAATTCATTCTCCTTTCGTGCCTCATGTGGTTCAGGAATTTAAAATACACAGAATGCAAATTTGACTAGTGACCTTCACAAGTAATATACTTCACAACATAAAAATTTGGTTTCCTCCATAGCTTGGGTAGAGAAGCCCTCTTCGCACCTTGTTTTTCTATACTCGACGGAGGGTCATTAGGTTCTATAAATTTGGTCCGAGATGACTTGGCATCTCTGGCAGTAGGGTACTATTCACCATCAACAAGAAACCCTATAACTTCTACAGTTCTAACCTCTGTAGTTGTGACTTCCAATCCCTTTATCATGGCGCTTCCCTCAGACAATGTCTGGGCGAATTCCAATGCAACATTTTCATCAAAACCATCCAGCTTTAAGAAATAATCTAGTTTCTAAACTTGGCTAGGAAAGGTGCATCCTATAGTAACACATCATGAACCATGGGTTCATTTAAAATTAACTCACCTCCCATTATTTGCAATCAAATGGTCACTTTTCAAATAGTTTCTTCCTACAATCCTCATTTGAACATCAAACTTCTTCTTCCTGCAAATTTTCTAAATTCCAATGCTGGTGTCATTTGAATTTTACCTTTTGGCTTAAGATTATGATAGGAGAAATTAAAGGCAGTAAAGGAGTAATAAGTGTAGGCTATGATTAAGGGAAATTATGGCAGTGAATTTTTACTTCACATGTATACGAGTCGTCACCTTACTCAGAATTCAAATTGGCTCAATAACTTTAATAACTTCAATTTTGTTGACGTGAAACTAGTACAGACAGACATGTGGACATGGCATTGACACGTTCCCCCCAACATAAATTTATACATGTGTCCTCGCATGTGAGGTGGAATGTCTATTTGACAGGGCAAGGAATAATTACATGCTATAGCAAACGTCTATATTAATTCATAGAAATTGAATAAATTCACTAAAAGATAATTAAGATATAACAATTGATGCACATGTACCTGAATTCATGGAAGATTTATTTCAAAGATCATGGAGAGAGTACTAGTCACTTTCAATAAATCTGTTGAGAAATTAATGAAAGTGGAGCAGAATGGAATGAAGTGAAATGATGGTGGAATGGAAGAGAGAGAAAGGTGGAATGGATGGGTGGATAGGTGAAGAAGTGGACCCCCACAAAAGTTGAATTCTTTATTATGACAAGTTACATACCTCAGTTAGCTAAAATAAGGGACACTAGGTCCACTTCCTTCGGCTGCATGAATTTTGGGTGTTGCATGTTGAGTGAATTATTGTAGGTACTCCTCCTTAGAATTTGGCTTGTGATAGAATTTCAGGCGATGACCATTTACCAATAACTTAAACCTAACAGGGTCAATGGTATTAAGCTAAACAACTCCATTGGAAAATACTTTACCCGCCTCATACAGTTTGAGCCACCTTCTCTACAATTTTCCTGCATTATCTTGATATCCTAAGTCATAGAGCAGTGCCCAATCTCCTGGTTGAAATTTCTTATCCTTGATGAATTTATCTTGCAACTTTATTCGCTGGTTTTGCACTACTTATGTGTGATGCAAATCTTCCTTCCTCATCTCATCCAAAGCATTCAGCTGCATGATTATATCTCTTTCTTCTTCAAAATATCCATGCCCAATTCTACTATAGTCCTAAGAGTCTTATGCTCAAATTCAATGGGAATCATGGTTGTCTTTCCATACAATAGTTCAAATGGAGTGAATCCTGTAGTTTTTTTCCAAGTAGTTTTGTAAGCCCAAACAACTTTTGGTAGCCTACTTGCCCAATCCTTTTTATGGATAGCCACTATTTTGGTGAGAATGGCTTGAATTTCTTTGTTGGTAACCTCAACTTGGCCATTGGCCTAGGGATGATAAGGAGTAGAATTCATATGCCTAATTGTTTACTCAAGTGTTGTAACAAAGGTGAAAGTGAATTGAGTCCCTTGATCAGTCACTATCTCTCTTGGAACTCCATACTGTGTGAAAATTTCCTCATGCAGAAATTATGCAACCTTATTATCTCTTGCATGCTTCATGGCCTTAAATTCTACCCATTTAGTTACATAATCAATGCATACTAAAATATAGGATTTACCTTTTGATGGAGGATCAATAGGCCCTACAAAATCTAGTCCCCACTTATCAAATGGACTCATTAATACCTAGGGACAAAGTGGCATCTCATCATATTTTGTTGGCCAACCCATCCTTTGGTATCTGTCACACTTCCTTGTATATCTTCCTGCATCCTTGTGGAGTCTTGGCTAGTATTATCTTGTGTTCAAAAAATTCATTGTTGTCCTCTTAGCTGCAAAATTCCTCCATAGGGTTCATTGTGACATGCAAGGAAAATATCATATATCTCATCTTCTCTCACATATATCCTCATGACCTGGTTAGGTTCGGTGTAGAAAATACATCCAACAATCCATGAAAAAAGAAAAGATTTTTCAATGAGCACTCTCCTCTATTTTGGAGATAACTGAGGAGAAACTCTCCCTGTGACTAGAAAATTAGCTATGTCAGCATACTAGGGTGTCTGCACACTGATAGAAAATAAGTTCTCATTAAGGAAAGATTCATCTATGACTCGATTGTCTCCTGATGTATTGAGCCTTAAGAGAAAATATGCAACAACATTGGCCTTCCTAGGTTTATCCATGATGGTTATGTCAAACTCCTGCATTAGCAATAACCATCTTGCTAGCCTTCCTAAAATCAGAGGTTTATTCATGAGGTATGTAATGGCTGCATGATTGGTGTGCACAAAGATCTATTAGTTTGTTATATAATGCCTGAATTTGTTTAGAGCATAGATCAATGCTAATATTTATTTTTTGTCACTATATAGTTGAATTCAACTCCTTGCATATTTTTGCTGACAAAGTAAATGGCATTTTCAATAGCTCCTTCATTTTTTCCTAGGATTGCTCCTATAGCATAGTCTGATGCATCAGTATGGATGTGAAAAGAAAAATCCCAATTAGGTTCCTTCAACATAGGAGCATGAGTCAAAGTTGCTTTCAAGTCAAAAAATTCCCTGTCATAGTCTTTTGCCCATTGGAAATTGACATCTTTAGTGAGGAGAATATACAATGGTGCTACCATTTTGTTGAAGTCTTTGATGAACCTCCTGTAATAACCTACATGTCCTAAGAAAATTTTAACATCTTTTTGTTTTGCAGGAATAGGCAGATTTGTAATCACCTCAATCTTTGTAGGATCTACTTGAATTCCTTTGTGAGAGATGTAGTGGCCAATAACTACACCTTGCATCTTCATGAAGCAATTTTCACTATTTAAAGATAGATTGTGGTCTTCACATCTTTGTAGGACTCTCTCAAGATTTCCCAATGCTTCATTGAAATCAACACCATGAATAGTGAAATCATCCATATAAATTTCCATGCAATTTCATGAGAGATGTCTAAAAATATGCTAATGACTATCCTCCGAAAAGTTGCAGGTGTATTGCATAAGCCAAATGGAAGTACTGAATAGGCATAGGTTCTCCATGGATAGGTAAAAGTGGTCTTCTCCTGGTCCTCTAGTGCAATTTGGATCTAGTTATAGCCACTAAATCCATCAAGAAAAGAAAAGTATTGTTGTCCTGCAAGTGAGTCCAAAACTTGATCTATGAATGGTAAGGGAAAATGGTCCTTTTTGGTGGTAGAGTTAAGTTACCTATAATCAATACAAAATTGCCACTTCCCTCCTTTTTTGGGCACAATCACCAATGGGGACACCCACTAGCTATCTGAAATGGGGTAGATAAATCTGGCATCAAGTAATTTTTGGCATTCTTCTTTTACATTTTCTCTCAATGTAGGGTTAATTCTTCTTTGTGGCTACCTCATTGGTGTACAGTCATCTCTTATGTAGATCCCATGAGTGCAAAGCTTAGGATACAATCCATTCATATCATGATAGTCCCATGCAAATGCATTTTGGTGGGCCCTCAATAAGTTTTCCAATGACAACTATTGTTCTTCACTCAGTTTACTGTTGATATTCAGATATCTGCCTTCTGACACTTGCACTTGTGTAGTTAACTCTACCATAGTTGCTTCACTAATACTTGGTATCTTGAGTTCATGTGGCAGCAATATATGAAACATACCTATTGTTGTAGGAAGTTTAGCTACTAGAAGAACATCTGCAGGAAGAACGTCTACAGGAAGAATGGTTGGAGGAAGAATGACTGTAGGATGAGTGGTTGCATGAAGACTGGTTGTTGGAAGAGCGTGTAGGAGTTTCTTCACCATATCAATAGAATCAAATACATGAGAGGATGATACTTCCTCTACCTCAATAATGGTTCTAAATTATGTTAGACAACACTTCATCTTCATCTTGAAGCTGCAAGAAAGGACTTCTACTTAACATCATAAGTCGTGCCATAGAATTAACTTCTTTGGCCTCTTTACCTCCATGTGGCCATATTGGATCATCCTTATCATGGGATGGCTGAGAAGGAGGGTAGAGAACAAGATTTTTGGTTCTCTTCCCATTTGAAATGGTCATATCTCATGTCTGACATCCAATATAAGCATTGTTTATTGCTAACCATGGTATTCCAAGAATAATGGGGTACCCGCCTAGTGTGGCTTTAGGAGAAAGAATCATAAAATCTGTTGGGTACTCCCAAGAGTCTAGAGTTACCACTAGATCTTCCACTATACCATCAAGCTTAATAGTAGAACTATCAACAAGTTGTAGGATAGTAGGGGTAGGTCTCATGCTTGCAATATTTAGTTGTTTCAGGATGTCCTTAGTCATCACATTTATTGTTGCTCCCAAATCAATTAGAGTATTCTTTATATGCATCCCATTTATAACAATGCTTACCACATGACTCCTTGGTTCATTATACTTAGGAATAGTCACTTTCCTAAGCATGATGTTAGCAAGATATCCGACCACATGAACTATAGTGGGTTCTTTCTTCTTCCTTCCTGGCTTCTTAAGGCATGCTTCGAGTATGTGTAGGATCATGATAGGCCAAAAAGTGGCGATATCTAAGTGATATGATGGCCCATGTGGTTGACAAATTTTTTTTACTCAAAATTGATGAAACAAAAAGGGTTTTTAAAGAAGATTCTTAGCTTTCCACCAATATAAATTATGCTTTACTTTGAATTCAATAAATAATTATTATTCATTTTCTATTTGAATTACGACTAAAGTCTTGATTGATAGGTTGATTGAAAAACATCTATAGCTTTCAAACGGTATCACATTTTTTGAATCCAAAAAATGCATCACATTCTATGCTTTACATATTATAGGATTAAAAAAAAGAAAGAATTTCATGAATTTTTGACCAAGATAAAGTGGTTAGAGATAAGAGTTTTTATATTTTTAAAAATTTGTAATAAAAAATTCATAATTAATTATTTATTTGGAAAAAAAATATTTATATATATGTGCATCACATTAGGACATGAGTCCCCTACTTATATTTAAAATCTTATAAAAAAATATTATCATTTTATTGTGGTTAGGGTAGTCAGACAGACACCTACTTATTTTTCCCTGAAATTTAATTACTACTGCATTGAAATTTCAAATTTTTACCAAATAGATTTAAAAAAAAAAAACCTTAGTAGTTTAGAAACTAAATTCAATTTTCTATAGATTCTATTCTTGCATATTTTTGAAATAATATAGATAACTTATTCAATTTTTTATGTCAAGTTTCCTAACTCTGATTTTTTGAGTTTTATTGCCACTTAAGGGCCTGCTTTTTCCATGATGATTCTGCACATACCCCTTCCTTGATTGCTTTTTCATAGATGAGAAAATATTTTATGGCTTGAAATAGAGGTATCTGGACACATATATGCTTCAACTAATCTAAGATGTCAAAATTTGTGTCCTCCTTTTCTTCTTTTTATTTCACAGTTTCCAACCTCTGGGGAAATGGTGGTTCTGGCTCAGTCTGCTTGATTGGGACTGGTTCAAGATTTTTAGGCGCACTTGGCTAAACAATGGCATTTCGAGGCTCCTCCTTTTCCACAGGAAGCTTAGTGATAATAGGTGTTGAAGTTTTTGTCAGAGTATTTCCTGAACGCAAATAGATGTCACTTACACTCATAGCATATGCAGGGAATTGATTTGGATCAACAACGTATATTGGCTGTTGTTGTGGTTTATTATTTGGGTTAGGTGTGGGTTGTGTTGGTAACTAAGTAGGTTTAGGTTAATTTGAACTTGGATTAGCAGGAGGGAGCATTACAGTAGTTTGTTGGGGCTGAGAAGGTGGTTGCATGTAATTGGTTGACTGGTTGGCCATTGTTGTTATCCCCTCCATTGAGATGTTTGCTACCAGTTTCTTGGGGGGTGGCTGCCAATTTCCTTGAGGTTGTTGCCATTGGGGTGGAGAGTTTTGGTGATTGTTCCAAGCATTTGGAGGGTTATTCCAAGGCTATGGTGGATATCCTCCATAATTAGATGGATATGGGGGTTGCCATTGATTACTAGATGAATAAGAATTGAAATATGGCCCAACAAAAGATAGTGGATCTGGTGGCATGCCCTATCTTGGAGCCCATGGCCTCCTTTGTGCAACATAGTCGATTTTATCATCTTCTCCCTAGATTTTCTTGAACTTGAATGCCATCTTCTTGCTATCAATATTAGCTATCATCTTGCATCTACAGTCCTTCTTCTTTTATTTTCAATGAGGTTAGTATTATGCCAACATTGCCTCTACCTCCTCTTGTTTCTTCTTTTCCTAAAGTGAATCCACCTAAGTATCCAGATTGTTTATGATGTCTTGCTTGAATTTTTCCAGTAAGTGAGTAATCTCCATCCATGAAACTCCACTAGTATATCATGACTTACCCATAGAATATTGGTAAGCTCTCCCTTTATTTGAAGCTGCCCTAGAATAGTTTTGACATATCTTCTTGATATCCTCCCAAGGAACTTGGGTGATATCTCCTCCTCCCATAAGGTCCAAGGCATATGTGTAGCTATCATTAATTCCTATCAAGAAAAAAATATTTTGTGATTCTTCATTGAGTGTATGGCATGGATATTTCTATAGGAAAAACAAAAACCTTTAAATTCAATCTTCTAGGCTCTCATCCTCCTTTTTCTACATTCTAAAAATGTCATCTCCTCTCATGTCACTTCCCTTGCAATACTCTTTGTATTTCTCAATGAAATTTTTCTTCATGTCTTCCCAAGTCTCCATAGTATCTCTTCTTAAGCTCATGAACAATATTAATGCAACTTCTTTCAAGGTGGTAGGAAATAGCTTAAGCCTATGACCATCAGTGGTATATTCATAACTCCTTTAGAGTATATCAAACTCAAACAAGAATGTATCAAGATCTTCTATGAAAATTCCATAGAACTTAGGAAGGACTGAAGCAAGGATATTTTTGAGATTTTCCACTTCATTCTGATGAGCAATGGGGAAAGGAAAAGATGGTTGGTTAGGTCTATTAGGTCTATTTCCATTTGCACTACCCATGCTTGCTTGATGATGTTCCAAAGCAAGATGTTTTTCAATCATATTTTGATCTTTAGAGGAAACTTCAAAATTGGTCAAATATGGAAATGTATTAGCAAAGGGGTGTGTCTCTTCTTCTTCTTTGTTTCTTGGTAGGTTTTGGTACTCAACTAGCTAGAATGGACCCTGATTGTTAGGAAGGAATCTCTCATGAGAATCTCTCCTCCTCCCTCTACGCATGCGGTATCAACTCAGTATCAGCTAACTCATGCAAAGAATTGACAAAAGAGTAGGGGGAACATAACTTTAAATGAGGGATATAATAAGAACAACTTCTGGAGACACTACAACAAGGAAAACTATCAATGACTCCAAAGAACTACCTAGTTTGACACCATCCCTGACAACGACACCAAAAATGTTGGCCTCCTACAATGAATTTAACAAATAAGCCCTTGTAGCTATGATTTAGAGATTGGACATCTAATGTGAATATCCATTTCAATCATCATGAAGGTGCATTTAAATTGTCAACCCAAGGACATAAACATGAAATGGGTTAGCACTGTATGTGCACTGGGAATCCAAAGTAGCCATATTCATCCTACAAATAAGAAAGGAATTAACTGCAAGTAAATTTCTTGGAAGGAAATAAAATAAATGTTGAATATCAAACAAAAACTAGATTAAACTGAAATGCATGACATAAATGAAAATCTGAGCCAACAAACAGGAAACTACTTTGTCTGCTTTGGCTGCAGGAACGGTCACAAAATGGAATTCTAGTGGCTGCAGGAACAGTCAGTGCTAGATTCTTAACTAACTATTGAACATAAAATATGTTAACTCAGCTAAATGATGAAATACTCACCAAGTGGTCCCCCTTGGATAAGTATTCCCTAAGAGTTAAGGTATACTTAGATGCACGAACTTATAACATCATTTCATTCAGTAGAAAAACATGAGTACAATCAACATAATTGTATTGGAGAAAACTAAGAATGCAAGTACATCAAATTGAGAAATCTTCCTATCAGTCTTGTTTTTTCTCTGAAGGAGCATCAAAGTCTTATTTATCCAGCCACCTAGCAAGGCAGTCAACTATGACAAACCTAGTGTATGCCACATTAGGGAAAACACAAACAATAGAAAAGTTGGCTACGCATGCACATAATCTATCAAGCATGCTTGTCTTAACATGAGTCAGGAACAACAATAATGCCTAAATATGCTTGATAGGAAATTAAATAACATTACAAGGAGGTTATGGTTTGATTTGCATGAGGAATCTTTCTGTCATCGAGAGCCTTCCCTCATTGAATTTCCACCTTGTTGACCAATATGGCGGATGCCCAACTGGTGGAATCTTCCTGAATCATAGGCCTTAATTATATCTTCATGGAAACATTAGTACACACAACAACTGCATATCTATAATCATCTGAAATTGACATTCATTAATCACATACAAAATTAACATAGATGGTTCCTATCACATATCAATATTATTTAAAAGTTATGAAAATAATTTCATGTCCAAGGTTTATGGTCTCGAGGAAATATTATAAAACGATCAACTTTAGAGCATCAAAGTCTTTTGATAACTGGAGGAAATAGACAACAACTCTATCAATAATTAAACCATAAACTAGACTCTCTAGGGGGCATTTAGGATTCCCTTCCATGTTGACCCAATTTTTAATCTTTCACTTTGATTTTTGTGCATTCCTCCTGATCTAGTGGGGATTGATGATCTTTCACCTTGCACTGTGGTTACCTATTATTTATATATGCATGAACAAATCTAACCTTGCAAAACCAGATCCCCATGTCTCTTGTGTTTCCTTTCTCTCTTCTTTATTTGAGTTGTGATGTTGTGGTGCCTATGTGTTGTCCGTAGTGAGTGTGACAACATCAACATGGTGACATCTTGCTATGTCCCATAGGCCACAACATCATCATTTTATTCATGCTTTCTTTTCTCTCCTTAGGCTGTTGTGTACATTTGCATTCAACATGCACCATTCTAAGTGGGGGATATCATTTTGACCTAAAATTTTCAGAAAATGAATTCATTGCCAACGAATATTTTCTTGAAAATCTTTGCAAAATTTTTCAAAAATCACATTCCCAATTTTGACCCACAACAAAATGTGTTTCCTTCATCATGGGTTCACAAAGAAATAACTTGAGAACTTTCCTCCGAGGAGGGAGAAAATTTTCCCATGGGAAAATCCTCATCCTTCCTTTTGCAAGGGCGATTTTTCTTCCTTTTGAATTCCTTGATGAAGTGAACATATTTCAGAAGGATTCCTTGATGTTGAATCGATTTACAAAAAATATTCTTACACTTTCAAACAGTGTGTCCCTTGAGTGGATCCATTTTCTTTTAAAGGGTTCCCGAGGGATCCCTTTGAAAGCCTTTTGATTTCTTTACTATTTACGCAACTCTCTGTTTATTTTCTTGCATGGCTACTTTGTGTTCTTTGGCATGTTTTATTTGTGGATTAACATTTTTCTTTGTAGGTACACCTATGAAGTTGCTTTCTAGTCTGACTTTGTTGAGTCACCTTTCACTGGATGTCCTTCATGAGAGAGAACTTGGGGGGTGCCTCCTTGAAAGTTTGCGATTTTGTTAGGTGCTTATTCAATTGGGATTTAGGGATAACTTTAAGAAACCCCCCTCGCAATGAAGGTGTATAATCCCGCCGAATCTTTCCTTTTTATTTGAAAAAAATATTAATTTTCCTGGAAAATCTATGCACATTATTAAAAAATTTGAAAATCCTGATGAATCCCAATGAATAAATGGTAAAAATAATAATCATAGTGGTGAATCATATTAAATAATCACTAAAAATATTGATTACAATGGTGAATCTCTCCTTGAAAAATTTGCATAGTTGGTTGATGCAATTCCAATTTTTTGTTTTGGTTTTTGTAATATTGAAGTAGGGGCCTAGGGGCGGCAACCACCGGTGGGGTCAAGAGGTAGCACCCCTTGTGGGGGTCAAGGGGGGAGAGCCCCCTCGTGGGGGTCGAGGGGGAATTCCCCCTTACAGGGTCTGGGGATAGTGGCCCCAACGTGGTCCTATTGTGTTACAGGTAGGGTCGAGGGGCAGAGCCCCTCGTCACCAAGCATAAATTAACTATCGAAAATGCATTGGAGGACACATAGATTAAGTGCTTTTTAAAAATATCACTTTTAAAGTAAGACTAAATGAAAATTAAAAATCTTACCATCAATTAGTTTTTTAATCGGATGGTTGCAGGTTGATTCCACGACCTAATACACATGTTCCTTTTAAAAGGCTTGTTGAGGCCCGAAATTTTTTCTGGGCCACACGATTAGATTTAATTAGGTGGCCCAAAAAAATTCCGGTCCTCGACAATCCTTTTAAAAGGCACATGCGTATTAGGTCACAGAATCAATGTGCAACCATCCGATTGAAAAGTTAATCGATGATTTCATGGCAATAAATAAAAGCCCTATTCTAGGCTAAAATATCTTTGAAATTAAATGGTAATTTATTATTGTGGTGATATTGCCCCAAAATTAATGGTAGCAATATAATATTACTAGTGAATATAATTAATATTTGTAATTATAGTATAAACTATTGGCGAATTGATTTCCAATGACGTGTCATTTACATGGCGAATCGAATTGGATTTATTAGTTTAAAAATAATGCATAGGCGAATTAATCGAGATGAAATTTATTTTTTGTAAAAACCTGGCAATTTAGTCTCCTTTTTAGCTTTTACTATTTTCCAATTTTAGAGGTCTCAATTTCTATTATTCACCAATTGGAGAAGATTCACCACTAAATTTTTCCCTGTTGGGCTTCCTTCATGAGAGAGAACTTGGGGATTTCCTTCTTGTAGGTCTACGAGCCTATGAGATGCTTACATTCTAAGAGATTTGTCCATCATTGGTCTGAGGGCCTTCAGTGTACTTTGTGCAACTTCGTAGTTCTCTGGGGCTATGAAGTCCTTTTATTCGAAATTACCTAGGGAGAGTACCTATGGTGTACTTTGTCTGCCTTGTGTTTTTGAGTTCACTAGATCATGGTCTACTTCCTTGATGGTTCAGGTATAGATTTCTAACCCTTCAATCTACTTTATCAAAAACTCAGCGATACTCATGCTCACTAAAGTGGGGGAAAATTTATAGGAGTGAATTTGTACCCCTTAGGAAAATTATGCTTTCACATAGCCTCATCATATAAAACCAAGTTCAAAGGCGAAATTCCACATCACCTACATGCCTTCCATCCACTCTGTGTTTTTCTTGTGTGTCAGTGAGAGAATATTTTTCGGGGATGCAAGCGTGATGCATGGATGTCTATGTGGCACACTATCATTCTTGACAGATTCCTACATCTGAAGTTGGTAGAGGCATTAGACACCCAATTTGAGTCGAATTGTAACATCCCTCTTTGACCAATCAACCCAAAAATGGCTTATTCCTTCTCATCCCACCTTCAAAATCATTCTAGCTTGATTCACTTCATCTCTTTTCACATCCTCTAAGAAATTACTTCATCTCTTCTTCACATCTTCACACTCTCAAGCAACATTCCAAAATTCCATTGTGAGAATTGCAACAGATTTGAAGCTCCATCAAATCCACATTACAAGTGTGATTCCATAGAAGTGTGGGATTGGAGTCTTGTGAGACCTCCCTTCATCACCACTACAGTTATGGTGACTTTGCCAAGTCCATAAATTGCATTCTCCTTCCATTAGCTAGTGAGCTTTAGGGTGGAGGTGGTAATAATTCACTCCTCTCCTTTGTGATTTTGATAGAGTATCATAGTATTGTTTTGTAGTGTTCATTGCTATATTTTATTTCCTTTATCACATATTCTACTCCATTGCTATTTGGTTGTCCATGGAGGTGGAAACACCAAAACAGGGGTCTGACTCTATACAACCCCAACAATTTTCCCCTTCTTATTTGTGTGTAGGTGGATGTCTATGTGGAGATATCTGGTGAACTTCCTCTTTTTTTAGATTATCTTCATCACCCTAGCCTTTATTTAGTTGATTTAGCATCTTGGTATCTACTTCTTGTACTTTCTCATTATGTTCTTTCTATCAAAATCAGCTAGCTAGGTTGTCAGTACATTTTTATGTAGTTTCTACTATACTTCACATTTTCTCTCCATATGGATGCCAGCATGCCAGAGAGATGCCAACGCGGCACACCCAAAACCACACTGCCATCCTTAGGTAGAGAGTTATTTGAGGTGCAGTATTGACTCTGAAAACCAACTCGCCTAGCCTCAAAAAAACTTTCAGATCTATAGAATGATAGAAGCATGTCATAGTGCTCTTCATTCTCGATCCTCTTCCTAGAACACCCTTTAGAGTGAGGTAAGTTAAGGAATCCCTCTACTCTCATCTCTCCATGACCTGAAGCCTTGATGTGGTTGGTCCCCCTCTCTTACAAAATGTCATGTCTGTAAGTTTTTGTTAAAGGGTATTTTTCTTTGTTCATGTAAGGTCTTCTTCTTAGGGAACATCATGCCTAATGTCTCAAAGAGAGGACAAGTGAAGGAGTATCATATCACAACTTATGGGATGCCTCTTATTTCAAATCATGCCACCAATGGAGATCGTATGCTTAGAAATATCACACTCTTGGAGGACATCAAACCCAATAACACCACCAAGAAAAGGACACATCATAAAAAAAAAAATCATGGCATGAAATATGTCAAAAGATGTCATCGATGTATGCCCCCACTTTAAAGAGGTTACTAACACCAGTATTGTGAGAAATTACTTTAAAGTAGCTAATGTTTTCTCCTAAGACATGAGACCTTTCCTTATAAAACCTTGTGTAATCATATGTTTTTGAAATAAAGCTACACCATGAAATAGGAAGGAAGGGTTGCCCCAAAAAATACGTAAGGGATCTATCGATTCAGGGTCAGTATGTCTTTTCTACAATGTTGTATTTAGAGCTCATAATTTTCATCATTCCCCAAATACTCATAGAACTAGAATAATGACACAAAGAGAGCAAGAAAAAAGAAAATCCTTTCGGGTCAACATGGAAGAGACTTAAATGTCTCGGTGCTTTACATCATCCCCAAAAGGAAAACACAAGACAAATGAAAAAGATAAAAGGAAAAGTTTTTGGGTCAACATGGAAGAGACCTAAATGTCTTGATGCCTTGTGTCATCCCCAGAAGGAAAACACAAAACAAACTAAAAGATATAATTTTTATGACATAAAGAAGAATGTAGGTACATATAGAGGAATGCAAAAAAAGAGAGATACATCAAATGAAACATCACGGGGGGATCACATTATGAAAATTCAATCACATAAAAAAAACATAAAAAAATAAAAAGACTAGTAAGGCACATACATGTCAACCTAGAGCAAGTCGTCTACATCTGAATCTTGGTCAATATAAACAAAAGGTGAACAACTAGACAAAGGGACAATGACAAGTTTTGAACTAGGTGAAGCACCAAATTCAACACTCTTTTTAGGAGATTTCTCATTTAGGAGATTTCTCATTTAAGCTCATAGAAGAAGAAAAAAATTTAATCAATTCACCATGCACTTGTTCATAAATTTTTACAATATCAATGTCACCATCTAGATTAATCACAATGGGAGGTCGAATGATAATTTCTATAGAAGGTTCTTGTTTATGTTGTGATGAGGGTATAGAATCACCATGCATTGCTTGAAGTAAGTTTTTATTTTGATTTTCTATGTTGTTCTTGTCTTCTTTAGTTTCTAACATATGAGCGATAGCATGACATCTATGCCTACGCTCTCTAGCTCTTTGATTCTATTTCAATCTATTGTCAATTTGTGTTTTTGTAAGAGCGTGTTTTTCAATCATAGGTTCCTTCTCTTCCTTGGGAGGAATGGAATAAATGATCGAAGGTGTTCAAATTCTTTCTCTTTAGGTTTGTACACTTTTTTAAATTTAGGAGGGACAATGGCATTAATTTTGTTATCTTGCGATCTCTTGTAGGAAATGGTCTAGGAGGAGTTGTTATAGGTTTCTCTTGGATGTTTTTTAGTTCAGTCATTGCTTCATCAAGCATAGGTGTTTAATTCATAGGTTGAGGCATGTTTTGAAGTTATAAATATGCTATTTTATTTTCCTTGAACTTTTGATATGATTTGAAAAAGAAGTACCCTCGAGGCTTAATAGCAGACCAAAATAAATCTAATAAAAAGTTTCCTTGGGCTGACGTAGGATTAAATCCACTATGATGCACAATAAAGATATTATTGCCAAATGGAAACTTTAGAAACTTATGCTCAACTGAAGGGATGACATTCATGGAGCAAAGCCATGGATAAGGTCTAACTTCACATGAAATTGGTCTGATTGTGGGATGATGGTGAATGAGACATTTAATGTTCTCAGTCCAACTTTTAAATGGAGATATATCAAGAAAATCATAGGACAAGGTAAACCATTATGCATCTTGATCGATGTTTTCAGTTTATCATATGAATCTTTATATAGTTCATGCACAAATATAATTCTTCAGTGATCACATTCTCTCTATCGACATGATTAATCAATATCCGATTAGTTGGTGTATCATTGATTCGACCACCTATATAAAGAGGACCATTAGGTGCATGTTTAAGTATTTCATTTTAAGAGAAAGAAATATCAAGAGGCTCTTTAGTTGAGCCCTTACAAGGTATAGCTTCAATAAATGTTACCACAGTATCCACAAGATGTTGGTCAATAGTATCCATGTTGTCATCATTTGTGTCAAAATTCATCACATCATTCTTTGTTTCACTATAATTGACAAATGAAATAGTGTTCTTAGGCATGGGATTGGTAAATATTTGTAAATTTTGGTTAGGAGGGGCTACGAACTTATTACCTTGATCATTCACACCTCCGATTTGAAGTTGATTATTATCAATAAGGTCTTGCACAAGATGTTTAAGATGCTTACAATATTTTGTACCATGTCCATTTTGTTGATGATAATGACAATAAGTATTTTTTCAAAAGCCTTTGGGCAATGGTATATTAGGATCATGCTCTCTAACAAGAAGTAACGTAAGCATGCTCTTATCAATAAGTTGTAAGATGATATTATGAAGGGTATCGGGTAAGGAAGTGACCTCTCTATCCCTATCCCTAAAATAATTTGTCATTTTTATAGCAGCCACTTGATTATTATTTTGTTGATTTGTTTGTGCGGAATTAAGTTGTAAAAAGATCTTATTCTGCTTCATGAAAGGTTGATAACTATTTTGAGTTGTGGATTCAAACTTGTTAGGATGATTACGGGGATTTTTCACATCACGACTGCAAATCAAATTGTGATAATCATGAAATGTTGTACATAACTGTGTGAAGGATGGAAGTCTAAAAATTTCAAGTTTTCTTTGGAGTTTGTTTTGCAAGTTGGCAATAAGCATTTGTTAGATGTCAGCATCAGGAATCTTAGTGTTTACTTGTGAATAAAGTGTTTGGTATCTTGCTATGAAATCAACCATTTTCTCATCCTCTTTTTGTTTGCATGTCATTGAATTAGCTAGGGTCATCTTGGGACCCACATGAATATGGAAGTGGTTGTAAAAGGCATCAACAAGATCATTGAATGAACCCATTGAATATTCAGTAAACAAGAGAACCACTCTAAAATAATATCCTTCAAGGACCTAGGGAATATCTTAGCCAAAATTTTATCCTCAAAAATGAAATCACTACAAAAGGCCATAAAAGTAGAAACATGACTAACGGTATATTATTTCCCACCATATTTCTCAAATTGGGGGACTTCTATACCTTGTGGAATTTCTGCTCTTAATATGTCAAAAGATAGCGGATTCGATTTGATGTATTGTGAAGGCTGACCTAAAAATAGCATTCTTGCAGCAAGGTACACATCATTCTAGCCTCTCAAAGCTTCCCTCATACTTTCTATAATAGTTAAGAATCATTTATGATTGTGAATAGGGGTTTGCCTAAGTCAAACCTCATATAGGTAATTAAACCAAATGACGACATAATGAAATTGAAGTAGGAAACATGAAATATGTAATGTTGATACCTTAGAAGTTATCTTGGAATGTAAATATGCAAAATAACATGAAGTGGCCATGAAGAATGTAGATCTTGATCTCAAATTAGATGTGAAACAATACTTCAAGTAGATCCTCAATGCTACATCAACTATCTTAGCTCAAAAACATGCTTGAATGCACTATGCCTTTGACATGATGATATGACCTTGAATGGTTGCAATAAACTCTTGATAATTTTCCTTGAAATTCCCTTGAAATTCTCTATAATTCATTTTCTCTTAATCTCATTAAGTCACATAAATTCTCTAGGAGAAACAATGTGAATTAACCCCATATTTATACTAAATCTAAGAATTAACCCTGAAACTCAAATAATTCAAGCCGACATCAGATTTGGGATTAAAAATTGTTAGAATCCTACCACAATTAAATTCAAAAAGGGGTGTCCTATGTGAGGACCCATTCACCACTAAAAGCGAATGGGTCCTAGCACAACTTTCTAGGACCATGTGCTTCAAGGAGATGAAATAACATCAAAAACCCATATCAAAAATGCCAAGAAAGGGGTATCCTATGTGGAGAGGACCCATTCACCACTAAAGTCAAATGGGTCCTAGCACCATTTTAGAGGGACCTCAAATTTTCCAAATCAAATTTCATGCATCATTATTGGGTGTCGAAATAGATCCTTCGGAAAGTGTTATTAAGAGGGCTTAAATTTGAATTAAAGGGGTCAATTAAGCTCATTTAAACCAAAATTAATTAATGAAACCTTAGAGAAGTGTGAAAGTGTAGTACAACACCTTACAACACCCTAAATAAGGTACAATTTAAGTACATTCTAGCTAAAAAGGGCCCTATATTCAACACGAATGTGTACAACACATTACAACATTGAATTAAGGCATAGTTAGGTTAATTTAACATCACTTATTCCTAAATTAAGTGTGAAAATAGGTTACTTTTTTTTACACTACAATAGAAGATTACTTAGCTCCACCCTTGAGATCTCGTCAGATGATTTGTTGAGAGATGAGGTCCTATCTCCCCTAGTTTTCTTGGTGAAGGACCTAAAATAGTTTCTACATACTCTACAAATCTCATCAAATGGTAAATGTGAGATGTCCCCCACCCCAATAAGGTTGAGGGAATCCATACAGTCCTCATTCACTCCCCTTAAGAATACTAGTTTATGGATTCATTAGAGATTCTATTTTGATTGGATTTATTAAGGAAAAATTGGAACCTCTCAATATAATCTTTCAATTTTTCATCTTATTTCTATGACATTATGAAGCTGTCATCCCTCTTTCTATCTATGTCTTTGTAGTAATCTTGGTATTACTCTAGGAGCTTTATCTTCAATGTGTTCCAATTGGGAACATAATCTCTTCCTAATTCCACGAACCATCTTAGAGTAGCATCTTTCAGTGTTGTTGGAAACAATTTGAGTTTGTAAGCATTTGTGGTATAGTCATAACTTTTACATAGCACATCAAACTCAAAAGGAAAGGTGTCTAGATCCTCTATAACTAGCCCATAGAAGATAAGCAATATGGAATGAGGTATATTCTTCAAAGTAGCATCCGTTTCCTGGTTGGCTATAGGGAACTCAAATGTTAGATGTTCTAGTGGGTTTTCTACTACTACATCAGCCATGATGTTTATGTGTGTGTGGAAAGTATCCTCTATATTTTTTGCAGGTACTAGTGTCACGAATGATTCTTCTTCAGGGATACCCTCACTCTGTTCATTTTTTCACCAATATCCTCTAATTCTTCATTTGGTGAGGGGAGAAATATTCCTAGAGCATCTCACTACCTACGTATGCAAGGTTTGTGACTTTCTAGATCAATGGTTTCTACACATAATTAGTGTAAGCATCTAAAATCTGCAAAATAGCTTAAAATTCAACAAACATTAGCATGGATTAGTTTACACCAAGCAAATAAAATGCTCCTATGAGATATTGAATCATGCTAAATAATGCAACCAAAGAAATAAAATACCAAAGAGACTAATTGAAAGAATGTAAAGCATGTTCAAACCTATCCCATAGTGGGAGTGGTTCTCCTTATGATGTGGAAAGGATGCCCTTTCCCACCCCCTGATAAGCTCAAAATCATATTGATGCCAATATTATGATAGTGCAAATTCCCAAGATTGTAGATCAAGTTGTGTCCCTAAATCAATAGAAGAATCCCCTATTTATAGAATATAAGGATAGAAGAATGAAAGATAGGAGGAATGTGGGATAAAGCATGAGCCAATGAAAAGATGCCACTTGTCAACATGTCAATGGGGGAAGGTTAACATTTTGATCATTGTGCGTGATAAATGCTATTAGGTGGATTTTGAAATTTTGAAAGTTGGCTTATTGGAGGGAGAAGAAAGAGACATAAATGCCAAGTGGGAGACATGTAAGAGACAATGTAAGAGGATTTAAATTCTTTGTTGGAAGGACAAATCCTATTTGGAGGGATTTTCAAATTTGGAAGAATATTCCTCTAAAGATGCCATGTTGAAAGAAAATAGAGATTTAATAAATCAATTAAATGTATTTTCATGTGCAAGTGGAAAAATCTAGAGGATTGGGGGATTAGATTAGCATTAATCATGTTTTGATTAATTTTAATGAGGGTTAATTGATTGTGACATTCAACTTAAATATTTGGATTTATTTAATTAAATAAGAGAACTTTAGAAGATTTAACTAAATAAAATTGATTTATTTAATTAAATGAGGAACATTAGAGGTATGATGTAAATTTTGCATGTCTACATTTTTCTCCTCTTTGAAGCAATGTACCTATTGCATTCATTCAAAGAATGATGCCACCGAGTTCAAAATTTAAATTTTATTTTATTTTTTCCGATGCCTCAGTTGAAAGAAGTATACTAGTATATTGCCCCCTTGAGAAAAAAATGATTTGAAGGTTGATCTCGAGACAAAAAGGCTCAAGATGGATGTATGGATGGCTATGATAATGATGCAAACAAGATGGTTTTAAGATGCTTAGAATAACCAATCTATATTATCCTAAACAACTTAAAATGATGATGTATTTGAGATGGATGAGATGATGAGAAGAGGATTCAACAAGCCAAATTTATTAGAGATGGTGATGAGAGATGGATGATTTGTTTATTAGGAAATGGAATTTTAAAAGGGATACCTACCTTATGTTTGATAACACACATAGATGTGATGCATCAAGGTATAAAGAACCAAGATGGTGTTGCACCTAGTGTGATGGAATTGGACTCGACAATCATATAGGAGTACTCTTGTTCACACCTGACATACAAAACCTTATTCAAAATGTAGTTCAGATATTCTAAACATCTCAAAGCAAAACATAGAAAAGCAAGCCTTCCTATGTGGTCAACAAGATATCTAAAACACCTTTTCTACAAACCAAACAGATCACATATGACCAAGTTATATTACAAGAATACCCAACAAGCATACTAGATAAAAAGATAATAATTGTTACCCCATTCCTTTATCTTTAAATCTTTTGATTAGACATCATCGAGAGGTCATTGGAATGAGTGCAAAATAAGATAAGTCAAAAAAGACCAAGATAAAGTAATCAAACAAGCTAAGGGCAAGTGCACCAATCTGTGACACAATTTAGGTGCCAAATTGAAAAAACATAAAAAAAAGCCCAAAATAAGCCATTTGGTGTGTGCGAAATTTGGTGTCTGCCAAATGGCTTAGTTAACATAAAAGCCAAAAAATGGGTTTCAAACCCTCATTTCTCTTCAACCCATGGCTTGAGAAAGAGGATTTCAGGTCTGCAACTCACACTCACCAAATCTCATCCATTTATTGTTTTGAATTTTATTTTTAATGAACAACCTGAAACCCCTCCATCAATTCATAGGCATCCTCAAGGAATACAAGAAAATATTAAAAATCAAATTCAAAACAATAAAAGAGACACTCAACAATTAATTGGAAGATTAACCAAGAATGTCGAAACCCACCCTTATAAAAGAGGGCTTGTTGAATCATTGAAGTAAATTCTAACTCATGTAGGAGAAATGATCAAGAAAATTAATTTTTGGTCAAATAAGAGGCATGAGATGAGACAATTTTATGCTAGTGGTTTGTCATATGCAGATGTCAAAAAAAATAAAATAGCAAAGTCAACTTGTGTCCCTATTTATGAACCTAAGAACCAATGAACGTTTGTCTCATGCATGCAAGAGGTTCCCCATCCATTGGTTCCACCATGAGTTAATTAAAAATAAATTTTGGGAGTGGTGGTGGATGGTATTTGACCAACCTCCATGCAATAACTATGAGGTGTCGCAATAATTTTTGAGGAAACTCTATTGCGAGTTTGTCCTCAATAAAATGCCAAACTATTTTAACATCTTAGAATTTCAGGGTAGAGTTAGGGGCTCCACACATGATAGACCTGTTGCATGACATAATCCACACTTGGCATCGAGAGCCTTGGCTAGACCCATGATGGATCATGTCATTGTTCCTTCCATTATTAAGGATAGTGTAGAGGTGGACATGTTGAAGTCGATTGACTCACTCACCCAAACCATTTTATAGTGTGTGAGTCCTCTAGTAGAGCTTGGTGTGGAGGAGATGTGTAGGCCCCGAGCTCCACCCCACCATTGTGGCGCTTCTGGTGTTGTTTTCACATACGATTATTAGATTGCTCGTGATGCAGCTACACAACCTACATTAGTTATAGAGGTGATGGCTTTCATAGATGATATTTTGAATGATACATTAGGCATTGACACTCAGGTAAAATTTAGCAAGTTATTTTAATGTTGTTTATTAAATTATAATTTGAAATTTAAGAATAACTAAATTAAAATAATTTTGACATGATGAAATTTTAGGGTCACACTGTTCATGAGGCATGCTCTATTCCTACAAACCCTTATACATTCTCGATGATGAGTCCACAGGTATGCAACTAGTATTATAGATATTATTATTGCATTTGAATAGTTGATGTTATATTTGAATGTTTGTCTCATAACATGCTTTGGATTTCAAATAGTTTCCTGGTGCACCTTCTTCCTCCACACCTCTCAATTCATATCCTCAAACAACATACACTCTAGTAGGCTTTATTCATTAATGGTGTTGTAAAACTATATTAGCTAGTTTTCGTAATTTTGCGTATGTATAAATCTAAAACATTGATGAGAAACACAAACATTGCATTTGTATTCCTTTGATCGTGTCACATTATATTCTCCTAATCCACTTTTTGTTCCTTTATTCCTTCCTAATCCCATACAACTAACATTTAATAGTTTACCCTATTTTCCATGATCCCCTTTTAGCCCATCCCACTAATATCTTCTAGTCCATGGTATGTGTCATTATGTCCTTCTACTCCCATATTATTGTACCCATTATTATTTCACCCTGGAGATGTTCCATAATCCCCTATGTTCCACCCTATGTTCCTTTATATATCATCCTATGTTATACCATTCTTATCCACATTTCATCCTAGATAACTCTTCTCTATTATTGCTACACACAGGTCAAGTTGGAACTTCATGTACTATAGTCAAACCCTAGACACCTCCTAATTCACCCTATGTTGCATTATTCTATAATAATTGCATCCCATTAACCTCTAATTTTCCACCCTATATTTTTTTATCCCATCCTAACCCATCCCATCAATCTATACTAGTCCATCCCATGTTCCATTAATCCCTTTGGTGCAGGGGCACCACTCTTTTCTATGTTTCTTCATTAAGTGTCTGATAGGAAAGGTGTGTTAGGATGTTTGAGTTGAGCTCTTGAGTCTTAATAAGGTCCAATGTGACCATTCTATTGTAATTGATCAACTTTGAGGGGCTTTTGTATTCATCTTGTAAGGTTTCCAAATCATGTGGAAGGAATTGTCAAAGTTGACAAGGGGTGTCAAGGTAGATAGGATGATGTTTTCTTGAGCAATTCATGTTTTCTTAGTTGAATAAGGTCTCATTAGACTATTTTTAATATTTTAGGTGTTTAAGAGGGTCTAAGAAACAATAAAGAGTCAAAACTTGAAAGTGCCAAATTTGTGAGTTCCATAAATGCAACAAATTTGTAATGCAACAGTCCTGAGAGGTTTAAAAAGTATTTGTAAGGTATTTGGGAATTAATTTTATGAGAAGAAGCCTTTAAAAATTCATGACAACTTATTTCCTAACATTGGCTTGAGTTTTGAAGCATTGGCAATAAGAATATCTTTGTTTTTCATCAAATTTCTGAGTTTTCTTGTCATCTACAAGCTTGTACGCGCCCTTACAGTTTGATTGTGCCATCTAAATCATTTTAATTTGTGGTGGTAGGTGTTAAAAAATATTTTGGAGCAGGTTTGAGGGAGATCCATTGTTATTTGTGGTAAATATCCTTGTTTTCCTGTGATAGGCCAAGGACACCCTATTTGAGGGTTTTGTAACCAAAATCATGATTTAAGGGCCCTTACACTGATTCTACCTATTGTAACTAGTGTAATGGTCCCTAGGGGGTTTTAGTAGGTTGTAGGTTGCATGATTAGAGTTTTCAAGAAGGAAATAAGGAGATAAACCTGTTGTCCTGATGATTTTTGTGAAGAAAAACACATGAAGATGGAGCCTTGGATCTAGGGTTTGTGGAAATCAATGAGAGTGTGGAGTTTTTTCCAACTTTTGAGCATATTGGGGTCAGAATATACATTTTTGAGTTAGTGGCATGGTCTAGGAGGTTGTGCAAGTGGGACTTTGAATAAACCCTCTTGACTTGGCATGCAATTGAGGGTTTTGGAGTTTTCTATGTTGGAGGTGTCAACCCTAGGTGTTGATTGTGGTTTTAGAGTTTTGAGCACATAGTAAATGATGCCTCAAGGTTTCAAGGGTCTGTGCTAAGTTTAAAGGTATGTTGCTTTGTAAATTTGTCTTGATTAATGGCATAGGACAACGTTGAGGGTCTAATTTCAAGGGATTTGTCCAAAATACTTGTATCTAGTTAAGAGATATGTTGTAGAACTCTAAAATGGGTATCCGAATCCACCTTCTAATTTTCAAGTGGTTTGGAAAGCATGGGAGTTAAAGACCAAAAATTGAGTTTGCACTACTACTTGGTTACATGGGTGAATGTGAGAAATTACACTTCCGATTGTTTTCAAGCTTTGACGATTGTTTGGATTACTCTAATAGGCCATTTTAATCTTGTTAGATGCCTCTTGAAGGAAATTTTTCACTTTGAATGCGTTTGAGCCCCCTCTCTACATTACCCTTCTATTCCCATCCCATTACCCTATCTAATTTCACCTTATATTCCATTATCCCCTCTTGGTATTTATATCAACATGATACTTGAGATATTGTTTCATTTGTATTTGTTGACAAGAGATAGCCCTGGTGATGTTGGTGACACGATGGACCATGGAGTTGCTGCAACAATAGCCAGTTCTGATCCATTGAGAGAGGTATGGAATAGATTAGTCGATTTGACATTATATTTTCTCTTTTATGGTCTATTATAGAAAATTTTCATGATACTTTTATGTATTTTAATTTTTATCTTGATGGTTGCTATAGGTGGTTGTCACTCTATATCATGGATGTGGTGATGTTGTAAATGTGCATGATGACTATATGTATGTGATAAGTGATTATATATTTTGTTTTATGCCATTCCACAATTCAATTTCTATGTATTAACATATTTACTTTTTATTGTATGAGTTGAAGGTCCAGAGTGAAGAGAGGAGGACTAGTGAGCATGTTTGAAAGACAAGAGAAGCAATAGTCACTCCATCCAGCCGAATTTTGAAGGCATCACAGGTTGTATTTCCTTCCCCTAGAGGGAATTGACTATGTATTAGGGTTGTTTTTTGTATTCCTATGTGGCATTTTGGAACATATGTTTTGTACTATCGATATATATGTGACATTTTATGTCCATATGGCTCCTTTGTACTAAGCTTGTATGTTTTTTTTGGATATATTATATAACTTTTATCAATATATATCATTGTATAGCCTTTTGGCTTTTTGATTAAATAAAATCTTATTTTTCTACTATCATTCTTGAATGATGTTATCATGTGTATCATGTAAATTGTATGCTTGAATGTTGTAGGCATGGATTTTGTTTGCATCTAATGCTTAATTAATTACTGTCGAATGCTCAATAATCCCCATTCGTGGTGGTTTGTATCATTTGGAATGGTTCAATTACTTGTGCCTCACTTATTCACATGTATGCTTCACTTATTCACATTTATACTTCACCTATATTGTGTGATTCACGTGTATGCTTCATGCTTCCAATGCATAGCAGAAAAAATATTTTGGGGAAATAATTGACAAACCAAAAGTATAAGAGTTTTTGAAAAAATCAAGAAAAATTGTAGAACAAGAGATAAAAACTTTTTTTTTTTAAATTGAAAGGTATTTCCATAGCATATAGAGATATAGAGAGAAAATAAAATAAATATTTTAACTAATGAATTGTGAAAAAAGGATTTTTGTAGTTTATATTCATATCATTGATTACATTGCATTGCACATCTTTCAAAGTCAAAGCATTACTTCGCTTTGCATAACTAATAACTAGATGCTGATAGATGACAAACTTTCAATTACAATATAGTTTATACAAAGTCAACCTAAGCAACTATGCAATTTCTTCACATTGTATATTAACTAATATTTAGGAGCACCTGCCAATTGCATTTTCTTATCATGGCATTCTATGAGACCAAATTTCTTTGAGGTATTTTTTCAAATAGTTCACTTCCTTGTCTATGTTACCACATTTTTCATACATGTCTACCAAAGAATCCTGTCAAATAGTTCACTGCCTTGTTGCTATGGCTAAAAGCCTAAAACAAGTGATTTCGAACAAGCTAAGGATGCTTCAAAAAAATATATCAAAAGCATAATAGTAAGCAATAGCATAGACAAGGTAGTGAACTATTTGAAAAAATTCATCAAATAAATGTGGTGATGGAATGCCATGACAAGCCATAGACAAGGTAGTGAACTAGTTCAAAAGATGCCTCAAACAAATGTGGTATCATGGTGATGGAATGCCATGAAAATCAAATTGCTTTTGATTGTCATGGCATTCCATCACCATGAGACCTCATCTTTTTGAGGCATTTTTTCAAAGAGTTCAATTCCTTTTCTATGCTACCACATTTTTCATACATGTATATCAAAGCATTATATCAAATAGTTAATTGCCTTGTTGCTATGGATAAAACCCTAAAACATTGATGTAGTAGGGGAGGTCCTACAATCTCACTAAACATAATTCCAATCATTAATCACTATCCTCAAGTCATAAATCCTCACAACTATGGATTTTCATGACATTCCATCACCATGAGACCAAATTTCTTTGAGGCATTTTTTCAAAAAATTCACTACCTTGTCTATGCTACCATATTTTTTGTACATGTTTACCAAAGCATTTTATCAAATAGTTCATTGCCTTGCTGCTATGGCTAATAGCCTAAAATGGGTGGGTTTATTGAAAATAATATTCCCACAACTCATAACACTTTTCCAATGCATCAAACATGCTTATAAGAACCTGCACATTCTTAAAATTCCCTCACAAACTACTACCCCAAAGGATTTCATCCATTTCCACTCTTAAACCACTGAATTTCACCAAAACTCATTGAATTGCCAACTAGGAAATCACACCAAACCACTCAACTCACATCCCCTGCTCCAAAAACCATGCACATATGTTCCCTACCCCTAATTATGCCATTCCACTAAGTTACAGTAGGATACAATGGGTGGAATGGCTAGAAAGTCATTTTTACACACTCAATTACTTGTATTTGATAACTTTTTCCCCAAGCGAGAAATCACCACCACGAGAAAAGACCTCTAAGATAGCAAAAACTGAGAGATTTTATTGTAGAGGGCCCAACATGATCCCATAGGCTCAGACAAGAAGTTTCTAAGCATCACAGTTTTCGAATACGTGCATGCTGAAGTTTGCAGCCATTTTGCACTTTAGACTCTTAAGGGATTCTGTTGGTTGAACGTATCTCAGAGCGATTCCGTGTGTTTCAGTGGGAAAGAGGACCATTACTAATGTAAAAATACCCACCCAGATGCATTGGGACAGTCTGTTTGGTCGGATGAGTTGTAGAACAAAAGTTGCACGACTTTTCAACTTTCAACTACTTGCATTTGACAACTTTTTCCCCAAGCAAGAAATTGCCACCATGGGAAAAGGCCTCCGAGATAGAAAAAACTAAGAGAGGTTATTGTAGAGGGGCCCAATTTGATTCCATAGGTTTAGATGATAAGTTTTTAAATGTCACGGTGTCTGAATACAAGCATGCTAAATTTCACAGTCATTTTGCACTTTGGACCCTCAAAGGATCGATCCGGTTGAACGTAGCTCAAAGCAATTCTGCATATTTGGGTGCAAAAGAGGACCATTCCTAGCATAAATGTACCCACCCGGACGCATTGGAATATTCCATTTGGTCACACAAGATGTAGAATGAAAGTTGCACCACTTTGCAACTTTTAACTACTTGCATTTGAAAACTTTTTCTACAATTGAAAATTCCCCACCACATGAAAATGACTCTAAGATAGCAAAACCCGAGAGAGATTATTGTAGAAGGGCCCAACATGATCTTGTAGGATCAGATGAGAAGTTTCTAAGTGTTACAGTATCTAAGTAATAGCACGCTAAATTTTTCAGCCATTTTGCACTTTGGACCCTTAAGGGATCAATCCGATTGAACGTAGCTCAGAGAGATTCTGCGTGTTTGGGTGCAAAAGACGACCATTCCTAGCGTAAACATACCCACCTGAAAATGTTGGAATAGTCTGTTTTATCACATGAGTTGTAGAATGAAAGTTGCACCACTTTGTAACTTTCAACTACTTGCATTTGACAACTTTTTCCCCAAGTGAAAATTTGCCACCACAGGAAAATACCTCCGAGATAGAAAAAACTGAGAGATTTTATTATAGAGGGGCCCAACGCGATATTTTAGGATCTAATCAAACATAGCTCAGAGTGATTCGGCGTGTTTGGGTGCAAAAAAGGACCATTCCTAATGTAAACGTACCCACCCAGATGTGCTGGAACAATTTTTTTGGTCACATGAGCTGCAAAATGAAAGTTGCACCACTTTGTAATTTTCAACTACTTGCATTTGATAGCTTTTTCCCAACCAAAAATTTGCCACCACAAGAAAATGCCTCAAATATAGAAAAAATGGAGAGAGGTTATTGTAGAGGGGCACAATGAAATCCCACAAGATCAGACAATAAGTTTCAAAGCATCACAGTATTCGAGTAATAGCATGTTGAATTTTGCAGCTATTTTGCACTTTGGACCTTTAAGGGATTGATCCGGTTGAACGTAGCTTGGAGTGATTCCGCATGTTTCAGTGAAAAAGATGACCATGCCTAGCATAGATGTACCCACCTGGACATGTTGGAACAATCTATTTGGTCACATGAGCTGCAGAACAAAATTTGCACCACTTTGCAACTTTCAACTACTTGCATTTGACAACTTTTTCCCCAAGAGAGGTTATTGTAGAGGGGCCCAACACAATCTCCTAGGATCAAACAATAAGTTTCTAAGAATCATGGTATCTAAGTAATAGCATACTGAAGTTTGCAACCATTTTTCATTTTTGACCCTTAAGGGATTGATCCAGTTGAACGTAGCTCAGAGTGATTTCATGTGTTAAGGTGCAAAAGAGGATCATGCTTAGCATAAACGCACCCACTCAGATGCATTGGAACCATCCATTTGGTTACACGAGCTGCAGAATGAAAGTTGCACTACTTTGCAACTTTCAACTACTTCCATTTGACAACTTTTTTCCCAACTGAAAATTCACCACCACAGGGAAATTCCTTGGAGATAGAAAAAACCAAGAGAGGTTATTGTAGAGGGGCCCAAATCTATCTTGTAGGATCAGAGGAGAATTTTCTAAGCATCACGATATCTGATCAATAGCATGCTGAGGTTTGCAGCTAATTTATAGTTTGGATCCTTAAGGGATCGATTCAGTTCAACGTAGCTCGAAGTGATTCCATGTGTTTGGGCATGAAAGAGAACCATGACTAGTGTAAAAATACCTATTTGGGCACGTTGGAATAGTCTGTTTGGTCACATGAGCTGCAAAACGAAAGTTGCACCACTTTGCAACTTTCAATTACTTGCATTTGGCACTTTTTCCATCGGGTGAAAACTGGACACCATAGGAAAATGCCTTTGAGATAGAAAAAACCAAGAGAGGTTATTGTAGAGGGGCCGAATATGATCTTGTAGGTTTAGACAGAGATTCCATAAGCACCACATTTTATGAGTAATACCCAATCAAAGATTGCTGCCTTTTTGCACTTTGGACCCTTAAGGGATCGAGTCAGTTGAACGTAGCTCAGAGTGATTGTACTCTCTTTTCGATGGAATTAGGTGGGAAAAAAACTTAAATCCATTTTAGTTTTGGTTTGGTTGGATTTCAATCAATTTTGTGCATTTTAGAAGCCAATTACTAAGGGTCGATATGTATACCCGACTTTAAGGGTTTTGAGTGCATTAAAATATCATATTAAGCCTTCCACCCACTGCATGCTTATGTAACTCAATGGAAAGGCTTAGTTAGGGCTATAAAATATGTGTGCAATTTTTTGTGTGCAAGGGAGGAAAATAGAGGGTTTTTAGGTGATGCCCTAAATGTCAAATGGTGCATTTTTTAGTGGAAAATGATGGTTTAGTGCTAGGGTTTGAAGAAATCTTCGGGGGCAGTGATATCTCTTAAAATTTTAAGCTTTTTTAGACCTTTTTGAGGGTGTTTCAGGATTTGGTTGGTTGTGGGAAGGTTTGGAGTATGATTTTTCAATAAAACCTTGCCTAACTTGTGAATGAGGAGGGTTTTGGGGTTTGTTATGTTGGAGGGCTTATCACGCCCTCAAAGTGGAGGAATTGGTGGTTTGGTAGAATGGTTAATGCTGCCCAATGGTGGTTTGGTAGACTAGTTAATGGTGCCCAAAGTAAAAAAGTTCAATTTTGTACTTCAACATCTATAACGAGTTTGAAAATTAGTTGGAGTCAGTTGTAGGATGGTAGTTGGTGTTTTTGGGGTGTTTTTGCATGAAAAAGTGAGGTTGGATAGCATTGTTTTCAAGTTTTTAGCAAGTTTCTCCAAAGGAGTCTTAGGTCCAGAATTGAGGTATGTTAGAGATGACCTAGGTTGCATCAATTTCTATGAGGCATATGTTTCCCCTACCTTGTCAACCCTATGGAATTGGCAAGCCAGTGAGCTCACTAGCTTGCCAATTCAATAGGATTGACAAGGTAGGGGAAATAAAATATGCCTTTGTACAATTATATTAGACATTATTTCATTCTTACTCATAGATCCATAGCTTTTCCTTGAATACAACTTTAAATGTAAACCATGAAGCATTACAACTAATATTCACATTTGCATGTATTAATTTCTCATAATTTTTGTATATCAAAAAATACACTAAGTCAATGATAAATATTACAATAGTGATGGAAGAACATCTTGAAAATATTCTGATTTGACAATACTTGTAGCAATACATGCAGGGAAATAATCCTCCCATTTGTAGCACAGATCATGAAATATATTGTACAAGAAGAAATAAAATGAGTTGCTCCCTAGTTTCATTTCTCCAATCCACCTCAGCTAGCCCAATTATTTGCATTCCAAAATTCTTCAAAACATGTACATCTCCTTCTCCCTATGAAACACATGGGTAGTAGCCTCTCTGTGGTTGTGTAGTCTCGTAGGAATTTGGTCCACAAAAAACTTGCAAAATCCTATCAATCTTAGACACGGGCTCACATAAAAATCATTAAAAGAGCAATAACTAAATAATGTTAGTCATACAGTTGAAAGACCTACTATCACATCCATGCATGCTAGATAAGGAGTTCGATTGAAGGTCCTACAATGGTGATGTGGCCCTTCGCTACTTTCTAATCTTTCAATGATCCTACATATAAATTTTAAATATATCATTGACATAATTAACATAAAAATGTAGCATATATGAATTTAATAAATCTACGAGATGGAAAAGAAAGAGAAGATTGACAATCAGAAAATGCACCAGCAATCGATGTTTCTCATACCATTGAACACTTTCACCACAAAATGATGTTGTTCTTTTCTTAAAATTTGACAAACTTCAGTATTACCTATAGTCACAATTAGAAAAGGATCAATGATAGTCATAAATGCATATGAAATCAAACACTAATAGGGAATATGGTGCATAGCACCTTGTCCTCCATTTTCTGAGTTGAGTCTAGTTAGGATGAATGAGTCAAGATGTTGTCAAATAAGGTTTGAAAGTCATTTAATATGGTAAATTGACCCATTCCTCTCATTGTGGCCACTATAACTTGAGGAATGAGTCTGTAACATCAATAAACTAGTGTGGGAATGTGGAATTTGTGCAGGGGAGGTCGAGTGTTCTATTGGGAATGAATCCCTAGAGTAAAAAATTATGTTTTCGAAGTGAAATAGTGAGGTTTTGAGATAGTAAAGTGTGTAAAATGGTTGTGCAGAATTATATCTTGATGAATTAAGTTTGTATAGAGGTATTTAGACCCGTTTGAGGTATTGGAAAGTTTTGGTGAGGGTTAGATGTGTGATTTTCAATAAGCCCTACATTATTTGGCTTAAAAGGAGGGTTTTGTGATTCGGTACTTGGGTGAATGATTTTTTGAGTGTAAATGGTGGATTATTTGGTTTGAACACATGTAGAAGACATCCCAATTGAATTTTGAGTGAAAGGGAAAGCTTAAAGTAGAGTCCCTTTGAAAAAGTGACCTAATTTGGGTAAAATTGAGTGGTTTTAGTGGGAAAATGATAGGAAACTTGGGGGCAGAAAAGACCTTCTATCCTTTTGAGTTTGTACAGATCTTTTATGAAGTGTTGGATGTACTGGTTGGATTAGGAAATCCTTGTAAGATTGTTTTTCAATAAACCACCATGTAAAGAGTAAGAAATGAGGGTATCATGGTAGGGTGGTTTGGGAAACACGTCTCTACAAAGTAATTGTGGAATTTGGGGTTTTGTTCAATGGTGAGTGCTGGCCAATCAAAATTTGGGTGAAAAGGAATTTTTAAGGTATAGGTCCTTTGGAAAAGTGACCTATTTGGGGGTCTAAAATGGTGAAAAATATTGATTGCAAGGTGTTGGTTCAAAAGAGTGATATGCCCATTTGAGATATGTTTGGAATGAGTGTAATGGGTATCTAAAACCCTAAATGGGTTGTGTTTTTTTTAAGAGGGTCAATAGTTATGCCTTGGTTTTGGTGTTTGGACACGTACAAGGAAACTAGGTTGAAATAGTGAAGAGTTGATGAAAAAAGTTGTTAGGGAAAAATGTTGGTTTGAGTTGGATGAACTTGTGTTTGTAATTGGTTAACCTCCCTATTATTGATTAGAATACCAAATTAAAGGTGCTCAATAGAGAGAAAAATGTAACCATCTTTTTGTATATCTACATTAATGCAATTTTGCTAACCCTTATACAATCAAACTTAAATGCTTGAAATAAAATAATGATCAATAAAATGAATTTACAAATTCAATGTGCATACTTACAAATCAATCTAGGGAACCATCCGAGTCTACTCTACTCTTTATTGTGTCAAGTATTGCCTCATGGTTAGACTCATGCACTTTCCACAAGTTCTTGTTCATAGGTCTGCCCTTATATTTGATCAAATGAACATTGGTGGCAACAACAAGGTTCAAGTAGTGAAGAATATTTTGATGTGTGTCAAAGTCCTCAAACAACCAAACCACAAAATTATTAGCTAGATACCTTTTAATCAATGTTTCAATAACAACCACCAAACCTATAGGATATTCTATGTTTTCTCCATCTATAACTAGGGCCTCCAATTTCTTTTTGGCCTCGATACAATGGCAAAGGTAATAATTTGTACCCTCTTCATTGTCTTCATCTGCAATCACTGCATAAACATGCCCTGCATTGCTATGTTCATCTTGTTAGATGTATTTAATGAGAATCATAATAAAACCTATAAGTAAGATATATTACATGGTTCTAGTAGGTCCGATACATGATCAAAGTCAGTGGATGATTGCATCTCCATGATTTGTAGAGCCGTCGGGAGCTGATAAGTGTCAAGTGGGGTTAGAATTCCTACAGACCATTCGTCAACCCACTCTGTTGACTCACAATCATTCCATGCTTGAAGTGTACATGCAAAAAAAAAGTATGTCATCTTTCGCGTATGGATAGTCTATGTACTTTCATTGGAGCTCCTAAAAGAGTGTAGCTTGCTCAATCCTATTAGTGTACAACAATCCTCATATTTTGCAATGTTAGTATCATCTACTAAATGAAAAAATCTATGAACTAAAGAATTACCTTCACTACCTGGACCCATTGCACCATTGCACAATTGTATAATTGATCTTGCATCTATCAACTTTACACTGTCTGTGTACTTTAACTCTTCTGATGCTAGGACTCTTTCCATACATGCACCTGATCCATCATGCTCCCCCTTTCCATGTCCAGCCTCTAAGAAGTTCCACATATGTTGAACACCACTGATCCTATGCATCCTGCTCAACCAGTAAAACATTCTAGAATTCTTTAATTTCAATGTACAATTATATGACCATATGATATGTTGACTAAATGATATTCCCCTGCTATCCAGATCAGCATAGAACATATGAAAGAAACCTTGCACAAACTTTGTAGAATGTGTGCGATCATCATTGATGTAAAAGTGATACTCCCTCAATACTTTCCTATTTTCCTTTGTACTATCATTTGCATGAATGAATGCTATATGCACAAATATAGCAACCTGCGTGGAGTTGTAGTACTATGATTTCACCTCGTTCTGTGGTTGTAGTGTGTAGTTCTCAACGAAGTCAATAACTGAAATGATATGACAAAGTGGAAATGTGTCATTTCATAAATTGAACTGTGAGTCCAACCATTGTGCTTTGTGTGTATGCCTTCCATACTCATAGACCACCTGATCATGGAAAATGCCCATAAATTGATAAACTAGAATCTTATCACTAACCAATTCACACTTCTTTGCTTCTTTCCCATCTTTTAGACTGTATGCCACTGTCTTATATTTGCCAAATTCCACAATTTTGTCTCCAATTGTGTGTGTACTAGCCATGTGTTGGAAAATTGGAAAATTTTACATGCCACCACAATGATCACATGTGCCATCTAAACATGACTTTTTGTAATAAAATTTACCATCCTCTCTTTTGCATAAAATGGAAGACAAAATTTTCCTTGATGATTTAGGTGGAGCCATTATGTTACATTCCTACAAAATATTGCCAGTATGCATATCTACACATATACATCGGTAAACATCATAATGGTTAGAAAACTCAATATGAACCCTACAACAATAGAAACAAGATCCAACCTGAAGAGAAAAGTAGATTCTTTGCCTTTGGAGATTCAGGACCTGAAGAAGATGACCCGGGAAATGTGCAACCTTGAAGCTGAGGTTGCTGAGACTTTAAAGTCTCTTGGTTAGTTCTGGTTGTGTTTCTTGTTGCTGGCTTCTTGTTGGCTCTTGGTTGGTGGTTGTTGTCCTTTTTTGTTCTTTTTCTATTATGCAACCTTCCTTTATTTGGGTACTTTGATGGTTTATTTTTATTTGGCTTGTAAACTCTATGGTTTTGGGTCCTTCTAAAACCCGTTTTTTCCTCTATCAAAAACAAGTAGTGTGTGTGTGATTTATTTTGACATAAAAAGGCTTTAGCATTTCAAAATATCTTTGACATATTTTAATTTTAGGAAACTTCTATACAAAATCAACAAAAAATTGGGTTTGAGTGGTATCCAAATAATGCATTGGATGTGGCTCATGGATTTTACTACCAAAACTCCTTACAACATCTCTTTGATTAGGAGAGGTCCTTGTGTTATCCTTCCAATAATTCACTATTAAAGATCTCAAGCCTTGAGCAATTCTTGTATCTTTCCATTGCACTCTACCCAAGAATGCCCATAACTCATTACTATTTGGATCCTCCACTGTTTCACGCCTTCCTTTGGCTCTCATTATATATGATCTACTTATTTTCAAAGACTTACTTGCCTTTGTAAGGTTCACCTTGTTCCTTGTTTGACTACTTAACAGTGATTTTGCCATCACACATCATGTGGCACAACTATCCTTCGTGCGTGAGGTAGAACCCATGCTCTCGCCTGCACTCATCAAGTTCTTTACAATGGAATTTTCACTTGAGTCATTCGAAACTCTTAGACTAAGAGCCTTCATGGTGGGCCTAAATTTGAGTTGCCTCATCATTTCAACAAATAGTTGCCATCTTCCACCCTCACTTAGCTTTGCAAAAATAAACTCCATATCCTCTATGCATATCTTTGACATGTACGTTTTGGAATCTTATTAGGAATCCATTTCAAAAAATTAGAATCAATATCAATAAAAAATTTAGCTTTTCTATGCAAAACTCTAGGAGGAGTTCTCAAATGTAAATTTGTGTCAACATTGGAAAGGTCAATAACACCGGGGATAGATCACGTACCTTCAATCAGAGGTGTATTTGAGGACATACCTTGGGATTGACATGTAAACGATGTTGTACCTCCAACTTGAGATGTTGTTTGTGGAGTGCCTTCAAATAGAGATGTGTTTGCGGATGTACTTTCAAAACACAATGTTGTTGATTGTGTGTCTTCAATTGGAGATTTGATTTCCAATGTACTTCAAAAACCACATGTTGTTTCTGATGTGTCTTCAACTGGAGATGTGCATTGAGCTTCACCTATGGTTTATGATGTGCTCCCAACTTCAAAAATACATTCCTATCCTTCCATGAACTTTCCTCATTCGTGCCCTTTGTTTTGCCAATTTTACATCTCTCTTAGATTGCACAAGAATTTTTGGCTGTATGGGTTGCAATTCCTTTGCTTCACGAGCTACCTTTTTTGATTCTTTTCTCCTTGCATTTTTAACTTCATGTTCTTCTAGTGTTAGAAGCTTCAATCATTTCCTCAGCATGATGTTCAATGCTACATGTTCACAAACAAATCTAGAACCACAAACACACATAGAAAAAAAGTAAGTAATGCATTTTATGAAAATATTGATATCGCTGATTATATTGCATTAAATATGAAACACACCAAAGAATTTTATGAAAGAAGGCAACAAGCTGTTTGGAATTATCAAACATGTCTATGCTACACAACATTTTTCATATGATGGAATTATCAAAGTAGCTAGAGGTTGATGGAGTACATGTAGGGATCCACAATGAACTTGTTCAAAGATTTAGAGGAAGGCTCTTAATAGACTTACACACACTCTTTCAAAGTTTCATTGAAAGGAAATAGGCTTCTAAGGACTCCAATCCACACTAATGTATAAGGGCTTTGCATGAGCCTATTAAGGCATCTAACAAGATTAAAATAATAAACCAAACACAACTTTATCACTTAACTTACCAAGAAACACCATTTTTAATGCAAAGAGGGGTGAAAACCAATCAATACACCAAATCAATGAGAATCAATTAGATTCCAAAGCAAAATTAGATGTTCAACTGAAAATCCCAACTCTTACCAAGCTTTCCCTTATAGCATAGGTAACCCGGTTCAAGGGAATTTTCACCAAGATTTTCCAAAACACTTGAAAAAATTAGGGATGATTAAGATAGCCATTGGCAAGTTATAAAACATAGGTAAATCCCAACATCAACTCCTTTAGACCAACATTGACTTCCAATAGACCCACCTTGGAAAAGGTTATTCAATTGGTCAAATTTACAAAGAGAGTACCTTTTAAACACTATATCTTCACTCAAACTCCTCAAAAAATAGTATGTTATGTTTCAAAACCTCCAATTTCTTAATTTTTTTCCAGGTCCAAGACCTCTAGACCCCTAATACATCAAACCCTCAATTTCAAGCAAAATACTTGGGGTTTTTATGAAACTTCTATCTCCCGAACCTGCCAGACCCATACAAAGCACCAAACACACTTACCAGATCCTGTACATGGTGAATAACACATTACATGGACAGTCCTTCCCACATTTTTTCAAAACACCACTTGAAGCCCTCATTTTCACCATGAAAATACCTTGCTACAGTCTTAAAACATCATCTAAAACACCAAAACTTGAGCCCACAACATTATAAATAGGTTAGGAATGTATTTTAAAAGTTATAGGACCCATTCCACAAGTTACAGTAGGCACAAAAAGTTGAATGGGTCGAATTACATCATGAAACCCTTCAATCCAAGAACACTGTGAAAGTAGGTAGCAACAGTAAAAAGAAGATAAATTTCACTATACAAAGAGTTAGAACCTCTAAATAGGTGAAAATGAAAGATAATTCATTAATATATAACATCCAACTAGTTTTAGATCATCTTAGATTCTGTACAGGTCATACAACAATAAGAAAAGTGAGAGAAACCAGTAAATTTCTGGAAAATAACATTCTTCTTGATAAAAAATGGGTTACAAATCAACCAAAAACCTCTCCTTTGAGGAACTGAAGTTTATTATACATATTTTGATTGTATTCCAAATCCCTCCAATTCCCATAACTTATTTTTAATCATTAATGTCTTCTAATCTTCATTAAGTTGCATTTTAGACCTTTTACATATGACAACATTACATGAATTTTGCAACTTTTTAAGTTTGACACCTAAGGACTCCTAAATCACTCAAACACCTTTAATTAACCCTATTACAACCTTTTAGATCTCATTATTGCACATTTACATCCAAATTCAAGGATTTTCCTTCAAAAGGCTACAAATTCAAATATTGACAATTTTATAGCAAGAATGCATTTTTTTGCACATTTGACCACCAAGACTTAAAACTCAACCTAATACACCTTAAATGGTCTTGATTGACCTTATTAATGAAATAAAACATGAAAATCAAACCTATTCGATACTCTATCCACCTAGACCTCATTTTTCATCATTGACATTGATTGACGACTTTTACAATTCAATATATTTTGCAACTTCATCGTTGCTTATCAATCAAGAAACTTCAACCTAGTTTATTATACCTTCAAATAATCCATTTTATTTCAATACAAGGTGTAGGTGCCCCTACACCAATTTTGTATCACTCACTCCTTAACCACTTACAAACTAGTAATCCTTCCTCATAAGATAGTCACTCATATCTAATGAATCAGGTAACTTATGAAGACTATAACAAAATTTTAAGATACACTTTTCCATGGCCTAAAACATATCTCAAAAATACTATAAGCTCTTTTGGAGAAAATACCTCAAACTAGCCCTATTCCACTCAAGCAACTAGGCCAATAAGGCCACTCTTACAAAGAGACACTCCTTTAAACACCTTCAAAGCTCTTGATCTCCATGGAAAATAATTTTTTAGGTTGTCAAACCTTAGATTCCACCTATTTTAGGGAATAGAATGTTCAATAGGGTACCAACCTTTAAACCCTCACTCTAAGCTATTTGAAACTAGGTTTCCCCTAGGGGTTTATTGAAACCTATACTTCCTCAACACACCACACCCAACCAATACTTGGAACACTTTAAAAATAGCCTTCACATGCTCTACAAAATCACTCCCAACCTTTAGCACTTTTATTTCCTCAAACCTTTACTTGAAACCTTGATTTTTGGTCAAGACACATAGGAAATCAACTAGGACAACTCACAAAATGCTTCCATCAACTCTTCAACTACTGAATACTTATTTAACATGAAAAACAACCTGTCATCCTTAATTTCACTAAGTTCTAGAGGTTTCCACCAAAGGAAAAGTTCATACATGCATTCTTTAGTGTTCAAAACCCCAAAACAGGGTTTCATACCCATTAGCACCAAAATGATCATAAACCTCACAAACCTCCATGAAATTAAATTAAAAAAACTAAAAATGAAAGGTAATACATGCATTTAACATTTACCATAGCTTTTAGACCATGAACCACTTGTACGGGGCCGTACAATGGTTTGAAACATAGATTTACTAGTCAAAACTCATAATTTTACACTAAAAATAGGGAATACTTCTTGATCTTCTTCATTTTTTCCATACTCTCACTTCTTCCTTGAGGTTCTCCTAACATTGATGGACTCATAAAAAAATAAAAGAATTCCTATAACTGACATTCTTCTTACCTAACCTTGCATGCACCTAACTCTACAACTTTTGCATCTTTTAGCAACTTTTCTGACCATATTTTGCCAAATTGCAAGCTATGACACAACTGAACTCCCTTAGCTCCAAATACATTATAAAATGGTCTAATTTACCTTATTGAACACAAAATAATCAACATTAACTAAAATCCTAGCATTTGACCATGCTCACTAAAGATGACCTTTTTGACAAAATTGAGCTTATAAGGTACTCCTGCACCAGAGGCCTAGAACGTTGATTTTGAATAAACCCTCCTTGTTTCAAGAATAGAGAGGCCTAAAGCAAGGGTTTAGTGTTTAGATGCATTGGAGAGGGTTCCAGTGACTAAGATATGATAAGATATGAACAATTTTCTCTGTTGTGAATGCTACAAGGAAGTGAATGTGAATTGGTCAGTTGAGCATTGAATTAAGGCTTTTGAGATTGAAGATTGTTTGAAGCTAGTCTAATTGTGATTGTTGAAGGTTTTGTCTCCCTTCTCTACATCACAAACCTAGGGTATAAGTTGTTGCCACCTAAATGAAAACTAGAGAATCTTGTGTTTATTTTTCTCAAAACCAAATTTGTGATTGTCAATGAAGTCATGAATAATATGAATTCAAATAAGGGTTTGGGATGCTATATCTTATAATTATTCACTATTTCTTTGGCAATGAGGTAACTTAGAAAGAAAATAAGCATTCTCAATTACACAAAATTTTCCATTTTGTATTTATTAGAAAGGTAAATGGTATGAATGAATGGAAACCTACATTAACAACTATTTCAACTCACTAGAATTTATCTAAGCATATGTGATGAAGGTGATTTTTTTATGAAAAAAAAAATTTAATGGAAAATTTCATTAACATTGATGAAAGCTATTAGGTTTTCCAAATTAGTAGAAAATAAAAGTTTTCCAAATTAGTTAAAAATAAAATAAAATAGAGTGAATTCCACTAGCCATGCTGGAAATGGACTACTATAAGCAATGCAACTAGAATTCATAAGTAAATTTGTGTTAAGTAAATGTCATGTTTTTAATTTTTTTGTTCTTCAAACTCATAAAAATTAAATTTTTTAATGGAAATTCCATCTAATTCAATGTTTAATTCTATTTCCAATTGTTATGATTAATAAAATCATTAAATAAATTTAGTTTATATTGTCAAAAAAAAAACAAATATACTAAATATAAACATTTCAATATTACTAAAATGAATATATTACCTCAGATAATGTAAAATGATCTAGAAACTTCAAAATTTCTTCTTCTATGTTGTCTACCATGCAAATTGGTGGTAAAAAGGTGATGGATCAAGCATAGATTGGTACAACATGAGGTCAACTGCATAAAAAAAAGGCATTTCTGAATCGGATAAAGCATTGAACTAGACAAATACAGAAGCATGTGGGCCTGACTCATTGGGTCAACCCATATTTTACCATTTGAAGGTAAAACATATTTGGTGCTTGCCAAATTTGGCACTCTCCAAATTTGCTGAGTGCCAAATGTGTTGTTTTGAAAGGGAGAGATTCCATAGAGACAAAGGGAGTGACACTTGAGATAGAGAGAGAGGTGATAGGAGTGAGAGAGATTATTCTAGGTAGTGTGGTAGTGAATGAGACCTGAGAGCGATAGAGACTTGAGAGGGATAGAGAGTTATCCAGTTATAGTGGGGGAAAACACCTGACAACGAGAGAGGTGTTGGGAGGGATGAGAACCAAGAGATACAAAAATACCAAAGGGGGAGAGAGAGAGGGATTGTGGGAGAGGGTGTTGGAGTGAAATATATTTATCTCAGTAGGGTGGGAGGTAAGTGAGGCCTGACAGAGAGGGACTATGAGAGAGGGCATTGGAGTGACACAAATTAGTCTAGGTAGCATGGGAGGGAGTGAGACCTGAGAGAGAGACTTGAGAGGGAGAGATTTATTCAGTTATGGTGGGGGGGAGACCTTAGAGAGTGAGTGGGAGAGAGAGGGAGTGGGACCCTTAAACTGTAAACCCTATACCATTAACCCTTAAACCCTTAAACCCTAAACCCTAAACCCTAAACCCCTAAACCCTTAACCCTCTACCCTCTACCCTCAACCCCCCCTCACTCTCAACCCTACACCATCTACCCTTAAATCATAAATCATAAATCATAATTCCTTAACCCTTAAACCCTAATTGCTCAACCCCTATACCTTCTTAATCCTTCAACCCCTATACCCTCTTAATCCCTCAACCCTTAATCCCTAATCCCTCAACCCCTATACCCTCAATCCCTCAACCGTCTACCCTCAACCCTTAAACCCTAATTCCTCAACCCCTATACCTCTTAATCCCTCAACCCTCAACCCTTAACCCTCAACCCTTAAACCCTAATCCCTCAAACCCTATACCCTCTTAATCCATCATCCCTCAACCCTTAAACCCTAATCCCTCAATCCCTATACCCTCTTAATCTTTCAACCCTCAACCCTTAACACTTAAACCCTAATCCCTCATCCCCTATACCCTCTTAATCCCTCAACCCTCAACCCTCAATCCTTAAAACATAATCCCTCAACCCTTAAACCCTCATCCCTCAACCCATATACCCTCTTAATCCATTAACCATCAACCCTTAAACCCTAATCCCTCAACCCCTATACCCTTTAAATCCCTCAACCCTATAACCTTAATCCCTCAACCCCTCTACCCTCTACCCTTAAACCCTAATCCCTCAACCCCTATATACTCTTAATCCCTCAACCCTTAACCCTAAACCATTAAACCCTAGTCCCTCAACCCCTATATGCTCTTACTCCCTCAACCCTTAACCCTCAACCCTTAAACCCTAATCCCTCAACCCCTATGCCCTCTTAATTCCTATATCCTCATCCCTCAACCCTTAAACCCTAATACCTCAACCCTAAACCCTTAACCGTCAACCCTTAAAACCTAATCCCTCAACCCCTATACCCTCTTAATTCCTCAACCCATAACCCTCAACCCTTAAACCTTAATCCCTCAACCCCTATACCCTCTTAATCCCTCAACCCTCAACCCTTAAACCCTAATCCCTCAACACCTATACCCTCTTAACCCATCAACCCTTATACCCTAATCCCTCAACCCCTATACCCTCTTAATCCCTCAACCCCTCTACCCTCTACCTTTAAACTGCAATCCCTCAACCCTTATACGTTCTTAATCCCTCATCCCTTAACCCTCAACCCTTAAACCCTAATCCCTGAACCCCTATACCCTCTTAATCCCTCAACCCCTCTACCCTTTACCCTTAAAACGTAATCTCTCAACCCCTCTACACTCTTAATACATCAACCCTTCACCCTCAACCCTTAAATCCTAATCCCTCAACCCTCAACTCTCAACCGTTAAACCCTAATCCCTCAACCCTCAACCCTTAACCCGCAACCTTTAAACCGTAATCCCTCAACCCCTATACCCTCTTAACCCTTCAACCCTCAATCCTTAACCTTCAATATTTAAACCCTAATCCCTCAACCCATATACCATATTAATCCCTCAATCCCTCTACCCTCAACCCTTAAACCCTAATCCTTCAACCCCTATACACTTTTAATCTGTCAACCCTTAACCCTCAACCCTTAAACCCTAATCCCTCAACCCCTATACCCTCCTAATCCCTCAACCTCTCTACCCTCTACCCTTCAACCCTAATCCCTCAACCCCTATACAATCTTAATCCCTTAACCCTTAAACCTTAATTATTAAACCCTAAGCCCTCAACCCCTATACCCTCTTAATCCCTCAACCCCTCTACCCTTTACTCTTAAACCCTAATCCCTCAAGCCCTATATGCTCTTATTCCCTCAACCCTTCACCCTCAATGCTTAAACACTAATCCCTAAACTCCTATACCCTCTTAATCACTCAAACCTTAAACCCCAATCCATCAACCCCTATACCCTCTTAATCCCTCAACCCTCAACCCTTAAACCCTAATCCCTCAACCCCTATACCCTCTTAATCCCTCAACCCTTAACCCTCAATCCTTAAACCTTAATCCCTCAACCCCTATACCCTCTTAATCCCTCAACCCTCAACCCTCAACCCTCAACCCTTAAACCCTAATCCCTTAACCCCTATACCCTCTTAATCCCTCAACCCTCAACCCTCACCCCTTAATCCTTAATCCCTCAACCCCTATACCCTCTTAATCCCTCAACCATCAACCATCAACCCTTAAACCCTAATCCCTCAACCCCTATACCATCTTAATCCATCAACCCTCAACCCTTAAACCCTAATCCCTCAATCCCTATACCCTCTTAATCCCTCAACCCTCAACCCTTAAACCCTAATATCTCAACCCCTATACCCTCTTAATCTCTCAACGCCTCTACCCTCTACCCTCAACACCCCTCGTCTCTCTGAACTCTGCACCATCTACCCTTAAACCATTAATCATAATCCCTAAACCCTAAACCTTCTACCCTAAACCCTCTACCCTCTACCCTCTACCCTCTACCCTCAACCCTTAAACCCTAAATCCTCAACCCTCAACTCTCTACCCTTAACCAAGTTAAATCCTAAACCCTTAAACCCTCTACCCTTAAAATAGAAACCCTAAACCCCTAAACCCCTAAACCTTCTACTCTCTACCATTAACCCTCTAACCTCTACCCTCAACACCCCCCTCTCTCTCAACTCTACACCATCTACCCTTAAACCATAAATTGTAATCCCTAATCCCTAAACCCTCCACCCTTAAACCTTAATACATAAACCATAAACCCTCTACCCTTAAACCGTAAATCTTAATGCATAAACCCTCTACCCTAAACCCTCTACTTGAGAGAGAGAGAGAGAGGGAGAGGTGGTGGGAGGGAGATACTTGAGAGAGAGGGAGAGGGAGAGGGAGAGAGATAGAGGGAGTGTGAGAGGGAGGAAGTGGAAGAGAGATAAATGGAGTGACTATGAGAGAGAGAGTGGGTAGGAGGGGAAGACTTGACAAAGAGAGAGAGGGAGAGGGGGTAGGACAGAGATACTTGAGAGAGAGAAAGAGGGAGAGGGTTTGGGAGGGAGAGGGGGTGGGAGGGCGAGACCTAAGAGAGAGGGAGAGAGAGAAAGTGGGAGAGAGATAGAGGGAATGAGAGAGAGGGAGTGGGAGAGAGAAAGAGTGAGGGAGAGACATAGAGAGAGAGGGGGGGATAGGATGGAGAGACTTTAGAGAGAGGGGGAGGGAGATGGTGTGGGAGGGAGAAACCTGAGAGAGGGAGAGGGAGAGAGGGTGGGAGGGAGACACCTAAGAGAGAAGGAGAGGGAGACAAAGTGGGAGAGAGGGAGTGGGAAGGAGAGACCTAAGAGAGTAGGAGAGAGAGGGAGTGGGAGATAGAGGGATGGGAGAGATACAATGAGTGATAAAGAGACTTGAGAGATGGAGACGGGGTGGGAGGGAGAGGGAGTACTCGGGATAGAGGGATTGGGGAGAGATGGAGGGAGTGAGAGATAGATAGAGAGAGATAGGGGGTGGGGAGAGATACCTAAGAGAGGGAGAGAGAGTGGGAGGGGGTGGGAAGGAGATACCTGAGAGACAAGGGGGCATGTGCAGGATCATCATGGAAAAAATAGGCCCTTAAGTGGCAATATAATTTAGAAAAATTAGAGTTAGGCAACTTGACGTAAAAATTTGAATAAGTTAACTATATTATTTCAAAAATATGTAAGAATAGAATCTATTGCAAATTGAATGTAGTTTATAAACTACTAGGTTTATATTTATTTTTAAAATATCTATTTGGTGAAAATTTTAAAATTCAATGTAGTAGTACTTAAATGTCAACGAAAAAATAAGAAGTAGGTGTCTGTCTGACCACCCTAACTAATAAAATGATAGTATTTTTTTATAAGATTTTAAATATAAGTAGAAGACTCATGTCTTGATGTGATGCATATTTTTTTTTAATTTGTTTCTAAGTAAATAATTAATTATTATTTTTTATTACAAATTTTAAAAAATATAAAAACTTGTACGTTTGACCACCTTAACTTGGTCAAAACTTCATGAATTCCAATTCTTTTTTTTTAATCCTATAGTATGTGAAGCATAGAATGTGACACATATTTTAGATTCAAAAAATGTGATACCCTTTGAAAGCTATAGATGTTTTTCAATCAACCTATCAATCAAGAATTTAGTCATAATTCAAATAGAAAATGAATAATAATTATTTATTAAATTAAAAGTAAATCATAATTTATATTGGTGGAAAGCTAAGGATCTCCTTTAAAAACCCTTTTCGTTTCATCAATTTTGGGTTAAAAAAAAGTCATCAGCCACATGGGCCATCATATCACTTACATATGGCCACTTTTTTTCCCATCATGATCTTGCACATACCCAAGGAGAGAGAGGGAGAGAGATAGAGGGAGTGAGAGAGAGGGAAGGAGAGGGTGTGGGAGGGAGAGACTTGAGAGAGAGAGGGAGAGGTGGTGGGAGGGAGATACTTGAGAGAGATGGAGATGTAGAGGCAAAGAGATAGAGGGAGTGAGATAGGGAGGGAGTGGAAGAGAGATAGAGGGAATGAATGTGAGAGGGAGATGGGGTAGGAGGGGGAGACTTGACAAAGAGAGAGAGGGAGAGGGGGTAGGATGGAAATACTTGAGAGAGAGAGAGAGAGGGAGAGGGGGTGGGAAGGAGAGACTTGACAGAGGGAGAGAGTGGGAGAGAGATAGAGGGATTGAGAGATATGGAGTGGGAGAGAGAGAGGGAGTGTGAGAGAGAGAGATAGAGGGGGATGGAGATACCCAAGAGAGAGTGAGAGAGAGAGGGAGAGAGATAGAGTGAGTGAGAGAGAGGGAATGAGAGAGAGATAGAGGGAGTGAGTGAAAAACCAATGAGAGGGAGAGAGGGTATGAGGGAGAGACTTGAGAGAGAGAGAAAAAGAGAGAAAGATAACAACCTAAGAGGGGGAGATGGAGTGAGAGACAAAATGACCAAAGAGGGAGGGAGAGAGAGGGATAGTGAGAAAGGGGGTCAGAGTGAGATAGATTTATTTAGGTACCTATGTGGGAGGGAAAGAGACCTAAGAGAGGGGATTGGACTAAGAGAGTAGTCTAGGTCACGTGGGAGGGAGTGAGACGTAAGAGAGAGAGACTTCACAGGGATAAAGAGTTATCCAATTAGGGTAATGAGTTAGAGAGAATATGAAAGGTAAAACCTCAACTATCCATCTACGATCATAAACTATGCACTCTAAGCATTATCAAAGTTATCGACCAAAGGGGAAATTTAGGTTTTGTGCAAAGTGGGTAATTTGGTAAGTGCCAAATTTGGCGCTCTCAAAATGACACATCACATTTGGCGCTCGCCAAAGACCTACTATGGACATGTTAATTGACAATATTTTCCAAATTTCCTCATATTTTTGTCCGTTCTCTCTGTCTCATTTGTACATATTTCAGTGCAACAATATAAAAAAAAATGTGATAGTGTTAACCTCTCTCTTAGCTATCTAAATATATATATTTTTTTCATTTTGATTTAGTTAATGTTTTGATCCATGACTCCTTTTGTAAATGCCTTCGTTTTTGGTCAAAAACCAACATGTGCTAGTTTTAGGATAGATTTTTACTCGTTCATCGAAACGTGAAACAAATTACATTTTTTGAAACTAGACTCAATTCTCCACATGATGAAAATAAATTCAATTTTTGATTAGTTTTCAAAAAAATTAAGGGGGAGCATGCTCAAATTTCAGCTTTTCAAGATGTGTCCACTTTGAAAAATCATAAAATATTATATATTCATTAAAAAAAATTATCCAAAAGAATGAGGACAAACTACATGGTGTTAGCTAATTTCTCACTGTTGGTATTTTTGAAATTCTAAAAAAAAGTTGATAAAAAATGGGGGAGCCCTCAGGCGCTATGCTATTTTTTTTTATAAAAACAGGACCTGCGTTTGGGCCCCCCCTTTTTGAGATCCTTAATCTTCATTAATTTAAAAAAAAATAGTAGCTTAGAAACTAGACTCAGAGTACTTCAATTTTTTTGTTGCTACATCTTGAAATTTTGAGCGTAACTATCTTCATTTTCTCATGCTAATTAGATATTTCTAATTTTAGAAAAAAAGTGGCATCTTAAGAGCTAAAATTGTGTCACAGATTGGTGCACTTACCCCTAATGTTCTTCGTACTGCTAGCCAAGACTAAACTACGGTGATGCCTGATGTTGATGTCCATTGTAGGAAGGATGCATCCTAGGACATGTTGTGATTAGGTGATAATGAGATTGATTCAATGTTAAGCTATTGATACCAAGAGTTGACCAAATTGTTGACTTACTGACCTAGACTTGAGACTTTGACGATTGAGCTTTTAGTTTTAAACCTGCTAGAATTGCTTCTAACTAACTTACCAAAGGATGAACATGATGATTGATTTATTATGAATGATGATTATTTCGGGTGAGAGCGAGATGAGATGGGTACACCATTTTGGGTTTTTTCAAATATTTGGATTTTTTTGGTGTTTTGAAATGTTTTGAAGTTGTTTTTGGGATTTTGAGATTTTGTAACTTTTTTGGATTTTTGAGATTTTGACCAATGTTTTTGGGTTTTATGAGATTTTAAGAATGTTTTTGGATTTTTTGTTTTTTGTATGTTTTTGGATTTTGATATGTTTTAGATTTTTTTGGATTTTCGCAAGATTTTGACGATTTGGATATGGATATGTGATGATATCAGTGCTCTATTTTGGGATTTTTTGTTGAAAACCAAGCTAAGGTTGATTGATTAGATTGATGGATTTATGATGATAACATCATTGAGGATACACAACAATGCAAGAATAGTGTTAAGCAACACGAAGATTGAGAAGGATATCCCAAGATGGTTTGGATTGATTGGATTTGATTGATCGGGATTGATGAAGCTTGATTTGGAACAAAATTGTTTTGATGATGAAGTACACATTAGATGCAACTGATATCGATTGTTTGGGTCGATGTTCAATGAAAGATAATGCTTGATAAGGAACATCTTCTCATCAAAATAATCCATGGGCTAGTGATTTGGAATTTTTCTCACAAGTGTTTGACCAATTTGATTTCACATTTTCCAATGTTCAGATCACCACATAAGTGTTAAGATATAGATCGAGATTTATTCTCGAAACAAGATGTAAATATTTTCCCCCAGTGTCTAGCAATATTTGGAAGACCATGGCTGGATGCTTGGATCGGTATATGAATGGATGGATATGGTAAGCATGCAAAGGATTCCAAGGATTAGCTTAAACTTCAACAAAAATTAGCATGGATTAGTTTAAACCAAGCAAATAAAATGCTCCTATGAGATATTGAATCATGCTAAATAATGCAGCCAAAGCAATAAAATACCAAAGAGACTAATTGAAAGCATGTAAAGCATGTTCAAACCTATCCCATAGGGGGAGTGGTGCTCCTTATTATGTGAAAATGATTCCCTTTCCCACCCCCTGATAAGCTCAAAATCATATTGATGCCAATATGATGATAGGGAAAATTCCCAAGATTGTAGATCAAGTTGTGTCCCTAAATCAATATAAGAATCCCCTATTTATAGAATAGAAGGATAAAAGAATGAAGGATAGGAGGAATGTGGGATAAAGCATGAGCCAATGAAAATATGCTACTTGTCAACATGTCAATGGAGGAAGCTTGTGCATATTTTGATCATTGTGCATGATAAATTCTATTAGTTGGATTTTGAAATTTTGAAAGCTGGCTTATTGGAGGGAGAAGAAAGAGACTTAAATGCCAAGTGGGAGACATGTAAGAGAAAATGTAAGACGAGTTAAATGCTTTGTTGGAAGGAAAAATCCCATTTGGAGGGATTTTCAAATTTGGAAGAATATTCCCCTAAAGATGCCATGTTGAAAGAAAATAGAGATTTAATAATCAATTAAATGTATTTTCATGTGCAAGTGGAAAAATCTAGAGGATTGGGGATTAGATTAGCATTAATCATAATTTGATTAATTTTAATGAAGGTTAGTTGATTGTGACATTCAACTTAAATATTTGGATTTATTTAAATTAAATTAGAAGATAAAGAACATTACAGATTTAATTAAATACTTGGTTTTATTCAATTAAATCAGAGAACTTTAGAATATTTAATTAAATAAAATTTATTTATTTAATTAAATGAGGAACATTAGAGGTATGATGTCGATTTTGCATGTCTTCATTTTCCCCCTCTTTGAAGCAATGTACTTGTTGAATTGATTCAAAGAATGATGCCACCGAGATCAAAATTTAAATTTTATTTTATTTTTTCAGATGCCTTAGTAGAAAGAAGTATTCTTGTATATTGCCCCTTGAGAGATATTTCACAACTTAGAGGATGGGTTCCTAAGAAAATAGTCAATCTTTCACACAAGAGGCTTCATTTAATTATATAGTAGGGATTAGTAAGCTTTAGATAGTGTTGGAACAATATGCATTCATGGATCCTAGGCACATCCTATATCAATGGAGTATAGGTAGTTACACATGTACAAAAAAAAAGGAAAATTTGAAAAAGGAAATAAAATGCTAATTTGTAAAACAAGGGAATTAGATATAAGTTTTTACAATATGGTACGAGTACCTATTAGTCAAGACTATACTTATTTAATTGCTAAAACTAAACTCTAACTAATTTTTCTAGAGGATGCAACAAACATGAAGCTACAAAATTTAATCTAAATTACAAAATCACATTCACCAATTTCACATCCATGTAACTGGAAACTATCTTAACTAAATTCAACAATGAAGTAATTAATCTAATAAAAATAAATAGAGTGGAATTGTAGTACCTCAAGTTTCCCTTTCTTTAGTTGTTTCTTCCAAAGAAGATGCCAAATAATCACTAAATAAAAAAATAATGATATTGAACTAACTCCTTTATTACGTAATAACTCTAAACTCTTACATACAATTTGACAAGAATCTACTAAATATTTCTCATTCAGTAATATATATCTAATGTTACAATTGATAACAAAAAAATAACTAGCATCAATCAAAAACTATTGGTAATTATTAACTAGTAACTAGATTTACTCCTCAACAATAGATCCCATTATGTAGGGTCTGGGAGGAGTCATTTTCCTCTAGGGCTGAAAATAAAATCATATGTATCCATCCGCTCTCTCTCAAAGATATGGAGATGACTTAGTCTTAAAATAGAAAACTATAATTATAAAGAAGAAGAAGAGAAACTAAATTAGGACTTTGTGCCTAATGGTTAACCGCCATGATAGAGACATGTTCCTTAGGAATGTCATATCATGGATTAGTCTCACCTAGAACAAACTTCTTCTCCTTTTAGTAGTCTTATTCAATGGATAAGAATATGTTGTGGTGACTCATGATTTATCGTTCAATGGTCACCTTCATTCTCCTATGGAAATTTATCACTTGAACTATGCTGGCTTCTCCCTTGCAACTGCCTTCGGTCCTTTTTTTGTGGGTTACAGTCCTTCTAGCTACAAGATGTTAGTTTCATCCTCAAGAAATACACAACTAAAAATCATATTTTAATCGTAGAATCATACTAATCTAATGAAAATTCATCCATTCACACAAACATATGTCAGTATATCATATTTTCATTTCCACATACTTAGGTGTATTGTAGAATGTATGAAAGGAATATAAAAGATACACGAAGTCTTATGAATGTCTATGAAACTTTGCATATGAAAGAATAAAAGAATAAAATAGCAAAGGAAAGCTAGCCATTAATTGGACCCATTACCTCTCCCTTTCTTTTCTCATATATTATCTCTCTCTCTCTCTCTTCCTATATATCTCTATATCTCCCTTTGTCTATCTCCCCTATTTCTCTTTCCCTCTCTCTCTCTCTCCTCTCCATCTCCAATTATCTATCTCTACTTCTCTATTTTTTTGTGTAACTCTATTTTGTTGGAAGTGTGAAGTCCAACATAATTTTTTCATTTCTACTTCCTCCTATTTTCTCTTTCCATCATTACTCTTCAGTGATTCCTTATGGATAATGATAAAAAAATTGTATATGTTTCTGCTAATATCCAAAAAATCAACCTTAATAAAATTGAGATTTCCCCTACTGTTGTGGTTGTAGCCATATTGGTGAAACACATAATTTTTTTGTTTTATGTCTTGATTATTTATGACTTCAATTATAATTTCTTATGTTGTTTTATCTGCTATTAATTATTCAACAATTGGTATCAGAGCTAGGTGAAGAAGTTGGTTGAGAATTTGCAAAAACAATCTTCAAAAATTTGAAGATGTGGATAATTAAAGAATTTAAAAACTTTCAGGGAATGTTTTTGGATTATGGAAGATAAAGATGGAATTGTTTCTAATTCAAACATACCTTTCAATCACACTAGAAGGAAAAGAAAAGAATCCAACTATGTTGACTGATGAGGAGTGCAAGAAGTTAGATAAGAATGTGAGATAAACCATCATCCTCTCATTATCTAGTAACATTCTATTCAATGTTTCATAGAAAAGACATCAAAAGGATTGTGGTACAAATTGGTTGGTATGTATGAGGTGGTTTCTATGTCAAACAAGGTTTTCCTCATGAAGAAGTTGTACAATTTAAAGATGAATGAAGGAGGAAACATGCCAAATCATCTAAATGAATTCAAGACATTGATCAACTAATTTATTTCTGTAAATATAAATTTTGATGATGAAATCAAAGACATTCTATTTTTGTGCTCTCTATTGAACATCTAGGAAGGAGTAGTGATGACAATCAACAATTTAGTATCCACTAAAAATAAAATAAAATTTGATGATGTTCTTGCCACTCTTCTAAGAAAAGGCATGAGGAGAAAATGCCAAGGAAACACATTAGGTGGTGCCTTGATTTTTAGCAATAGAGTAAGGCCTAAAGATAGGGGAAGAAATTAAAATAGGAGGAGATCAAAATCAGCAAGAAGATCCAAGTCAAGCGGAAGAAATTGAGGTTGTTGGCTTTGTGGAAAAGATGGTCAAATCAAGAAGTATTGTTGATCATATAAAAAGGTGCAAACTCAACAAAAGGACAATGTAGTTAACACAACATATGAACAAGATGAAGGTGCACTAGTCTTTTCAACAAGTGAAACTACAACTGATTTGTGGGTATTGGACTTTGGTGACTCATTTCATGCAACCATTTATTAGGAAGTTTTCAAGAAATATCAAGAAGGTAAAATCAATAGATTCTACCTTGGTGACAACAAAACTTATGAAATAGTTGGGAAAGGTGACGCGATGTTGACATTGAGAAATGTAAATAAATGGTTGTTACAAGATGTGAGATATGTTCCCAAGCTCAAAAGAAATATGATTTCTGCAAGATAGCTTGATGCTCAAGGATGTATCATCACTTTTTCTTCAAACTCTTGGAAGATGACCAAAGGAGCCTTAGTAGTTGCAAGAGGCCATAGACTAGGTACCCTATATATGTGCTAGAAAGCCATGCTAAATTTGGAGTTATGATGATAGTTGTAGATAGTGGTATGGAGCTTTGGCAAAAGAGGATCAGAGATATGAGCAAAATGGGACTTAAAGTTTTTCTTGAAAGAAATCAACTTCGTGGTTTCAAATCTATTGATTTGGAGCTGTGTGAGAATTATATATATGACAAACAAAGGTGGATCAGTTTTTTGAAGTTTTGACATGACAAGAAGTCAAGGCCTTTGGAGCTCGTGCACTTAGATGTGTTTGGTCATATGGAGGTAACCTCTATTGGAGGGGGAAATTATTTTTTAGTATTTACTAATGATTGTACTCACAAATTTTGGGTGTATATGCTAAATAGGAAATCATAAGTATATAACAAATTAAAAAAATTCAAAGCTATTATTAAAAATCAAACCGATAATAAAATAAAATGTTTAAAAATAGATAATGCTGAGGAGTTTTTCTCTTTGGAATTTGAAAACTTTTGTGTAGATAATGGAAACCAACATACCAAGATTGTTCCATTCACTCAAGAAAATGGTGCAATCGAGAGGATGAATCGAACAATTTTGGAGAGAGCTCGGTGTATATTTTTTAATGCAGCTTTAGGCAAGGAGTTTTGGATAGAGGCAATGAATACATTGTTATACTTGATTAATCGAGCTCCTCCATTTCAATTGGTTTTTGAAACTTTGGAGGAGACATGGTTGGGAAAAAGGTGTTCAAAAACGTGCCTCAAACTCACTAGTTGAAGCCCTTCTTTTGTCTTCAAGCAACAAAGTCAGTTATGAGTTTAGATTAAGCCCTTACCTCCATACCGCAAGGCACATACAAGGAAGGAACAGTAGCACGGGGCCACCGCCATACCGTGGGTGATCATTCACTGAGGCACGGTAGTGTGGTTACCGCTATACCACAAAGCCTCTCACTAGTCCCAATAGTTAAGCGGTGGAACCACCATGGTAGAACGGTTATCGCCACACCACAGAAGCTCGTCCCTTGAGCTACGATGGCATAGTTATCACCATACTATGGGTAAGCATTGGTCTATGAGTGGTGATGCGGTGAGCCTTGGTAGTCTATTTGGTGGTTCATTGTCATACCATGGGAAGCTTTAGACAACAGAGAGGTAGTGCGGGATGATCACCGCTATACCGTTGAGATGTACAGTTTGTTTGGCGGTAGTGCACTTAACCACTGCACCACAAGTGTCTTCAAACTATTGAGTGGTAGCAAAGTAAACTGCCATATTGTGGGGACTGGTTAACTATCTCATGGTAGCGTGGTATGAAGAGAAGGAAGTTTTGAATCATTGACTGCTAATGTGTACGCCGACTGGTGATTTTTTATTGGCTGGGAAGAGGTCATTTGGGTGTCTGAGTAGTTTGACAGTTGGAAGTTGAACTAAACTGATTGTAGAGAAAAAAAATCGGTCAAGGTGTTGCTATACATTGCAACAGACAATAACTTTGTAGAGTTTGATGGTTTTTTTTAATCGGGTAGTCTATTCTGTGAATATCATGGTACATGCTTGAATATGAGAATTGTAACAATGTTATTCTGTGTGACACTAATCTAGGAAATGTTGCTGTAAATTGGCATTTGAAAAGAAGAGTATGTAATGTGTATGTAATTCATTTATTGTAATACAAGTGATCTTCTTTGGTGTGGTGGGTTTTTCTCCCATAAGGGTTTTCCCACATAAATTTGGTGTCAAATGTGTTTGAGTTATTTCTCTGTTTTGTTGTTTCTTCCATGTGTGTCTTAATGAGTTGTAAATAGTAAAATTTGAAAGGAATATCTCTTTTCTCCTCTGAGTTTTGGCATTAGGAAAATTTGTTCTGCAATTGAATTTTTCCTATCAAGTACTATCAGAGCTTGGCCAATTGTGTTATCCTTGTGGGTAGGTTGGTTTTTTGTGTCAATTTCTGTTCAGTGGGAGTTTTGTAGAAGTATTGAAAGTTGTCTAATTACAAATTGAGATGGAAACAACAAGTACATCTGGAAGGATTGAAATTTAGAAATTCAATGATAGCAATTTTGAGTTGTGGAAACTTAAAATGGAAGACCTGTTCATGGATCATGATCTTTGGATTGTTGTGTCTGGAATAAAATCTATAGCCATGAAGCAGAAGATTGGGACCTCGCAAATTGAAAAGCGAAAGGGTTGATAAGACCCTATTTGGAAGAGTATGTTTTCCTGAACGTTCATGAAGAGAAGACTGCCTCTTTGTTGTGGAAAAGACTGGGAGGTATTTATCAGGGCAAGTCCTTAGTAAATAAGTTTTTTTTGAGGAAGAAGTTGTACTCTTTGAAGATGGAGGGAGGACCATCTGGTGTTGATCATTTAAATACCTTTAACATGCTGATTACTCAGTTAACATTTGTAGGTGTGAAGATTGAAGAAGAAGATCGATGTATGCTCTTTTATGTTCTTTACCAGATTCTTGGGATCACTTGGTGATGGCGATTGGGAGAAAAATAACCACTTTCAAGATGGAGGATGTGGTTGCTTCTTTGTTATTGCAAGAGATGAGAAGGAAATCTTCTAAGATTGTGAAAGGGGCTCTTGTTGTTCGAGGAAGATCAAAAGAAAAAGACAAGAAAAAGGACGAGAAATCCAAATTGAAATCATAAGGGAGATCAAAGTCTCCTGGTAAGAAATCCAAGGTGAAGTGATGGAACTGTGGGTAGCCTGGTCATGTCCGAAAGGATTGCAAAGTGGAGAAAATGAAGTGAAAGAGGAATTCTTCTGACAATGATTGTTCTCAGAGCAATGCAAATGCCTTTATTGCAGCCTTGGCAACTCAAGCATCAGATGATGTCTAGCTGATTGATTTTGGAGCATCTTTTCATATGACATCTCATAGAGACTAGTTTACAAAGTATGAAGAGTGAGATGGTAGAAAGGTGTATCTCACAAGTGATTCATCTCTGGAAATAGTTGGTCATGGAAGAGTCAAAATTTAGTTTCCTAATGGAAGAATTAAAGGAATTGATGCCGTAATGCATATACTAGGTCTAGCTAAAAATTTACTTTCTATAAGCAAGCTGAATGATGTTGGAGTGCAAGTCTCATTCTCTAGCAATGACTGTAAAATGACTAGAGGCTCGTTGGTGCTGGCTAGGGGTGCCCAAATTGGTACTTTGTTCAAGTTGGATGCACTGGTTGTTCAATGCAATAGTGTCTCTGCAAATTTACAAAAGGATGTTCGTGAAGAGAAGAATGAAAATGTTCCTATTGCAGAAAATTCCTTGGAAGTTAAACTTCCTGCAAAAAATACTATGCTCTAGCATCAAAGGCTCGATCACATTGGTGAGAAAGTTTTAAAAGCCTTGAAAAATAAAAGCCTTGTTGAGGGGCTTGATGATTGTAACCTTAAATTTGATTTTTGTGAACATTGTATATATGGTAAACATCACCATGTTTCATTTTACTCTAGTCCTCATAAATCTTCTAGTGTTCTAGATTATATTCATTCTGATGTGTGTGGTCTAGTGGATGTTCCTTCATTATCGAATTCTAAATATTATGTTTCCTTTATTGATGATTATTCGAGAAGGGCATTTGTGTATTTCTTAAAAAGTAAATCAAAAGTGTTTAGTCATTTTAAGGAATTTAAAAACCTTGTGGAAAATCAGACTAGAAGAAAAATAAAGTGTCTAAGGATTGACAATGGGGGTGAGTTTTGTTCTGATGAGTTTGAAACGTACTGTAAAGACCATGGGATTAAGAGGCATAAAACAACACCTCTAGAATAATGTTGAGCAATGCTAGTCTAGAGAAGAAGTTCTGGCTTGAGGCTATGGTTACAACATGTTACTTGTCAAATAGGTTTCCTTTGTCAGCACTTGTTTACAAAATGCCTATGGAAGCTTGGTCTAGTAAGAAGCCCTCTCTGAGACATATTTGTGTCTTTGGTTTCGAAGAATATGTTTATGTTTTGTATGTAAAATGATCTAAGTTGGACAACAAAGCTAAAAAATGTATCTTCATTGGGTATGGACTTGGTGTGAAAGGATACAAACGTTGGAATCCTATGACTAAGAAGGTATTGTACAAGAAAAGTCTAATATTCTAGGAGCTAAAACCTTCTTCAGTAGATTTGTAGTTAGAGATGAAAGAAATAGAAGAAAAGAATGATGTTGTTGAGATATCTCTAACTCCAGAAAAAGAGGAACAACACATTGAAAGTGTACCTGAATTTGAGGAGAGTTTGAGCAGCTATGAGAAATCTGAACAAGAAGAAGAACCACAACCTTAGCCTCAGCCTGTGAGGAGGTCTACACGTGAAAATAAACAACTAGATAGGTATGGCTTCTCTATCTTAGATTCTAGTTGTGCCTATGATTTGCTTACTAATACTGATGAGCCTAGGATTGTAAAAGAGGTAGTAAAAATGTCTGATTTAGATTCCTAGTTGGAAGCCATGCATGAAGAAATGGCATCATTAAGGAAAAATGAAACTTGGGATCTCGTTCCATTACCTGAAGGTAGAAAACCGGTGGGTTGCAAATGGGCGTTTAAAAATAAAATTGGTTTGGATGGCAGTATTGAGAAGTATAAAGCGAGATTGGTTGCAAAGGGATATTCCCAGGCAGAGGGAATTGATTATGGGGAATTTTTTTCTCCAGTAGCAAAGCTGAAATCTATTAGATTTCTTCTGTCACTTGCAATAGCATATGATTTGGAGATTGAATAGATCGATGTGAAGACAATGTTTCTTCATGGTGATCTTGAAGAAGAAATTTATATGTCCCAGCTTGAGCACTTTGTGAGAAAAGGTAAAGAAAATCTAGTTTGCAAGCTGAAAAAAAAATGTGTATGGTTTGAAACAATCACCTAGGATGTGGTACCAGAAATTTGACACATTTATTTTGTCATTGGCATTTGTAAGATCAAAATTAGATCATTGTGTGTACTATAAGACTGAAAATTATAGATTCTTATTATTTCCCTTTATGTTGATGATATGTTGTTCATAGTAAATAGTAAGTTAATTATTTCTGCTCTAAAATCTCAGTTGTCTGCAAAGTTCGAAATGAAAGATCTTGGTGCAGCTAGCTATATTCTGGGTATGGAAATAACTAGGGACAAAAGGAGTAGAAAGATGTGGCTCAGCCAGAGTAAGTATGTTAACACTATTTTGTAGAGATTTGGTATGAATGATTGCAAGCAACTAGTTGTTCCGGTTTCGTAGGGAATGAAGCTATCTGTTGAAGAGTGTTTGAAATCTCCTACTGAGATGGAGGACATGACCAGAGTGCCTTATGCTAGTGCAGTTGGTAGTTTGATGTATGCAATGGTATGTATAAGGCCAAACATTTCCCAAGCAGTGGGAGTTCTCAATAGATTTATGGCGAATCTAGGAAGGACACATTGGGATGCTGTAAAAAGAGTGTTTACATATCTGGGGGGCACTTCGGGATATGCTCTATGTTATCATGGAAATTTGGTTCGATCATAGAGGACTCTCAGCATTCGTGGATATGTAGATTCTAATTGGGTAGGGGACATTGACAGTAGAAGGTCCACTAGTGGATATTGTTTCATGATGAATGGTGGTGCAGTTAGTTGGATGAGCAAGCGGTAGGCTATAGTCGCTTCATCTAATATAGAGACTAAGTACATGGCAGCAAATCATGCCTGTAAGGAAGCCATTTGGCTTAGAAGACTATGTTCTAATATTGGTTTTGATGTAGGGTAGATTGTTATTAATTGTGACAGTCAGAGTGCTATTTCTCTGGAAAAAAACCCAACTTTCCATGCTAGGATGAAACATATCGATGTGCAATATCAGTTTGTGCGAGATGTGGTGGAGGATGGAAAGGTTGGTTTAGATAAGGTGGATACTCTAAAGAATGTTTTTGATGCATTGACAAAGCCAATGAGCACGAACAAGTTTAGATGGTGTGCAAGTTCAATGAGCCTCGGGGTTCAGAAGATTCGATGACTTCAATGATTGAATGGGGGTTCAGTGAGTTCTTTTTCAAGTGGTAGATTGTCAAGTGGTAGATTGTTGACAAACGTGCCCCAAACTCGATGGTTGAAGCCCTATTTTTGTCTCCGAGTAGAAAAGTCACTTATGAGTTCAGATTAAGACCTTACCGCCATATTGCTAGGCACATACAGGGAAGGAACAGTAGCATAGGGCCACTACCATACCATAGATGATCATTCACTGAGGCATGGTAGCACAGTTACCGCTATACCGCAGAGCCTCTCATTGGTTGCAGCGGTTAAGTGGTGGAACCGCCATGGTAGAGAAGTTACCACCACACCATGGAAGCTCATCCCTTGAGCTATGGTGGCATGGTTACCACCATACTGTAGGTAAGCATTGGTCTATGAGTGGTGACATGGTGAGCCTTGGTAGTCTGTTCGGTGGTTCACCATCATACTGTGGAAAGCTTTGGACAACAAATGCTCAGTAGTGTGAGATGATCATCACTAAACCACAAAGGTGTACAATTGGTCTAGCGGTAGTGTGGTTAACCATTACACCACAGGTGTCTTCGGACTATTGAGTGGTAGCAAGGTAAACTTCCATACTGTAGGGACTGGTTGACTGGCTCGCAGTAGCGCGGTATGAAGAGAAGGAAGTTTTGACTCGTTGACTGCTGATGTGTACATCGACTGGTGATTGTTTACTGACTAGGCAGAGGTTGTTTGGGTGTCTGAGTAGTTCGATGGTTGGAAGTTGAACTAAACCAATTGCAGAGGAAAATGAATCAGTTAAGGTGTTGCTATACATTGCAACATACAAGAACTTTGTAGAGTTTGATGGTTTTTTTTAATTGGATGGTTTGTTCTATGAATATCATTGTATGCTTGAATAAGAGAATTGTAAAAGTGTTATTCTATGTGAGGCTAATCTGGGAAATATTGCTATAAATTGGCATCTAAAAAGAAGATTTTGTAACATGTATGTAATTTTTTTACTGTAATACAAGTGATCTTCTTTGGTGTGGTGGGTTTTTCTCCCATAAGGGTTTTCCCACATAAATCTAGTGTCAAATGTGTTTTAGTTATATCTCTATTTTTTTGTTTCTTCCATGTGTGTCTTAATAAACTGTAAATAGTAAAACTTGAAAGGCATATCTCTTTTCTCCTCTGAGTTTTGGCATTAGGAAAATTTGTTCCACAATCGAATTTTCCTAACAAAAGGATTTCATACAATCACTTGTGGGTGTTTGGCTGCAAAGCATTTTCTCACAGGCCTAAGGAGAAGAGAACAAAATTGGATCCCAAATATGTATGGTGTATATTTTGATGGCTATGGAGAAGAGCAATATGGTTTCAGATTGTGGAATCTAATTACAAATAAATTAATCCACAATTGGGATGTGTTTTTCATTGAAAATGTATTTTGAGGTTTGCAAGCACAAGGGACACATGTAAAGGAGTATGTGCCATTACAAAAAATTACAAATGGAAATTATTCATATTTTTCACATCTAAATGTGGCACCATGTACACTTCAACAAAAATATGGTTTTGGAAATTCATAGGCAACGAAACTTGGAAGAAATTTACACCCAATTATACATGGCATATTTGGAAAAAAACATCAAAATACTTCTCTACCCATTGTAACAAGAGTTGGAACTGATATCCAGCCAAACTCTAGAGGAATTGAGTGCTCCTTTCAAGATTCCACATAACAAAAAAAGTGCATTCCATACTCATGGCCTGCTATTTTTGAGGTGCCAACAACATAAAATTTTACTCAACCTACCCACGCTGAAAGCAATTTTGATGTCTCCTTACCATCATGTGAAGTATATCCCATATAATTTAACCTAAAGTAGGAGAATACCTCTAGAATTTATAGCAATGATTGGACTTCAAGTGGGATATTGTTGGAAGTGTGAAGTCCAATGGACTTTTGTCCTTTCCACTTCCTCCTATTTTCTCTCACCATCATGCCTCTTCGATGATTACTTATGGATAATGATAAAAAGATATTGTATATGTTGTTGCTAATGTATAGAAAAACAACATTAATAAAATTGAGTTTTCCCCTACTTCCATGGATGTATCCATATTGGTGAACCACATAAAGTTCATGTTTTGTGTCTTGATTATTTTTTAGTCTTTAACTCTACTTTCTTGTGTTGTTTAATCTACTCTTAATTATCCAACATATTTTTCTTCATCACTCTATCTCTCTCTCTATTTATTTCCTTCTTTCTCTCTCCCTTTATCTTCCTCTCGCTCACTCTATCTCTACGCATGTCTCACTCTCTCTACCTCCCTCTTATATCACTTCATACCTCTCTTTATATCTCTCTCTACCCCTATATCTTTATCTTTCTATCTCTCCCTCTCTCCCCCTCTCCATATATTTCTCTTTTATCTCTATCTTTCCCTCTCTCATCTCTTTATATCTCCCCCTCTTTTCTCCATACCCCTCTCCTTCTCCATCTTCATCCCATGTCCATATCTATCTCTACTTTAATTAATTAGTATATTATGATTTATGTATTATAAAAATAAAATAAAATTAGTATGGATCATTTATATAACACAAATAAATAACTATCATGTTCTTGCTATAAAAAATATATCTTTGACTTGACTAGCAATCCATTTGATGTTTATGCGTACTGACATAAAAGATGGGTTCTTTCTGCCCTACACTATCTTTTGGACTGAACAAAGAAAATCAATTTCATTTTGTCCATTTTTTAAAATTACTCTCTTGCATTATGTTATGCACTACCTTGTTCTCTCTCTCTCTCCTCAATTTATTTATCGATTGTGGCATGCCATGTAGCTGTATGAAGATTTAACATTGGGAATTTATTGCCCATTTCTAGTGTTGGGGATGGATTGTTCCTTCTTCCTTCCAATCCAAGCTCCTATTCATAGAGGATGTTGTTACCTTCTGTTTCCACCTATAAATAATTAAATAATTATTTATGGGTTGAGGATAATCAATGGGATGAGACCTACTTTATTATATTATAAGTTCCTTTAGATCTCTGACTCATTTTACCCATTACTTGTTATTTTGATTTTCAGGCCTGTTTATATTAATTTTGAAGCTCAATCAAATGGAGTTCACAATGTCAAAAGGAATGGCTGATCTTAATGAAATTTGTAGAGTGTATGACATGGCGGATGAAAATTTAGATGGAGAGGTGAGTGTGAGTGAGATATGTGGCTTCATGAACAAGCTCAGAATATCAATCTCAGAAGAATATGTGATATTTATGCTTAGGACTTATTTTCAAGAGGATTGTAGCAGCCTGCGATTTGAAGAATTTGCTAAGGTCTATCAATCCATTCTAAACAATAATCACGATAAAGAAAAAGAAGAGTTCGACGATAGAGAAAAAGAAGAGGAAAAGGATTTGGTTGAAGCATTCAGTGTGTTTGATTAGAATAAATATGGATACATAACTTTAGTGGAGCTGCAGCAGGTCTTGTCCACCATGGGTTTGATTCTCATGGGTCAAGATCTGCAACAATGTGAGAAAATGATATGCCGATTTGATTTGGACTCAAATGGAGTTTTGGACATCTCTAAATTCAAAAATATGATTTCTTCCAAGCTTTCTCCATGATGAATTCATTTTCATTCTTCGTTGTGTTTATGTCTATCATGTAAACAAATGTAATGCACATGGCTTTCAACATCTATAATTGATAATATTTCCATTTTATTTTTTTCTTGGTTCTTTTTTATGATTCTTTGACAAAATTTTAATGGTTTTGCAAGTAATTCTTGGTTCTTTTCTATGATTCTTTGACAATTTTTTAATGGTTTACAATTACTTGCACGTTTCATTGGTAATATTGTCTCATTACTTATATTAATTTTTTTCTAGATACTTAGTTGCTTGGAACCACAATTTGTGGCGTATCGCGTCAATGAATATTGATAATTAAACCTCAGTAACTAATGATTGATCTTCCATTATAATATTAGTCAATTATATTAGTGGTAGGATGACGTGCATTATGTTATAGCCGATTACTTGTCCATTCTGTCAAAGAAATGAAGATATTTGTAGACATCTAAATTTGACCACTTCCACATGGTCAAAATTGTCTACTCTATTCATCTATTTCATTAATAATGATTAAATAATTTATTTAATCATTATCTCATTTTCTGCCTAAGGTTCCCAAAGTATGTAATTGAATAATTAATTGCTTTACCTTACACTTTTTAATTTAGGGGTATGTGCAGCATCATCATGGAAAAAATAGGCCCTTAAGTGGCAATAAAATTCAGAAAAATCAGAGTTAGGCAACTTGACGTAAAAATTTGAATAAGTTATCTATATTATTTCAAAAATATGTAAGAATAGAATCTGAAAAAAATTAAATGTAGTTTCTAAAATACTAGGTTTGTTTAAAAAAATAAAAAATATTTTTGGTGAAAATTTGAAATTTCATTGCAGTAGTACTTAAATTTCAGGGAAAAAATAAGAAGTAGGTGTCTGTCTGACCACCCTAACCATAATAAAATGATAATATTTTAGATATAAGTAGAGGACTCATGTCCCGATGTGATGAATATTTTTTTGTAATTTTTTTCCAAGTAAATAATTAATTATTAATTTTCTATTACAATTTTTAAAAAATATAAACACTTGTATGTCTGACCACCTTAACTTGGTCAAAACTTCATGAAATTCAATTTTATTTTTTTAATCCTATAGTATACAAATCATAGAATGTGACGCATGTTTTGGATTCGAAAAATGTGATACCGTTTGAAAGTTATAGATGTTTTTCAATCAACATTTCAATCAAGGTTTTAGTCATAATTCAAATATAAAATGAATAATAATTATTTATTAAATTCAAAGTAAAGCATAATTTCTATTGGTGGAAAGCTGGGAATCTCATTTAAAAACCCTTTTCATTTCATTAATTTTGGGTAAAAAAAAATTCACCAGCCAGATGGGCCATCATATCACTTACATATCGCCACTTTTTGGCCCATCATGATCCTTCACATACCCTTAGTCATTTGACCTTTTTTGATTAAAATCAATTTTTAATTCCTCATTTTCTCTCTCCTTGTCACATTCTCCACAATCCTCTTTTAATCTAGATTAATTTAATTAATCAATGATTATTACGTGCACCACTTAATCAAGATTAGTGTCACATCCTCTATAATCTCCCACTTGCTTCTAATCTCTCATTAATTATCCTAATATTGTGTTTGCACAACCTTAATCAAAGTCATTAGCCCCATTTAGCATACCTTTTTTAGTCAACCTTTCCACTTTCCTTTCTTGGCCTTCACTCCCTTTCCCATGTGAATTTTTAATTCACATTTATTCATCCTAGGCTCTTCTCTTCCCCATGCAAGTTCTAGAACCTTTGACTTGTCACATCACATGTGCCAAAGACTTCTAAAAATTTAGACTTGTCACATCACTCACATGTGGAAAATCCCCATCTCTTTGGAAACCCTCTCTTATCCATTAGACTCTCTCAAGCATGTGAATTTTTAATTCACTTTTATTCACCCAAGATTCTCCTCTTCCCCATGTGATCATTTAGAGGTCACATCATCCCTTTTTCAAGGTACTTGTCCTTCCTCCGCATCATGTAATTTTCTTCCATCTCACTCCCACATAAGCCATCTCACATTCCACATGTCAAGATGTGAGGGCTTGTGAGTCCTCAACTCACCATAGCCCTCCATCTTGACCTTGTTGGTTTAATCTCAACTATTGAATTCTCTAGAGAATTCAAATCCCTCTATAAATACCACCTCCTTCCTCTCATTTTGAGAATGAGATTTTTGCTACCAAAATCTTGCAAATTTGTCATTTGAGCATTTCTTTCCTTCACCATAGCATTTAAGTTCATCATTACCATGCCCTCATTCATCTTGAATATCACCTTGCATATTTGATCTCACTTTCCATCCAAGGAGCACACCAAACATTCAAAGATCAAGGGCCAACCAAAGAATAAGTAGCATGAAGGTATAATCACCTTTTATTTTATTTCATCTTGATCCCTTGCTTATCATTCCTTAGGCTAATATTGAGGTGTATTTCTTGTGTTGTTCATTTTAATGCATTATTAGTTAGTTTTGCATCTTAGAATAGGATAGAAAATTTTAGGGATCACATTATTAAACACATCTTTTGGGGATGTCAGTTTGTTAAAAAACAATGGAACTTTATTTTTAATGGCCTACCAGTTATTTTTGAGAAAAAAGTGAAATGAAAAGAGGTATTATTCAAGGCCAGGCTTCATGATAATGTCATTGTAGATAGTGTTAGATTTTGGAATTTATTACTTGTCCCTGAGCCTATCATTGCTTTACCTACCTGTCAGGAGTTGTTTTCTCAATGAAAGTTTTTGGGATCTTCATCCTTGTAGCTCCTGACTGCTTAGAATTGAAAGTAGTAGGAATTTTTGAATTCCTAATTAATGCTGGTAGGTAATTTAAAAATTGAGAGGTAGTTTTTGAATGAGACAAATAGAGGAATTTTTTCCCAATATGTAGATTGAAGTTTGAATGTTAGTCAATTTTTTGTAGTAGTAAGTGATTAGAAACAAGAAGAAAAGTTGTAACAGCAATAGGGAATGTTCTCAAAATATTTTGCAGAGTGTTTGCAGTGAGCATGATTGCTCGTGATCACTCCATTTTTTCCAGGAACAACAAATAATTTTAGTCGAATAGGAATAGAGAGCTCTGAGTAGCTCTTGATTGTTTATGATCTGATTGAGTAGTTGATCACTCCTAGAAAGTTGTAATAGGTAGTTTGTAGTTTTTTGTTTCTAGTTTGAAAGCATTATGTAATCATTGTTTTCTGGTTAATAGAAGAAGAAAATGTTGCATGCCCAATTTTGTGTGTCTCCATTGAGTTCTTTTTGTTATTCCGTGATTTGGTTATTTCCAGCTTGACTAGAAATTAGAGCAGCAGTTTTATGTTTTCTTTGTGCATTTAAAAGATTGACATGGTATCAGAGCATTTGTGCTTCTGAAATCTATACATGGTATCAGAGCCATAGGCCCCATTTCTTTGTGAGTTAGGGCATTTGTTGTTTTTGGGTGTTAATTTTTTTCTGTAGGAGACATGGATGGAGATGAAGGAAAGACTTAGCAACAACCACCATCCTTTAATGGACAGAACTATGATGTCTACGAAAAGAAGATGAAGACCATAATGGTTGCAAATGATTTGTGGGATTTTTTGATAAATAGATTTGTGGATATCACTGACCCAAGTGCATTTTCAGTTCTCACAAATAACTAGAAGACCTAGTTGAAGGAGCAGAGAAAGAAAGATTCTAAGGAATTGAGTTTGATAGAAGAAACCTTGACAGAGGCCATATTTCCTAGAATAGAAGTAGTTGAGTATGAAAAGGAAGCTTGGGAAATCCTCCAAATTGGCTACAAAGGGACTGAAAAATTCATATTGGTGAAGCTTCAGATTCTTCAAAGAGAGTTTGAGATTATATAAATGAAAGAAATTGAGACTATCTCAGAGTTTCACACAAGGTTCCCAAGCTTGTTAAATCAACTAAGAGTGAATGGAGAAATGATGGAGGAGCAGAAGATTGTTGAAAAAATTCTTAGGTGTCTACCCACGAGGTATGATGCACTCGTCATTTCTATTGAAGAGGAAAATGACCTCTCTAATTTGATGATGGATGAGTTGATGTGTTATCTTCAAACCCATGAGCAATGCATTAAAAGGTCTGATAATTCTTCCCAAGAGAAATATTTCAAAACTCAGTCGAATGCAAGAGGTAGGGGGAGAGGTAGAAATGGCTCCTAAAGAGGTAGAGACAGATCTAGACAAGGAAATGTTGGAGGAGAAAGCTTAGGATGAGCAAGCAACCAAGAAGGAGTGAGAAGCTCTTAAAAAAACTCCTGAAGAGGCATGAAGAACAACAGTTCAAGTGGGAGAAATGACAAGAGCAACATTGAATGCTACTACTATCATAAGTTTGGGCATTATGCTAGTGAGTGCTGGAAAAAACATGAAAATCAACAAAAAAAGAATGCAAATGTGGTTGATTAAAATGTGGCTAAAGGAAATCAATCCAGAACCTTCATCATGTGTAACATTGGTGAAGAAGGCAGCCCCGAAGTCTAGTATTCGAACAACAGTTGCAGCAATCACATGAGTGGTTATGAAAGTCTATTTTCTTTCATTGATAAAAATGTTAAGTCTGAAATTAGAATGGGGAACAATGGAATAGTTCTAGTCAAGGGAAAATGATCTATCATGATCCGCACCAAGCAAGTTGAGAAGGAGGCTCAAAATGTGTTTTTTGCACCGGGGTTAAAGCATAACCTCATGAGTGTTGGACAACTGATCCAAAATGGATACATAGTGCTGATGGAGAAGGGCCAATGTGTCATTTATGACAAGAATGAGAGGATGAAGGTATTTGTAGTAGTTCAAATGACAAAGAACTAGATGTTTCCATTGAAGATTGAGATGTGCTTCTCATCTTAGTCTGTTGTTGCACCACGCATGGATGGAAAATATACAATAGTACAACAAGTAGCCCTCAAGAACACCATTCAAGAACCCTCCTAGCTATGGAATCTTAGGTATGGACACTTAGGCTATGCTGGTTTGAGTTGTTTGTCCAAGAGAAAAATGATTGATGGTTTTCCAAGTATAGCAGAGCCTAATGTTAGGTGTGAGGCTTGCATTTTGGGAAAGCAACATAGGCATCCCTTTCAATCGGGCAACTCTAGAAGGGCAAGAGCACCATTGGAGTTGGTGTGAATGGATTTGTTAGGCCCTATGCAAATCACATCTATTGGTAACAACAGATTTTTTATGACCTTTATTGATGATTTCAACCGTAAAACATGGGTTTATTTCTTGCAACATAAGTCTAAAGCATTTGATAAGTTTTTGTTGTTTAAGGCCCAGGCTAAAAAAGGAGAGTGGAAATTTCATCAAAGTCCTAAGGTTAGATCGAGGAGGAGAGTATACCTCCAATCATTTTGTGCATTTATGTAGGAAAAATGGCATCAAGAAGGGGCTTACAACCAGTTATAGTCTGCAGCAAAATGGAGTGGTTGAAAGGAAGAATAGGACCATCATGGAGATGGCAAGGATCATGATGAAAGAAAAGGGACTCCTGATTGAATATTGGGGAGAAGCTATAGTAACAACTGTATATTTGATAAATAGAAGTCCAACAAAGATGGTCCTGAAAATATACCTCAAGAGGCATGGACAAAACATAGATGGATGGTTGAGCACTTAAGAGTGTTTGGTTGTGTAGCATATGCTCATGTGCCTAAAGAAAAGAGGCATAAATTGGATGATAAGGGTGAGAAGTGCATCTTCACGGGTTATTGTTCAGAGTCAAAAGTCTATAGGTTGTATAACCCAGTTACCAAGAAAATTTTATTAGCAGAGATGTGTAGTTTTTAGAAGATCAGTCATGGGATGGCATGATCACTCCCGATCGCTCCTGATTCTGAAGAAAATGAACAAGAAGTGCAACATGATGATTTAGTGGAGCCTACAATAGCTCCTAATAATTATGGATGAGCTCCCAATCATTCTCGATCATTCCTAATCACTCATGATTAGAATAGATAGAAAGGTAAGCAACCATAGACAACCAGAGAATGGGTCACAAAGAGCTCCCGACAGCTCGCGATCACACCAGAACCAACCTATTTAGTAGAGCAACAACAGTAGTGAAAGTTCAGACCCCATTCTCACCTCCCTAATGCCAAGAAAGACCAAGATTCTAAGGGAGATCTACCAAGATGAAAGGTATGATGAAGAGTTTGATGAGAACATGAATTTTGCATTGTTTTCTCAGAGTGATCCGATTTATTTTGAAGAAGTTGTGAAAGAGGAGAAATCATGTGAGGCCATGGATGAGAAAATAGATGCAATAGAAAGGAACAACACATGGGAGTTAACTAATTTTCCTCCCAACAAGCAAGTTATTGGGGTTAAATGGGTCTACAAGACCAAGTGCAATGTCGAAGGAAGGGTAGAAAGTCACAAGGTAAGACTAGTTTTCAAGGGGTACAAACAATAGTTTGGGAGAGATTATGATGAGACATTTTCCCCTGTTGCAAGGATGGAGACTGTGCGGGTAGTCATACCAATTACAGCCCAACAAAATTGGAAGGCGTTTCAAATGGATGTGAAGTCCACCTTCCTTAATGGAGTATTGAAAGAGGATGTTTATGTGGAGCAACCATTTGGATATGAAGTTCCAGGTGAGGAACACAAGGTGTATAGGCTGAAAAAAGTTCTTTATGGGCTAAAGCAAGCTCCACGAGCATGGTACAATAGGATTGACTCATATTTGATGAGCAATGGATTTAGAAAAAGAAATGGTGATCCCACTCCTTACATCAAGGCAGCAAATGGTAATATTTTGATTGTTGTCTTGTATGTAGATGATCTTGTTTTACTGGGTATGATGATTTCCTCATTGTTGATTTTAAAGAGGCTATCAAAAGAGAGTTTGATATGACACATTTAGGTCTCTTGAGATACTTTTAGGCATAGAAGTAAAGAAAATGCATGATGATATATTTATCTCTCAAGAAAAATATGCAAATGAGATCTTGAAGAGATTTAAGATGCTTGAAAGCAAGCCTGCCCTAACATCAATAGTTGTAGGTATAAAGTTGAGCAAGGAAGATTGCAACAACAATGTGGATCTGACCATGTATAAAAGTTTGGTTGGAAGTTTGATGTACTTGACAACAACTAGGTCGGATATAATGCATGGAGTGAGTCTGATTTCTAGATTTATGGAGACTCTAAAAGACACCCATTGGCAAGCAAGTAAAAGAATCTTGAGGTATGTGAATGGCACCAAAGGATATGGCATGCTGTATAGAGTAGGAAAAGAGTATGGGTTGGTTGGATATACTGACAGTGATTGGGAATGAAGTTTGGATGATAGGAAGAGCACATCTGGCTATGTGTTTCAATTGGGTTCGGGAGCTATTTCATAGGCTTCCAAGAAGCAAAATATTGTTTCCCTATCAAAATTAGAGGTTGAGTATATAGTAGCAAATGCAATAGCATGGCAAGCTATTTGGCTGAGAAGAATTTTGGCGGATTTGAAAGAAAAACAAGAAGATGGAACAACAATTTTCTGTGACAATGTTTCATCGATAGCTTTGATGAAAAATCCTGTGTTTCATGGAAGAAGCAAGCACATTGAAATAAGGTATCATTTCATTAGAGAATTGGTTGAAAATGGTGAAATTAAAATAGATTTTGTAGGTTTGAGCAATAGCTAGAAAACAAATTCACCAAGCCTTTGAGCAAGGATAGTTTCAAGCGCCTAAGAAGTAGATTGGGCATAGTTGATTTGGATCAGATTGATCCTATTTTTTTGGTTCAGGACAAAGGGGGAGTGTTAGAATTTATTACTTGTCCCTAAGCCTACTGTTGCTTTACCTACCTGTTAGGAGCTATTTTCTCAATGGCAGTTTTTGGGATCTTCATCCCCGCAACTCCTGACAGCTCAGAATTGAATGTAGTAGGAATTTTTGAATTCCCAACTAATGCTGGTAGGTAATTTCAAAATTAAGAGTGATTTTTGGAATGAGACAAATAAAGAGAATGTTTTCCCAGTCTACAAATTGAATTTTGAATGTTAGTCAATTTTTTGCAGTAGCAAGTGATTAGCAGGAAGAAGAAAAGTTGTAGCAGCAACAAGGAATATTCTTAGAACATTTTGCAGAGTGTTTGCAGTGAGAAAGATTTCTCTTGATCACTCTGTGTTTGCTGGGAATAACAGATAGTTCTAGTCGAATAGGAGTAGAGAGCTCTGAGTAGCTCCTGATTGTTTATGATCTAGTTGAGCAGCTGATCGCTTCTAGAAAGTTGTAATAGGTAGTTTATAGTTTCTAGTTTGAAAGCATTTTGTAATCGTTGTTTTTTAGTTAATAGAAGAAGAAAATATTGCATGTCCATTTCTGTGTGTCTCCATTGAGTTCTTTTTGTTATTCAACAATTTGGGTATTTCTAGCTTGACTGGAAATCAGAGCAACAACTTTGTGTTTTCTTTGTGTATTTAAAAGATTGACATGGTATCAGAGCATTTGTGCTTCTGAAATCTATACATTAGACATATTATTTCATTGTATCTATGGAAGAATAGGTGTAAATCAATGTTTAACTTCCATAATGATCATCGGGAAATTGCATTTCTACAACTTTTCTTTGATATATTTTACTGTTTGCTTCCTTTTTCTCGCAATTGAAGGCAGCATCGAAAAAATCCTACTTTGGAGGCTTAAATCCAACAAATCAAAGTCCAAGTGGATCAATTGCTAAACAATACAAAAATTTGCATTGCTTTAGCTCTTAAATCTAAGCTACAAAAATGACTATTCTATGGCTTTTGATCAATTGTTGTTTCATATTCTATTGGATCATTACATTGCAATGTTGGTGCTATTGGATATTGTTATGCTGGCCCAGTTTTGATGTTGGGTTGTTTCTATTGTTTCATTATAATATTGGAGCTGTTGTGTTTTGATATGCTAGCTCAGTTTTGATTTTGGGTTATTTATTGTGCTATTTTAAGCTACAGTTTCTAATTGCATTCCTTTATGTATTCTACATTCTTTCAATAAAAATAATAATAATTAAAATTTTAATAATAATTGTTATTATTATTTCCATATATGGAGATGAGGGGTGGTTATTGGTCCATGAGGAAGGCAAGTTATTAAATTAGATTTTGTGTTCTATAAATCAGAATACACGTGGTATCATTTGCATTCACATAAAAATAGTTGTTGTTGTGTGCTTGTAGACGGTGTTAGATATCAAGGATGGGTGGAAAATTTGGTAGGAGTTGTGATGTTTAAGTTAGGATTTTTTACTTGTAAATGGCTTATCACCCTTGGTACCTCCACATAAATTTGAAGGTGTAGGTCTGGGAAGAGCCTTTTGAGGGATATTTGTCACATGAGGTGCTTGCAATTCTGTTATGTGTGGAATGTCCAAGGGTGGAGGAAAGTATTCAACTTGTACTTGGTATGGAGGTGGTCAATTCAAGGTCTTGAAGGATTCTTATGCCCTTGCAGGTTCTATCTATCTTCTTGTCAAATTTCATGGATTTGTGTCAATCGATAAGGGATTTGCAAGCTATAGTGGATAGATATGTTAGTAAGCATTTTATCCAAGGTAATGCTCTACAAATTATGATTCAAGGCTATAATTTTTTCAAAGGAAAAGGGTATTTAGGCGGTTTGTTTCCTCACAAATACCTTAAGAAATTTCAAGCTTTTTCGTGCAATTTATGATGCAATTAAGTAAGCTTATGAGGATGAAAATGATAGAATCTTCTTGAAAGCTCTAAGGAAGAATAAAGATTATCTTTGTACGAAGTTAGAAGTAGATATAAATGATAAGTATTTTGCAATGGCATTCTTAAAGTCACATGTTTGTCTTCTTACAAATGGAAACCCTTAGTTGGCCAATTTGCAAGATGCACCTCAGGCTTACATTGATCCTATGGTTCGTTGCAAATTGAGACTAGATGATGAAGGGTCTTCTGGGTACATGGTAGTAGATCAGGAAGAGGGTCAAGGTGAAAATTTTGTGATGAATATGGATGAGTGATTGCAACATTGTTTGGTTGTTAAAAAATTTCATTTTTGAGCAATGTTTAGCTAGGCTTAAAAATCTATTAAAATATGTTTTCTTAAGCAAATATGCGGGAATACAATATGTATTTATAAATGGGATAAGGGTAGTTTTTACTCAAATTATAGATGTGGGCATATAGATAGCAGTTGCTACAGGTTACATTACCGGACTCTATTCATTTTTTAATTTGTATTTAAAAACTATATTATGTATGCAGTTTATCAATTAATATATATATACAAGAAAATATTGCCTTTTATCTAAAAGAATAATCATTTCAAAGATATTTTTATTCAACATGGTATTTTATATATTACATATATGTAAATAACATACCCATTGTTCCTTTCCAATCTTGATTCTTTTTGAAGCCCATACTTGCCTCAACTTTAATCTTCTTATTCAATTTTTAACTTTAATTTTGAAATCATAATAAATTTTGTTGGTTCTCTTATCAATCATAATTGCTAAGATGTAAAATCCATAGACATATTTTATTTTTCTATTTCCATTAACTTACTATAATTGTGATAGAGAATTATATAAAATTTAAAATTTAAAATTTTGTGTAGACACTAAAAATTGTCCCAGGCTTGTGATTTCTAAATTCTCCATCATTTCCCCTTTTGTCTTTGATAATTAAATAATTTTAATTATTTAATTAATTCATTTTTTTATCTTTTTCCCTCCTTGATTAATTAATTAAATTTTATTTATTTAATTACATCACTAATTAAGTCCCCCTCTTTCTAAAATTAAATCAATTCTTATTTATTTAATTTGGCCCACGCTCTTGAATTTAGATTCTTTTTGTCACATTCTTCTATAATTAAATAATTATTTAAATTATTTAATTATTCATTGGCCACCTAAAATTATTTCTCTTCTCACCTCTTTGTTTGTGCCAATCTTATCTTCCACCTCAAGTCTTTATCTATCCATGTCTCAATCAACCTCTATGCTTGATTAAATTATTTATAATTTAATCTTGACCGTCGATCCTTATCATTTTCCCTAATTTTTTCCTAACGCTATTTCATACTACAAATTTCAATCTTGGCCATTGATTAAGAAAACTTATTGGCTTTCAATCTCCACCATTCATTCAAATTTGTCTTTTCTATAAAATACCTTACCCTTTTCATTGTTAGGAGGGGGGACAAATCTACACATATTATGCAAGTGTATGCTGCTAGTGAGAGACAACAATCTTCAATATTTTGCTAGTCACTTGTCATAGGCTTCTTATTGCACACTCAAATCTAAGGGATATTATGATATTCAAGAAAAATAGAGAAATGCAATGGAGGTGAATCAATGGTGGCATGAAGATTTGGTAATATTGTTTTATGCTTTATGTCTTTATGCTCATTTGTGCTTCATTGTTTATTAGGGTTTGATCTATAGGCTTTATTGCATTAACATTAATATTTTAGCCCTAATTACATTGGTGAACCTGACATATTTTGAAAAAAATTGAGAAATTTTTGAGTTGGATCCTTTTGTTAGCATTTTATTGCAGGTTTTGCATCATTTTGGGGACAAAACCCTAGATTTCAAAGATTTGACCATCTCTCTCAAATGGCTACATATTTTCTCACAATTTTTTTTTACAGGTTGGAGACAATATCAAGAGCTTCTAATCCAAAAATATTTTTTTTTGAAGCTGTTTTTAATTTTTTATAATTTTGTTGGTATTTTTCATGAAAAATTATTTTTGAGAGAAAATTAGCAAAATTTTCAGATATTTTTTATATTTCTAGAATGCTCTCTGAATTTCAATAGGGGTCTATTCTTTATGTTTTTAATTTGGATGAAAAATAATTTGACAAAAAATAGATCTTTGAAAATTAGGATTTTACAAAGATTTTCTTATATCTCACAAATGGTTATAGATTGTTTCACAAAAAAATTTCTACAGATGTAGGATGATGTCAAGCGCCTTAGTCCAAAAAATAGAATTTTTGGACATGGTTTGACTGTTTTATAATTTTTTTATGAAGTTTCATAAAAAAATAATTCTAGATGAAAAACATCAAATTTTTTGGATTTCTTTACATTTTTGGAAAGCTCTCAAAATTTCAGTAAGGGTATATTCTTTGTGTTTTTATTTTTGATGCAAATTTTTTTTTCCAAAAATCAGATTTGTCTTTGTTGTTGGCTTTGTGAATGTGTAGGAAAATAAAACACTTCAAAAGACAAATCAAGAATCAAGTAAAAAATAAATTCTATCTACAACTCTATCTACATTTATATCTATAATTTCATATATTCTTCTAATCTCGTCAAGATTGGGCATTGATTTGAAAGCAATAGGAGAAAGTAATACATATGCTACAACATATAGATTTTATTGATATTACAAATAGTTTGCATTACCTCTCTCTTTATAGAGGAATTTACACAAAATATCTCAACTCAGATGAGGAGACACAAAAAAAAAGAGGAAACAATAACATAACATAAATGATAACGTGGAGTAGAAATTGAATGTTGGAAAATGTGCGTCAGCTTGTTGGCTTGATCCTCTATTAAAGGACTTGGTAGATCTTCCCTTTGTGTTCATGCCTTTACATCCATACTGCTAGGTGTTTGTGGAAGAGGTGCGGTAGCGTGATTACCGCCATACTACGGGAGCCTTCTGGATGAGGTGCGGTGGTGCAGTGATACCACCATACCATGTGAGTCTTCATACAGAGGTGCGGTAGTGTAGTGGTACCGTGATACCACAGGTTCCTTCTCACTGAGGGGTGGTAGCGCAGGGTACTGCCATACCACAAGGGTCTCTTAATTGCCTGGCAGTAGTACGGGGCACCATCTTTCCTCAACAATCCTTTGGTTGTGTGGTGGTTGTGTGGTGGTACTACCATACCATGGGTATCTTCAAGTTGAGATGTAGTAGTGCAGTGTATACCGCCATACCGTGAGGGCTTTGCACTTGTCTAGTGGTAGTGTGGTATACCACCATACCTTGGGGATCTTTTGGATGACTAGCGGTGGAGTAGTGGAAGGACCACAAGGAACAATGATAATTTGGTGCGATAGTCAAAAGTGATGGATGAGTGATGTGTCGACACATGGCATGATTTCATTGGTTGATTTTACATTGTTGTTGTAAATCAACAATCATTGGCCGAAAGTTTTATTTTCTGATTAGTGATATATTTTCATTAAATGCATATGATGACTTGGGGGTTGACAGAGTGCAAATATAGTAATATTCTCTGTAATCAAAATTTAATGCTGGGTGACCTGATGTGTGCTACAGGATGGTGTGTGTAACCTAAGATGAAGGAAGCTTGTCGGTGAAATATTTAAAAAACCTAATGGTTTTTGGTTGGTAGAGCAGAGTGTTCAATTAGTATGCACATAGCATTATAACTATGAATGTTGAGACACAAAAAAAGAAGAAGAATGTGAACCTGTGGTGGCCATGAGGCTATGTTGGCTGAAAGGCTAGCTGAGTGAGTGGGATGGTGAGATGAAATGAACTTGCACTATATGTTGTGTGAGGATATTGTAATAGTGTGAGGATTCTAAATAATGTTGTTTGTTGTATTCTCCAGATGGACAAGATGTAAACTCCTGAAGAGCATAGCTCTGAGATTGTATTGTAATTGTTGTTGTTGTTGATTAATACAATTGAGTTGAGTGTTTTGGAGTGTGGGCTTTTTTACCTAAAAAGGTTTTTACCATGTAAATCTATGTGTTCATTTGTTTGTCTTCCATGTTGTTTGATTCTATAATTTGAATCTATGCATAAGTGTTGAATCTGGTTGAATCTGAATGTGCTTTTCTTAGAAGGGTTAATGTGGGAAATCAACTATGCTAGTTTCCACTTTATGGAATAGTAGAACATGTCTTTGAGGAAATTTGAAGGAATTAAAATCATTGAAGGCACTATTGTTCTTAGATGTTTCGTTCTAAGATGACCCAATTTTCTCAACAAGTTGTATCAGAGCCACCTTTTGGATGCTGGTTCTGGGTATTTCTCCTATGAAGATTTCTTAGTCTATCAGGCTTGAGGAAATTTGGATGAATCAACTGATGATTGATCCTATTGATGAGTAAAAGTTCCTTCTCTTTTGTGACAACACGCAGTGTGAAAGACATTGAAGATGGAGAATTTGGAGTTGATCATATTGTGATGATGTGGTCTGAGGCTCCTAGTTGGTAGTGAATGATCCTAATGCAAGGGGTGTGAGTTTATGGTTATAGTTGTGCTGCAGTATCTAAGCATGGCTCATATTGGGTGTTTGTGTTAGAGGCTCCCTAATAGAATGTAAATTCTTGGGTTGTTTTTTCAGCTATGGAGTATTGTGCTTGTGCTGGGTACTTTGACTTGGAATTGAAGGATTTTTCCTCTATTTCCATGATTGCATTAAGTTTTGAGTGGTAACTTGGAGGTTCTTTATCTTTTTCCTATGTTGGGTGTTGAAGAACTTCGAAGACCTCAGGAAGACTATTGAGAGAAATGATTCTTGTAGAAATTGGTTGCAGGTTATGCACTTCATTGTGGATATTTCCTTGGTACTACATGGTTATACTTTATATGTGCTGAAACTGGTAGACTTGTTATGTCGTTGATCTTTAGATTTGGCATTACCCATGCAGTGGGAGTACTTGGATGTGTTTGGTCTTCTTCGATTGGTTTGTACATGGTGTTTAAATTTGTGGTTGATGGGTTAGTTGTGTTGCTTGCATGAGTTTACTAATGTAGATACCTTGAAGGTATGTGTGATTGGATGAACTAGCACTTTCTATGGGTGCTATTTTTAGTCACGTGGGTTTATCAATTGGAAAGGAGCAGTCAGACTGATTGTTGTCCTAGCTGATGTTTTTTATCTTGTTTTATGGAGTGATAGTGGTTTTTTGTTTTGTTTTTGATATCACTGGGATCTTTTGCTTGTGTTTTTTGGACTAGTGCATATTCACCTTGGCTTGTAACCTTTCTTCCATAGATGGCATGTTGGAGGATGACATGGTTTTTTTCCTGAATGGTGGACATCTTAGATGTTGTTGCAGAAGTCTTGATGGAGCATGAGAGCATGATTGAGATCTATGTGGTTTCATGGAAGACTATGATTAGTTACAATGTTGGATAGTTAGTTGCAGCTAGATACTTTATTATGTTGTAGATTGTTTGATAGACTGTTATTTGTGGAAACGTGTTGGTTGGGTGTCCTAAATGCTGTTAAATAGGGTTTGAACTAGTGGGGCCTATGATCTTCATTAAGTTTGAGTTTGGAGGAAGCCAGTAAGTCTTCATCAAATGAGAGCTTTTTAGAAAATGTGCCTCAACTTGTTGGCTTGAACCTCTGTTAAAGGACTTGGTGGATCTTCCCTTTTTGTTCATGCCTTTACCTCCATACCACTAGGTGTTTGTGGAAGAGGTGCGGTAGCGTGGCTACTGCTATACCATGGGAGACTTCTAGTTGAGGTGTAGTGGTGCGGTGATACTACAATACCATTGGAGTCTTCATAAAAAGGTGAGGTAGTGTGGTGGTACTGCGATACCATGGGTGCCTTCTCACTAAGGGGTAGTAGTGTGAGGTACCACCATACCATGGAGGTTTCTTGATTTTCTAGCGATAGAATGGGGCACCATATTTCATCGAGAGTCCTTTGGTTGTTTGGTGGTTGTGTGGTGGTACTACCATGCCACAAGTGTCTTCAAGATGAGATGTGGTAGTGCGGTGTATACCACCATACCATGAGGGCTTCACACTTGTCTAGCGGTAGCGTGGTATACCGCCATACCTCAGGGGTCTTCTAGATGACAAGCGGTGGTGCATTGGAAGGACCACAAGGAACAACTGAGAGTTTGGTACAATATTCAAAAGTGATGGATGAGTGATGTGTCGACACGTGGCATGATTTCATTGGGTTAATTTTACATCACTGTTGTAAATCAACATGCATTGGTTGAAAACTATATTTTCTGATTAGTGATATATTTGCATTAAATGCATATGCTGACTTGGGGGTTGATAGAGTGCAAATATAGCAATATTCTCTTCAATCAAAATTTAATGATGGGCAGCCCGATGTGTGCTGCAGGATGGTGTGTGTAACCTGAGATGAAGGAAGCTTGTCGATGAAGTATTTAAAAACCCTAATGTTTGTTGGTTGGTAGAGTAGAGTGTTCGAGTGGTATGCACATAGCATTATAATTATGAACATTGAGATGCATAGAACTTGAAGAAGAATGTGAACCTGTGGTGGCTATGAGGCTGTGCTAGCTAAAAGGATGGCTGAGTGAGTGGGCTGGTGAGATGAAATGAATTTGCATTGTATGTTGTGTGAGGACATTGTAATAGTGCGAGGATTATGAACAATGTTGTTGCTTGTATTCTCTAGATGGACAAGATGTAAACTCCTGAAGAGAATAGCTCTGAGATTGTATTGTAACTGTTGTTGCTTCTGATTAATACAATTGAGCTGAGTGTTTTGGAGGGTGAGGTTTTTAACCCGAAAGGATTTTCGCATGTAAATCTATGTGTTAATTTATTTTTCTTCCATGTTGCTTGATTCTATAATTTGAATTTGTGCATAAGTGTTGAATCTGGTTTAGTGTACATGTTCTTTTCTTAGAAGGGTTAATGTGGGAAATCAACTATGTCAGTTTCCGCTTTATGGTATAGTAGTATGTGTCTTTGAGATAATTTGAAGGAATGAAAATCATTGAGGGAACTGTTGTTCTTAGATGTTTCATTCTAAGATGACCCAATTTTCTCAACATTGAAGATGAGTGAACAATTCTAACAAAATTATAGGCAATGTGGGGAATCAATTTTAACGGCTGGAGAAAAACTTTAGTTTAGTTTTAACTAACTGCATACGTGGGAAGTGACTATGTATGTGGGAGAAACTATATTGTTTCTAACACTCCCCCTTAATTTTGGCCACATGCATTAGCATTTTCAATTCTCAAATTTTGTCTCTCTTGTGGTTGTAAAAAAGTCTTTAGACTTAAATAATACTTTCAAAATAATACCTTCAAATTAACTTCAAGATCTGTGGATCTTATTGCTTTGAATTCCCTCCAATTGATGTGATAGTCTTTCAATTTCTTCATTCAGCAACTTCACATACTTTCACTTTTCCTTTTATGATTTCTGCTTCAATAGCTGTGGATGTCCCTTTCACTTATTCTTCTCTTTGATCTCTTTTTTGATGATCTCCAAGTGAGCACCTCTACTGAGGTTTAGAGACTCCTTTGAGCTGCATTACAAATTCCTCTTGCGATTTCTCTTTCAACAATAACTACCTCTTTTCTTTGATAGTCCTTTAAGACAACCTTTCTCTTGGCGGGATTCTCTATAGTCTACCCTTAATCTCAACTATGGATATTGATGCTTCAGTATCTACAATGTTTAAATTTCATGGATCGAACCAAGGAAATCCCAACTTTCTTTTGGGATGCTCTAATCACAAGCTCTAATCTTCCTCACTAGTCCATCATAGGTTCAAGTGTGATACACTTGCTTTTTTCAACACCTCACTTTGAGCTACAATGCTTGGTTCTCAAGGATCCTAAAATTGGTTGACACGTTTCAAACATCTTCAAAAACTTCTCTTTTTTGAATTCATGACTTGCTTCATAGAGATTCACCTCCTCCTAATGCTACAACAACATCAAACTTCTTTTACAAATTATTTTTCTTCCTATGACTATCTTCTTTTAGACTTCTGGTGTTAACAATGATTTCCTCATATCTTTAGATCACTTTAATCTTCCTTTAATGTTGAGCACTTTGACACTGGTGGGTCTGCACTCTTTTCTTTGTCCTTGGTGGTGATTATTACAACACTTATTCATCACCTTCTTTTAGGTAGCCACTTCTTTCTGAGACTCATGATCTTTGGAGATTAATATCCCTACAAGCAACGACTTGGCTCCAACAATTTCAATGACCTCCCTTCACCTTCATAAAACCAATGATCTACCAACTTCATCAAATATTCTGCAGTGGTAGATTTAATCTCTTTGGCTCCTTTCTTTACAAGCTACGACTCCTCTTGCAACCTAGAGATCCATTGACTAGCACAGGTTTCTTTGATCTTTTGATCATTTAACAACTCCTCTTTCATATCTCACTAGCCCTTCCTCCTTCCTCCTTCCTATGATCCTCCTTCTAAATATTATGATAACAGATCTATCTATTTTAATTTTTGTTCTCTCCAAATGCTCAATCTTCCTTTGCATTTGGGCTGATCTACAAAATGACAATCTTTTTATCTTCAGCTACGGTTGAGCTCTTCTGGATCTTCTTGGACTTCTGCAAACACAACCTGGCTCATGTTTTCTTTATGAACACCATCAATCTCTCTGTTAAAAAAAACACTCACTTGTGATATCCCTTTCATTTTGATGGCTTGATCTTAGCTATCCTCAACGGCTCCTATTTTGAATTGCACAACTATTCTTGTCTTTGTCGATTTACCATTGAAACAACTTCTTTTATAAAAGATTTTATTTCTCTAGTTTTAATCCATCAATTCTGTGGCTCCTTTTTGAATCAACCAAAAACAACTTCATAATCTGGGGCTTCATATAGTTGTAGTTTGGACTTCTTGGTAGTGGCTTCTAGCAATAGCGATTCCTTTGCTTCGATCTAGAGATCCTAGCGATGTTGACTAGAAACTTTGATACAAAACTTTTCCATTACAATATGACTGACTTTTAGAGAAAAATACAGTGATCTATGTGTGGGCTAGTCGACTAGTGCAGTGTGATATGTAGAAGACTCATCAAATTTTTACAACTTTAATATTCATTTTTTAGTTATTTCCTGAGACGAGAACTCACAAGCCTACATATTCATTTATTTGACCAACTACTTTACTGCAAGGATTAATATAATTCCACCCTACATCTCTTTCATTGACTAGCTATGACTACATTGGACCATGAACATTAGGGGCTCCATTTCCTACGTTCTTCGTCAAACAATAGTGCAATTTGCATGTTGTGACAACTTCTTTCAATTGCCTTGATTTTCGCAAACCCTACACAGAATTTTGGCAACTCCTATTTTATTTTGTAGTGATCTTTACTCTCGTATGGTTGTGAGTCTTCAAGAACAATGATACTCAGAATATCCAAACAACTTTATGCCTTTGAATGACATGACTTCTTCAGAAACAATGACACATATTTTTCTTCCTTATTGTTGACCAGCAATCTGTATTCCAAATAGCACTTCCAAACTCTGAGCAACCTCTTCTTTTGCATAAGCTACCACTTTAAGTCTTCTCCTCTCCTTCACAACAATATTAGATTTGCATGCCTATGAGAAATTCCTTTTACAAATCAGCAAGCTGACTTGATAATGGCATAATCTCCTTCAACTTGCAAATATTTCAGTCAATGATGAGCTTCTTCAATTGGCCTTCCTCTAACCTTGTTGTCATACCCATTTGAAAGCAGGAGGATAAAGTAATAACTATGCTACAACATATAGATTTTTATTGATATTACAAATAGTTTACATTACCTCTCTATTTATAGAGGACTTTACACAAAATATCTCAACTCAGATGAGGAGACATAAAAAAAAGAAGGAAACAATAACATAATAGAAATGATAACGTGGAGTAGAGATTGAAGATGTGTGAATAATTCTAACAGAATTATAAGGAATATGGGGAATTAATTTTAACGGCAGGAGAAAAACTTTAGTTTAGTTTTAACTAACTGTATACGTGAGAAGTGACTATGTACCTGGGAGAAATTAGATTGTTTCTAACATGATTTACAAAGGGAAGAAGACTCTCTGTTAACTTCTAAAATTATGTTACAAAAACCCAAGAGTTCTCATAAATATATGTGTTTGAAATAATGTCCCTTGTCGTATGAATGTATTTATAGCATGATTGAAAGATCCATGTTTGGCTATGGAAGGAAATTTGTAAGCAGTGAAGAATAATTTGGCTGCTCACACATAGAGTATAGAAAATTACTACCACCGACTGATTCCTCATCGCAAAATTTGATTCTTTAATTAAGATTTGATTAGATATTTGTTAAAAGGCAGTTCCTAATTCAACTAACCAGCGTAGAAATTGTTGTATTGTAGGCAAGTGATGAGAAAGTTCTTTTCATCCCCTAGTTGTGGGTGGGTGGATAAAATTTGATGGGCTCGATCATCATGGATGCAATCATTTGGGTGAGTCAAATGAGTTTGATATTTATGTCACTGAATCAAAACATTGATTTTTTTTTAAATGAAACAATTACATGACCAACTAAACTAAATTTAAGAGCTTTATTGACAATTAAAATTATTAAAGTTCATGTAAAAATATAAGTTAAATGTGTAGGTTATTACTTTTTGAACATGATGATTTTTTGTTTAGCTGGTAAACTAGCAGTCGCATGCACAGGCATGCAACAATCAACCGATAGGGGTTCACCGCAAATGACTATTCAATGGGAAGTAAGAAGCGTACTTTTTTTAGGATGGAGTGTGAAATATAAGTAATTAGTAATATTTGCAATTGTTAGATTGATTTGAGAAATGGAAAGCATGTTTATAAGCCAATATGAAATATGTGAGGCTAGTTCATAGTAGGAGGTGAAGCTTATGATTTTGGAGTTTACGTAGGATAAAATAGGTGGTGTAGACCATAATGAAGAGAGATGGTGGAAAATAAATTTATATATTATTATGGATAACTAGATGGATAGATCAAACAAATTGATACATGTGTATTAAAGTTAAAGGCAACCTATGTGTGCATTGAAAGATATCAATTTGTATCACCTAACTTGAACATATTATAAATCACTTATTTTTTGTGTAGAGATTATTTTATATCTCTTCATTTAATTTGAGCATTGTAAATCATTTTAAACCTCATTTTATAGTCTAGTTGTTCATTTTTATCTCACACACAATGCATGTGAGATTAAGAGCTAATTGGATAAAACAAAAAATTGATCATTGTATTTCTGCATCAAAATTTAATTAGTTGAGAACAAAATAAAAAGGACTTAGATAAAACAAAATAATAACTTGAATTGTTGTCCAAATAAAATAAAAATGTAAATGCATTTATTCAGGGAGAAAGCGAAAGTATTATATTGATAAATTTTATACCATTTGATCAGCACAAAAAGGATTATATAGGGGAAAAAATCACTTAGAGAGTAAATGTGTTCATAGTCCAATCAAAGACTCACTGACACCATCTTTGATCCAAAAAAAATAAACATACCTCGCCAAAATAAGAATGCGATGATAGGATACATATATTTTGCATTATTAGAATAATCAAATTAAAAGGTATGCCTTGTTTTGAGGTGATGTGACCAAAGTCTCAAGTGCTTCCCCACAACTTGCTATGACACGAGGAACATGTTAAATTATAGAGTATGTTTTTGGAAGCCAAGTGTATACAAACATTTGTGTACACATGTATCTATGCAATGAAAAATATATGGCATTAAAAGAAAAAGCACATAACCCATGCTCGCTATCCTCCCTACCATATTGGCATCATGGAGCCTCGTGGACTCTAGGCAAACCCCCAAGCATGAAAAGTATGAAACACCCATAGGACATTTATGGAATTACATCATACATCACACAATAAAAAGGTTGGGGGAAATCTAGTGTTTTCATATATGATCTCTCATATTGTAGTGTTTTCTTTGTTGTGGTAGCTTTAAAAAAAAAGGTATCCTGATTTTTGAATGCTTTTGCATGCTTTAGCCTAGTTCCTGCAAATAGAAGACAGGTGTATGTTAGTGGATAGGAAAGAAAAATAAAAAAAGGAAGCATAAAAAGTGAGTAAGTATATGTGTAAAATCAATATAGACAATGTGAAATTAAAAATAATTAATAATATTTACAATTGGTTCACCGAATCTATTTATTGATAATGGAAACATTTTGCACTTACATGCATTGTTGATAGTGTTTAACAAGGGAAAGTGGCATTGGATTGAGTTGTTCGACCATGAAAGAATTTGAAATGGACAATTTACAATACACTAATTTTCTTGAATGTCTATTGTTTCTTTGCATCATTATAAAGGAAATAATATAGATATACAATAAAAGAGATTAACATTATCTGTTGTAAATAGAAAGAGATAAAATGGAACATCTTGAATACATGAAATATTGGTAAAGAATTATGTATAATTAATCTATTGCAGAAGTTGAAAAAAGAGCTGTGGAAACTGAACTATAAATTTTATAATGAAAGAGAGGGTTCCCCAATAGGCCCCTAGGGTTTTCACCTAGAAGAAAGGGGATTTTCTTCATGCACTAAAACTTGGAGTTCATTCAAAGTAGTTGCTAGTTTGATTGAATCATGACTAAGTAGAATGTCCTAGATGCAATAAATTGAAAATGTAAATGAACTATTGAAGAAAAACTAATGAAATCTATATTGTTTGAAAACACATGACAATATGCAAAAGGATAGAATAAAGACTATACAAGACAATATAACATAATAGAAAGAACAAGTGCACCTAGAAACTGATGAAGACTGAAGTGGAGATTGTAAAAGCCTCTAAAAATATAGAAAATCTCCTTTTTATGCCAATTGGGACACTTACGCCGAGTTGGGCGACTTAGTCCCAGTTCTGGTAAACTGCTTCGAGCTTCATTCTAGCCATCTGGGTGTCCAAATCTTCCAAAATCCTTGACAGAATCATATAGTGGGACTAAGTTTCCATTTTGGCAAATTAGTCCACTCCTGCTTTTCTGAGAATTCGGGAGTGGAAACTGAAGCCTATAGTCTGCAATCTGTGTTCCCACTAAAATCTGGGTCCAAATCTGCAAAATCACCTACAAAACAAAATATATTTTGGTTTGTAATGTCAAGTTTGCCTTGGTAAAACACTTAGTTGGTATTTAAACTTTCAAAGAGATAAGAAAACTTCATAAACCTTAGCCCTAAGTGTGTCTACAACTAGGAAAGTGTGAAGTAAAGCAAAACCCTATTCTAATGTGCTAGAATAAGATGTATAAATAAGATTTGAATGATGCAAAACTTCAATCCAAGAAACCCTACAGCTTTACAAATGAAATGAAAATGGAATGCAAACCTTAAATATGAAGATATAGAGAAAATGGAAGATGGAATCACTTTGAAAACAAGTCTTTAGGTGTGATTTGTTGTCTAGTTGCACCTCCTCAACCTAGATTTCTCCATGATTCTCCATAGACATCCATGATCAACCCTTTGCAATGTGAGATCTTGAGTGAGAAGTGAGCTTGAAGACCTGGAAAAATCCTAGTTTGTTGCCCTAAGCTTCAACTTTGTTGCAGAAAGATGAATGAATCTTCTTGTGAAAGATGTTTAACACTTGATTCTTGATTCTTGTGAAAAATAGCTAAAAGGTTTTGAAAAATGACCTAAAAACAAGTATTTATAAGCAACAATACCTAATTGTTAGTTATTTTGACCTAAGAGTCCGACACCCATCGGGACTTTTTAGCAAGCCAAAGAATTTCCCGCTAAAAAATACAAATATCCCTAAAAAGGACTAAGTCCCACCAAGGGTTTTTGAGGTAAAATTTGCAATATTTGAGTATTTTTAATGCTACTTGTCAAGACTTTTATTATTTTTTAGGTGAAATGGGCCTCAAAGTCAAAGATAACAAGCCTTAGGGGCCTATAAATGTAGTTTTAGGGGGGTGATTGATGCAAGGGTGTCCAAAGTAGGACCAAATTAGGCACAAAATTGTCCTTTTCTTCAAAGATATACAATTTTTGGTGACTGTAGACACTCAAAATAATCAACTGACATAATGCATCAAATCTTTCTCTAATTAACATCAAATTCCTCTATTAATCAAATAAAGTACTAAGGTGCATCATACTTTATTAAATAAATCAAATTATTTAATTAAGTCCTCAAGGTCCTCTTATTTGATTTAATAAATCAAAATGATTTAAAACAAATATCATAAATCCCTAAAATTCCTTTAAGTTAATTAATCTGAATTAATTAACCACTAATGCTAATTACCCATCCTCTAGGTTTTGACTCAACCTGGCTCAAACCTAAACCCTTGACTAACCCACCCACTTGCACATGAAATTAATTTTATTTAATTATCTAATTACCCCTATTTTCCCTCACAAGGCATATTCCTAAGGAATATTCCCTCATTAACTCCATTTGTTTGAATTTCTTGCCCAAACAAATTTCGCCCCAAAATATCTCAACCATATGCATTTAAAGCCATCTTTCAAATTTCAAATCCACTTAATTGCATTTACTTGCACATTCTCCAAAATGTGATCATTCCTCCTCCACTAGCATGTTGACAAGTGGCACCTTGCCATTGGCTCATGTTTAATACCACATTCCTCTCATCTCTCCATATTTCAATCCTTGAACCTATAAATATAGGGCACTTCTACTTCAAAATCATCCACAATCTTAGTATTCTCACTATAGGCATTTTAGAGTTCATCAATTGCATCTTGGCATCATTATCATTTGGAGCTTATCAAGGGTTGGGACGGGCTACTTTCCATATCAAAGTAGCACCAATCCACTATGGGATAGCTTGGAGATCTCATATTACCCTTGGGGGAAGGTCTACATAAAGAATAGGATGCTGTCAGAATTGAGCATTCAAATTAAGAAAAAGAAAGCAGATTGGAGTTGAAGAAAATTGGACATTAAACTTTAAATTGACAAAGAATTTTTAAATGCTTAAGGCTTCCATTTTCTTCTTTCATTTTCTATTTTGGGCCAACTCATTTATTTTTGGGGTTTAAAATTAACCATTGATTTGACATTTTCAAGTTGGTTAAAATTGAACCTTAGAAACATACTAGAATTTCAATTTGGTATAAAATTGAACAATCAACTTCACACTTCATCTTGGTGCTATAAAACGAATACATTATTACTTTTTTGGATCTAAAATGGATAAGTATTTGGTGTTTTGTAATATTTTTCACAAAGTAATATCATTTTAAAGACATATGCACTTCTCTCGCACTTCACGATGATCTTGAGAATCAAATTTTTTTTGGTGATGTTAAGTTGTATAAAATATTGCCTCCATACTTCAATTTAGGCATTTTAAAATTGAACAAATCTTGCTAGTGTGAGTGGAGTGTATTGTGAGTGTTCTCTCTTTGTTTCTCAACAAATATTGATCAAAATTAGGATGTACTTGCTTTTTTAATCCTTAGATGGCTTGCCTTGGTGGGAAAAAGTACTCACCCCAAGGGAACGACCCAACCGGTGACATGATAAAGCCAAGTGACTTCCAACCGGTATATAAGTGTGGATACTTGAGGAAATTTCAAGTATCACGAGGATTGTTCTAACAAGAAGGGAAAAAATGGTCTCTTGTTGAATGGATGATTCCCCATGAATGGAATTCCTATATTAAAACCCTTTGTTTAGAAGGCCCAAATCCCTATCTATTTGTTGATGCAAGAACGATTGTTTTGAAGCCATCCCACATTTTTATGGCTCTTGGTAGAAATTAGAAGTATGCCATGGGATTTTCATGGGTAATGCTGCTTGGTTGACCCGAGAAGTGAGTGCACTATAAGGGGGAGAGTATGTGGTCAAGCATCTAATCATGCACTGAGAGTAGGCATAGATGGATTTATCGAAGTGTGAACTCAACAAATATTGCCTCTTTCATCATAGGGTTGTGCATCATTTTGAAATCAAAACACTTTTCTTGGATCCAAAACACTTGAAAACAAAAATTCACCAAATCTTCAATATTTCAAACCCTTTAGGAGGAGAAAATACCTTTGATAAATCTAAGTACTTTTTCTTGCCCTAGGGATTTCATCCTTAGAGGCTTCTAAGTATTTGGATTTATATCATAATTTTTTCTTACTAAAGTCAACACTAGGAAACTTTTCCCCTAATTTCCTTGATTTCCACATAATGGACCTTGTGGGATGAAAATAAAATAGGACATTAGAAATTCAATTTGAAACATAATCAAGAAATTGTTTACGGTAAAAATAACTGAATCTAAGCAAGATAATAGACAATTGAACCTCACATGTGCTTGATCCCATGATTTCTTGAAAAGTCAATGTTCCCAAACCAAGTTGTCGCAAGTCCCTTACTCCAAAAGCTCATGAGGAACATATTTCAAGACTTCATGAAGTTAGAGAAAGGTTGGTATATAATTTTTACAAAAAAGCTTCAAAGAACAATCCTAATTTGTATGAATTTGATTGCTAACAGAATCCAAGTCTCTTTCAAAGGTTTGAATTTCTCACATAGGAAGTACACACATGTTCTTCAATACCAAGGTCTTGTAGAAAGGAAGTTGGTCTAGGTCTAATCTAGGATTAAAGTCAACACTCTCATCCATCCTTCAAACATCAATCAAATCTCATCCCACCAACAACTCTTAGAATCTTGGAAAAATCCCTCATGCTAGACTTTTGGAAAATCCTTTCAATCAAAACAAAAATCATCTTTTTTGACTAAGTATGTGTAGATGAATCCTTCTTCATGTGCTTAGTTAAATTATCAATCCTTGTGAACAAATTCATTCCAAGATAAACATCAAACCTCTTGGGATTTATGAGTTCATTATCCAAATCCAAATCCAAATCCAAATCAAATCAAATCAAACATCAAAAATCAAAAAGTCCCAAAGTCTAGTATCCCTTCAAGATTCTTAAGAGTTCAATAATATGCATCATACATCTTTCATTTTTCTCATTACCATCCTTTTGATCCTTAAAGAAAACTTGGATTCTCTTCTTTGAGCCTAAAGATTAGACCAACGTAAGGTGTTAGAGGTTCATCTCTTAAATTCCTAAAAATTGATCCCTATTTTATGGTTAAAACTTGATCTCAATATAAGAAAAACATGGAGAAAAAAAAAGAAACATCCACTTCAAGTGATCTGATTCAAACTAAAACATAATTTAACCATACTATATCCATTGACCTCCAAATTAATCCTCCTCCAATACCTCAAAATCCTCAAGAGGAAGGTCAAGTGGAAGACATCACCAATAATGTCTTGGGAATGTCTCAAGAAGAAATCATAGAAATGGTTCAAAATCCTAAAACTCATAGGATTGTCAATGCCATGATGAGGCTAAATACCTCCCAATACATGATTGAATTAGAAAAAGAAGGGGCTAAACTCCCTTCCAATTATGATGTAAGCACTATTGTGGAGAAACCTCTCAGGATCATGCCCCCAATTTCATCCACACCTCCATTTCAAAGCATCACTCAAAGCATCCCACAACTCACATCATCAATTTCTCCAACTCAACCAATTGTCAACAAGGGAAGCTCATTGCTTCATTCACTTAAAACACATCCCCTTGTGAACAACCAAGATTAGGATGCAAACACCATATTGGGTCAATATATCCCATTGAATCCATTGCGGCCATATGTTTGGCACGCATTTCATGATCCCACCAATCCATCCTCTTTTCATGCAACACTGAGATATCCTCTCAACACAGAAAATTCTCTCCCCATAACCTCACAAGGAGAAGGAGGATTATTTGGCACATGGGGAATATTTGATCCCTCATCATCATCATCATTTCTCCAAGGGAGTACACCACCCATTTTACCACCATTTCCACCTTCGCCATTAATATCCACACCACCCCTTGGGTTAGGACTTCCCCCTTTACCAACCATCAATCAAAAAAATTTGAACAACCCTCCAATCATAAATTAAAACATCATGTTGAATACTCCTATCTTTCCATCGATATCGCAACAACAAATGGCAACCATTCAAGCAACCCAAACAATCAACACATCATCTGCCAGCCCCCAGATATCTCAAAATATGGTCTTCTAGGGACCAGGCATATCAGTCACACCATCCACCACACAAACCCCAATTATCAATACAATGATACCTCTCATCAAAACAAAAAGTACCATTTTGAATCCTCCACCTCTTCCACCAAATCCAAACATGGCCAATCAATAAAGCATCACTTTGCAAGCAGCTTGGCAAGCCTACCAAAAGGAACTCCAAAAATTACAAACCCAACAAGTTGTGCAAGCCACACAACAAGCACAAATGTAACAAGTCGCACAACAATCCCAATAAGCAACCTAAGCACAAGCACAAGATTTATTAAAACAATAGTAGGCCACCCAAGCTGCCCATGCTTCCCAATCTATGCAAGTAGATCAAGCCACACAAGCCATATAGGTTGCCCAGGCTAGATAGGCAACCCAACAAGCATAGGCTCAAGCTCGATCCCAATATCAAGCTTAACGAGTGCAAGCACACGCTCAATACCAGGAACACTTGCAAGCAGCTCAACAACAAGCATATCAACAAGCCCTGCAACTATAGATGTCAAAATCTGCAAATGGTTAGTAAAATTACAAACCAATAAGATAGAAATAAACATCCTTATGAAAAATCACATGTAGTTAAACATGCTAAATGAGAAATTGAAACAACAAGAAGAGCTAAACAAAGCATATAAAACATGAATTCAAACCTATTCCATAGTGGATTGATGCTAGATCCTTTGTGTAGAAGGGAACCCTTTCCCAACCCTTGCCAAACAAATGAAATGATAGACAATGAGATTCAAAGTGAACTCAAGTTTCCTATAATGAGGATGCTCCAAATTGTAGATGAAAAATGAGAGAAAAGGCATTGAATTTATAGGAAAGATTGAGAGAGGTGAGGCCAAGATTGAGAAATGTGGGACTAAAACCCAACAAATAGGAGAGAGCCACTTGTCACAATGTGATTGGCTCATGATTGTACAAGTTTTGGCCAATATGCCCATTTCAAATTTGATAATGGCATTGAATGCATATGGTTGAGGGATTTGGGGGGGAATTTTGCTTGGCCAACAAAGTCAAACAAGGGGAGTTAATGAGGGCATATTCCTTAGGAATATTCCTTGTGAGGAAAATAGGTGTTTTAATAAATCAAATTAAATGATTTATTGTGCAAGTGGATAGGACATGGGTTAGGCTTAGCATTAATTATGGATTTTGACTAATTAATCTAGTGATTAGGTGGTATGACATTTGATTTGCATTTTTGGATTTATTTTAAATCAAATTAGAGGAAAATGAATATTGACCATTTAATTAAATACATGTGATTTAATTAAATCAAGAGACTTTAGGAGATTAATTAATTAATTTGATTTAATTAGTTAAGAAGAAAAAATGATCAAATATGATGTTAATCAATAATGTTGACTTTGCATGTCTACATTTTGACCCTCTTTGAAGCAATGTACTCGTTGCATTGGTTCAAAGAATGATGCCACTGATATTGAAATTAAAAAAAATCTGATTTTTTCAGATGCCCCAGCGAAAAGAAGTACATTAGTACATTGCCCCCTCGAGAGATTGAGTGAAAAGATTTGATTTTAGGTCGATCTCATGATAAAGAGGTTCAAAATGGATGTATGGATGGTTAGACTATATGATCTATAAGATAATGATGATGCAAATGAGATGTTTGAAAGATGCTTAGAATAACAAATTTATATTATCCTAAACAAATTAAATGATTATAAAGATGAGATGTTGTCCTATGATGATATGCAAAATGAAAGTGCGGATGCAAGATGGATGCATTGTTAGCGTGAAAGAGGATAAAAGAATGAGAGGGATCAACCCTTAAATTCAAGAAGATGTTGAAGTCCAACAAGTCCCCTAGTCATTGAGACTTTATTGGATATGATGATGAATAATGATGTATTGCTTATCCAAGGATGGGAGAGATAAAGAGCGTACCCTTCTTTATGTTTGATACCACACATAGGTGCAATGCATCAAGGTATTAAAAACCAGGATGGCGTTGCGCCTAGTGTGATGGACTTTGACTTGTCAAGCAGATAAGAGTACTCTTGTTCACACTTGACAAACATAACCTTATTGAGAATGTAGTTAAGATATTCTAGACATCTTGGGCCAAAACATAAAAAGGCAAGCATTCTTATATGGTCAACAAGACACCTTAAACATCCTCCCTACAAAAAATACAAAGTACGCATGACGAAGTTATTTTACAAGAATATCCAACAAGCATAGTAGATAAAAAGATAATGATCATTGCCCCATTCCTTTCTCTCTAAACTTATTTTGTTTAGGCATCATCGAGAGGTCCTTGGAATGAGCGCAAAATAAGATAAGTCAAAAAGACCAGATAAAGTAAACAAACAAGCTAATGTTCTTCGTACCACTAGCCAAGGCTAAACTACGGAGTTACCTGATGCTGATGTCCATCGTAGGAAGGTCACATTCCTAGGACATGTTGTGATCAGGGTTTTGATGAAATTGATTGGATGATAAACTATTGATACTTCAAGTTGATCAACTTGCTTGCTTACTGACCTAGAATTGAGACTTCGACAATTAGGTGTTCACTTTGAAACCTACTAGACTTTCTTTTGATTGACTTACCAAAGGATGAAAGAAAAGATGCTTTATTAGGAATGATGATTATTATGGGTGAAACCGAAATGAGACAGATGCACCATTTTGGGTTTTTTTCAATTTTTTTGAGGTTGTTTTGATTTTTTGGATTGTTTTACAAATGTTTTTGGTATTTTCAAGATTTATGACGAAGAGACTAACTTAAAGACCTATCCTAGGGGTCTCGGGAGCTGATCCATAGATTAGCCTTGCCTACGTTATACATCCAGAGACCACGTAGTTTGACTGACGATAGACTTGACTCAATGATGAGATAGATGGGCAAACAGATTGCCATTTTATTGCGATGGATGCCTAAGGACTGACCTAAGATGTCTTGGAGGATGACCAAAGATCAAACTTGCCTATGTTCAAGCTTAGAGATGACGTAGTTCGGATAAGGTGGAAGACTGACAAGACTCAATGATGAATTTGTTTCTAAGATTTTCTAAAATTTTTCACATGTTTTTGGATTTTTGATGAATTTTCAGAATGTTTTTGGATTTTATGATGTCTTGGGAAGAGCACAAAAGATATGGACAAATCCAATCCACTACCAGTTTCAAGGAAATGTTCCTAGTGTTAAGCAATAGACTACTTCGATAAAGGCAGGACAAACTAACCTTAGGAATATGCCAAGAGTACTATGATGGAATATGATTTGGTCATTAGCTTAGGATATGATATGGATGTGAGCGGATGGGTGGATGGAGGATTAATGAAATGTGATGGAATGGATGAGTGAGTCATGTAGATCCTATGGACGGGGAGCACTTTATTTACACTTGATGCCTATTTGCTAGGTTTTCAACAAGGTACCTGTCCAAAGTGCCATCAAAGTGGTTTTCACTAGAGGATGATTTTTTTTTCTTTCCTATTTTCAATCCTTTTTCTAATTTTTTGGATTTTTGCATTTTTTGATTTTTTGTTGTTGCCAAGACACCTGTTTGCCAGGTTTCCATCAAGGTAACCATTTTTTTAGGACTTTTTCAGATTGTTTTTTTATTTTTTGGTTCTATACCTTGCAAGTTCCTAGGCATAAAACTTTATGAGGTGAGAGTTGTTTAGAGGCTCCTATAGAGGCTCACCTTCTAGTGTTGCTATTTGATATGCTCCTGATTTATAGTTGGCTATGATGAAAAAAGATCCTAGCCAGTTGGGCTTGAATTTTCCTTTGCTCTCTGGATTTGGCACATTCTTTTGGTTCTCTTTCATCACAAGTTCACTGACTTGGAAGGTGCATTTCCTAATCTTCTTGTTGTAGCTTCATTTCAGACGATTCTGGTAGACATGTAGATGATTTAGGGAATCCATGCTCCGTTCATCTAGCAATTCTAGCTCATTCAGTCTTGTGACCCTATATTCCTCATCTGTGATGAGGTTTTGTAAAGATATTCTTAGGGACGGGAGCTCGATATCAATTGGGAGTATGGATTCTAATTCGTAAACCAGGGAAAATGGGGTGGTGCCTGGTGGTGTGTAGATGATAGTGCGGTAGGCCCATAAGGAAAGATTTAGCTATAGGTGCTAGTCATGACCAGAGTCATTGACTATTTTCTTAAGGATTTTCAGAATGGTTTTGTTGGTAGCTTCTGCTTGGCCATTGGCTTGTGGGTAATATGGTGTGAAAAAGCAATGTTGGATTTTGAATTTTTCACACAAGTCACAGACATCCTAATTCTTGAAAGGTGTCCCGTTATCAAAGATAATATATTGGGGAACACTGTATCGACAAATGAGGTAGTTCATGATGAACTTGGATATCTGCTTTCTAGTGATGTTGGTCATGGGAATTTCTTCGAACCACTTTGTGAAATATTCAGTGGCGATGATGATGAACTTGTGGCCATTGGATGAGGTAGGTGAGATTTTACCTATGAGATCAATCCCCCATTGTGAAAAGGGCCACGGTGTAACAATAGGGTGCAATTCTTGAGCTGGTGTGTGAATGAGGTCTCCATGCTGCTGGCACTGTAAACACTTTTTGACAAAGTCATGTGCCTCTCTTTCCATTGTCAGCCAGTAGTACCCAGTTCTCAGCAACTTCTTAGCCAAGGTCATACCACTCGAGTGTGAACTGCAAGTGCCATTCTATACCTCAGTCAAAGTAGTTAGGGCTTCCTTAGGTTTTAAGCAACGTAACAGGTTTCCATTGATGCTTCTACAAAAGAGGGTTTCTACTAGGATGATAAATCATAAGGACCTTTTGAAAAAGGTTCGCTTGAGGTTCGGGGTAATGTCAGCTAGGAGGACTCCTAATCTCAAATAGGTGTAGATGTCATGGTACCAAAGATCACCAAGACCAATGAGTTCACATGCATATTCTGACTCTGGTACCTTGAAAGTGGGTACGAGAAGCTGCTCTACTAGGAATTTGTGTTTCAAGACATTGCAAGGGATATCTAGAAAGGATCCAATCATTTTCATTGCATTAACTGCTCTGTTGTTTGCCCTCGGTATTTGCTCAAAGGTGATATCGATAAATGATTCCTTGAGGATTTCTACCACCTTCTTGTATGGTTTTAGCTTATCATCCTTAGTTTGGTATTCACTGTTGACCTGGTTGATGATAAGCTGTGAATATCCATAGACCTTTAATGCCATGATTCACAACTGCACTGCAATCTTGAGACCTATGGCTAAAGCCTCGTACTCTGCAATGTTGTTGGTACAGGGGAATTCCAACTTGTAAGATCTTGGTATACAATCCCCATGGGGGGTGATGAAAAACACATTGTCTCCTGATCCATGTTGTGTGTGGGAATCGTCAAAGTATAGTTTTCAATGATCAGCTATACTAAGATTGAAAATGGACTCATCTAGAAACTTTGATATGAGTGGATTGTCTGCGTAGATGGGAGCTTCTTCTAGTTGGTCTGCAATGACTTGTCCTTTTATTTCCTTTCACTCCACATATTCGATGTCATACTCTGAAAATATCATTACCCATTTAGCCATCCTTCCCATGAGCATAGCTTTTGATAGTAGATATTTTAAGGGATCTATCTTGGCAATGAGCTTGATTTTATGTGTCAGCATGTAGTTTCAGAATATCTATGAAGCGAACACTATTGCTAGGCAAGCTTTCTCAATGAATGTGTAATTCAACTCATGGCCAACCATTATTCTACTAATGTAATAAATATCATTTTTTGTTCCATTCTCGTTGTGTTGAGCCAAAAGGGCACCCAAGGCTACTGATGTTGCTGAGATATATAGGATCAATGGTTTCCCTGCAATGGGTGGCATTAACACAGGTGGTGTAAGTAGATATTATTTGATTTTGTTGAATTCCTGTTTGCACTTGTCATCCCACTTGAATGCTACCCCCTTGTGGAGTAGATGTGAATATGTAATCTGTTTGTCTACCAGTTGCACTATGAACCTTCAGATGGACTGGAGTCTACCTTGTAATCCTCTGAGTTGTTTCAGTGTTCTTGGCGCTCCCATATTGAGGATTTCTTTTACCTTTGTAGGATCCACTTCTATCCACCTCATTGACACTATGTATCCCACCAGTTTTTTGGATTGTACTCCAAAGACACATTTCTTTGGGTTGAGCCTAACCTTGTAGTTTTCCAATCTGTCTAAGATATCATTTAGAGTTGCTATGTGATTCTTCCTCTTCTTTGAGTTAGCCAATATGTCATCCACATAATCTTCGACCATTTTGTGTATCATGTCATGGAAGATAAGTTTCATGGCTCTCTGATATGTAGCCCCTGCATTCATTAGCCCAAATGGAATCACATTCCAATACTAGGTTTTTCAAGGACATGTGAATGTTGTCTTATGCTGGTCTTCTTTTGTAATCATTATTTGGTTGTATCCTGAGAAGCCATCCATCAGGGATAGCATCTCATGTTCGGTCATCATATCCACTATCGTATTAATGTTGGGTAGTGGAAAGTCATCCTTAGGACATGCTTTATTGAGGTCTCTGAAGTCTATGTAGATACAAATGCCCCCATTTGGTTTTGAGACTAGTACAAGGTTAGATACCCATTTTGGATAGTCAATCGGGCGTATGAAGCCAACATCCAGAAGCTTTTGTAACTCTACCTTGACTAGCAAGGCTATCTAGGGATGCATTTTTCTTAACTTTTGTTTAACTGGCTTTGCTCCAGGATAAACAACCAAATGATGAACCACTATGTCCGGATCTAGACCTGGCATGTCAGCATAGGTCCATGCAAATTTTACCTTCCTTTCTTTCAGAAATGCTGCTAGCAGTTCTTGTTCCTCTATCAGGAGAGACTCAACATAGAAAGTGATTTGTGGTTCTGTCTCTATTCCCAAGTTAACAGGATTACATTGCTATGCCAGGACTGCTGATTTCTCTTGATGTAGAGAAGTAGGGGGGAGATTGAATCCTTCATCCTCCAGTGCCTCAAAGAGGTTTTAACCATTGGATGCGTCCTTTATTTTTATTGTTATGTGGTTAGAGAGTGCCACAGTCTGGTTTTTACTCAATAACTCTGAGCTTATTCTTGATATTTTTCTTTTGTGACTGAAGGACTCAATCGTCTCCCCGTAATATTCCTGGGTGTCTAAAGTGATGTTGAAACCTTCCTTGTGGTCCCCACATAGAATTGTATCCCTTAGTCCCATGAATTCTGAGAGAGCCTCATCATTTTTGAATGAGTCCAGAATTGGCGGTCGTCATTGGTCATGATCGATGAGTTGAGGGTATACTAAGGTGATTTGTTGGGTTTGTTGGTTTGACTCAGTGGGTGAGGCACTAATCATTAGTAGGGAGGAGTCCTCAAAGAGCATGGGAAGGCCTACTATGGTATCATCATCATCACTACTGTCGCAAACATTAGTTACATCAAAAAAGAAGTTATCAAGGGGGATACCTAGGCATACAGGTGGTCTAAGGGTAGTTTCTGACACTTGAGGAGAGTTCCTAAGTGCCCTACTAGGAGTACCTCTACCACGTACAGTTATACTCAGGGGAATACATCTGAGGCCAAGGTTCCACATTCTTCTTTCTACAATGATGGGCTCTAGGCTTCCATCACTGTTCCTTCCAAGGCTTTCATTTCTATTGTAGCCCATGCTAAGCATTATTTGTAGCCCTCTGTTGGATTCATCCATAGGTAATGTGGGTGTGGGTTTTGCATCGTGGTATATTATGCTTGAAATATCCTCCTCACCAACACTTTCCTAACTTAGGTCTCCCCAATGGCGAAATCCAAAGGGGTCCTCCCTAAGGGTGTGGATGGGTGTTTCTGTTGGTCGAGGTTACCCATGTGACCTAGGAGATTGTGGTAAATCTCCTACAAAAAATGCACTCTTCTTCATTCTATAGTCACCACATCCATTGTCTTGGATCATGTTTTTGATGTCAGATATGTCAGGGATCGTGGGTGTCTCTACCATAGAAGTGGAGGTGAGGTTAGCTAGGTCGATGTATGCAGTGGATGGGCCTTCATAATTTTTTGGCACTTGGGGGATTTTATAAATTTTGGCTTCCAAATTTTTGCAATAGGCGAATGGTTCGGGATCCTTGTGTATAGTGACCTCCTCATTTTGGTGCAAGAACTTGATGCACTGGTGATATGTCGAGGCCACTGCTTTCATTTTGTGGATCCATGGACATCCTAAGAGGATGTTATATGGTAAGTCAAGGTCGAGGACCTAATTGGTAGTCTCCATGGTTGCTGGTCCATCTTGGATTGGGATTTTAATAGTGCCCTGAGACACTCTTTCTTGATCGTCATATGCCCTTATTGTGATACTCTTTTTCTTGTTAATGGAATCCTCGGCAAACCCCAAGTTCTTTATAAGCTTTAGAGAGTAAATATTAAGGCCCGCACCTCCATCCACTAGGACTCTTTTAACTTTATTTTTGTGGACCAGCACTTGAAGGTGAAGTGTATGGTTATGAGATGGCTATAGGGGGAAGTCTTGGTCAGAGAATGTAAGGAGATTCTGGGTGATGATATTTCCAACCATAGCCTAAAGCTGATCTATGTCAAGGGTAGTCGAGATGGTGGATGCTACTAATGCTTCATCAAGAATTTTCCTATGGTTGTGGAATTTTTTAACAGTTCCATGATGGAGATCTATGCGGGAGTTCTTTTCAGTTGGTCAATGACATTATAGTCATAGGGAAAGAATTTTGTATTTGAAGTGGGGGTATTATATGGTTGAGGTTCCCCTGCAATGGTGACCTTGCCGCCACGTGTGGTGACTCCACAGTCAGTGTTGGCTCCTTTGTCATTAATGACAGTGACCATTTCATCGACACATGCGACTATCTCTTCATATACTAGATTAACACTAGCATATTTTTGCTTTCCTTTGTTGTTCCCATGACCATTTCCTTGATTGTGGTTTGGCATCAGATTTGTGTATATTTTTAGATCCTGATTACCAATTGGTTGTTCAACATTGATGATATTGTCTTCGGTGAGGTCTTGGATGATATTCTTTAGCCTCATGCAATTCGTGGTGGTATGCCCTTTCTCTTTGTGAAAGTCACAAAGGAGGTTTTCATTATACCATGGTGGTTTGGTTATGAGTTCCACATATTGCTCGAAGTTGGATAATTTGATTAGATTTTCCTTGACCAACTTCTTCATTATGGACTTGATGGATTCCCCTAGGGCCGTGAACTTCCTCTTAGGAGGGTATTTTCCTGGGGGAGGTGGTCCTCCTTGATTGCCCGAGTTATTGATTTGGTTGTTGGGAGGTGGTTGTTGCTGCGCTACTACTGCATTAGTTTGCACATTATTGCGATTGTGATTTTGTGGCTGGTGATGAGTTTGGATGTTTGGTTTGGGAGCACTTATGACCACTTTAGCATTGACCACTCCATTGTTTGTGACGTTTTTGTTCCTTGACCACGTTTGAGGTTTATCATTATAATTGTTGGATGGGCGGCTATCATGTGGTGGAGTAAATGTTGAGGCACCTCCTCACACAGTAAGGGCCCTTTCGATGTTGAGCGCCTTTGGGATCAGTTGATCGTATGATGTGATGCATTGCATGTTTAAGTAGAATGCCAAGTTTTCATCTAGATTAGATATGATCATGCAAACTTGTTGTTCTTCTAGGATGGTCCACTTGCTCTGATTGGCCTTGGATAACCATCTTTGCAAGAAGGATGCGAACAACTCTACTTTTCTTTGTTTGAGCATTGATAGTTCTTCTAAACTAACATCTACACCCATGTTGAAAGCATAATTATTAAGGAAAGATTCCATGATTTCTTGAAATGTTTTAATGCCTGTGGGTAGACGAGAAAACCATTCCATGGCTGGACCAGTCAGACTTCATGGGAAGAGTCGCATTAGATATGTGTCATCGTATGCAACCTCCATGCAATGCACTTGAAACTACCTGACATGGTTTTTAGGGTTACTCATTCCATTATACTTGTCGAATTTAGGGATCTCAAATCCCTTTGGGAACGGTACCATTGTGAGAAATCTGTCAAATGGATAAGGGCACAAGTTTCCTAGTGTTCTAGTTATTTTTCTTGCTTGGAGGTCCAACACCTGCTGCAAGAGTAGTTTGATTTGTGTTGCAACATCATTGTGCATATCGGGAGGTGGGATGAATGTGTTTTGAGGTGTTTGGGGTGTTTGATTGGTGAGAGGGTTACTGGTGGGAGTTTTTTGCAAGATTTTTTGTGCATTCAAGGCTTGCTGGTATGCTTGCATTTGTGTCAACAACACTTGTTGTTGATCCTATTGTTGTTGTTCCAACAATGCTTGTTGTTGGTCCATCTATTGCTATTCCCATAAATCCTATTGTTGGTCAACCTGTTGTTGCGCCAAAAAAGATTGTTGTTGGTTGAGCCGCTATTGCGCCAACAAATCTTGTTGTCGGTCGAGTTGTTGTTGCACCAATAATGCTTGTTGTTTGGCTTGTTGTTGTGCCTGAAATTCTTGTAGGGCTTGTTGGTATGCTTGCTGATGAATTTCTTGTAGTTGTGCTTGGTATTGTGCTTGCGCCTGTTGCTGGGCTTGAGATTGAGCTTGTGCTTGTTGGGATGCTTGTGCAACTTGTGTGGCTTGTTGGGCTTGTGCAACTTGTTGGGCAACTAGTTGTGCTTGTGCTTGTTGGGTAGCCTATTGTGCAACTTGATGATTTTTTTTTAGTACCCTTTGATGATTGGCTTTCTGGATGGTTTGGATGAGGGTGATAAATGAATTTGTCACATTGGCTTTTGGTGGGATTGGTGATGGATTGGGAATTATGCCAACCATGGTGATAGGCGAAACGATTGTGTTGGTGGTCGGGATTTGGGTTGTTGGAGGTGTGGTTGAGATGTTCGGTCCTTGAGAAGGTATGTTTTGAGAGATTTGAGGACCAACTGATGTATTGATTGTGGTGGCTTGAGTGGTTGCCACTTGTTGTTGTGATGCTGCCAGCAAAAGAAGAGGATTCGATGTGATGCTCAAATTGCTCGGATTTGAAAAACTAGCGGTGGGTAGGGGGGGAAGACCCAATCCAAAAGGTGATGTGGACGTGAGTGGTAATGGAGGGAAAGGTGGTAAGTTCCCCTGAATGAAGAATGGGTTAGTGACTCCTATCATTTTGAAAAAACTATCTTCTCCTTGTGGTAGAGAAGTTTGTATGTTTAATGGGTAGGCTAGCATTGCATGAAACGAGGATGGATTTTTGGGATTATGGAAGGTGAGTGGGACGTATGGGTGTGATGGATTCACCAGGATAGAGTTATCCGGTGTGGTGTTGATGCTTACCTCTTTATTGTTCACAAGGCTATGCTTTTGTAACTCACGAAACATTGCACTTCCCTTGTTTACAATTGGTGAGTTTGGTGTGATTGTCGATGTGGTTTGGGGCATTTCTTGGGTGATATTCGGTGTTGACATGGGGGATGTGTTTGTAAGAGGTCTATCCATACTAGTGCCTACATCAAGGTCAAAAGGGAATATGACCCCTCCTTTTGTTAACGTGCGCAAGTATTCAAACATGGTACTGACAATTTTATGATTCTTTGGATTTTGAACTATTTCTATCATTTCTGATTGTGTCATCCCCAAGTCCTCATTTGTGATGTCCTCTTCATAGCTTTCATCTTGAGGATTTTGTGATGGTAGAGAAGAGCTACTTGGGGGATTGCTTGATCCCGCAAGGTTTAATTTGATGGTTACTTGACCCAAGTCACTGGAAGTTGATATTTCATTGGTGTTTTCCATGTTCCTCTTGTGTTGTGATCTTGTTTGGACAATTAAAATAGGGATCGTTTGATCTTGATTTTTAGGCCCAAAAGAGGAGAACTAGGGAAATCCAAGATCAAAAGGGGTGGTAATGATGAGATAAATGGATGAGATGAATGAGTGAAACCTTTGAAGAAATTTTTAGGGGTTATGCTAAACTTTAGGGCTTGGATTGTTTGTGACCATTTGACTAGGTGTATTAAGTCAAACAAGTTTGTGGTGAAGCTTGTAAATCCTAGGAAGTTGTGTTATCCTAGGGAAAACTCACACAAGAGAATGGATTGGCTAAGTGTGTCAAGCCAACCAAGGTAATCATAAAATAGTAAACCTTAGGAATTTGCATTATCCTAGAGGTAGATTTGTTCAAGAGATTTATCTATTTGGCTAGGTGTGTTAAGCCAAGATAGAGTGATGCTGATTTAGCCTTTAAGTTTAGCATGAATTATTTTTCTAAAGTTCCCAAAATTTTGTTGATGGGATGAGATTTTATTGATGGAGATATGGAGGAGAGTGAATACTTTGATCATACACCTTGACCTAGACATGACTCTTTTCTATAAAACCTCGATATTGAAGAACATGCTACACTTCCTATGTGAGGAAATAAAATCTTTCAAAAAGTTCAGGATTCTGTTGATAGTAGAATGCATACAAAGTTGGGTTGTTTCTTGAAGCCTTATTATAGAAGTTGTACACTAGTCTTTCTCTGACTTCAAGGAGCATTTCAAGATGTTATTCACAAGCTTTTAGACTTATCCTTTTGAATCTTGGTTTTGGGATTTTGACCTTTCGGGAAATCATTTGAGGCAACACATATGAGGTCCAATTTGTATTTTATCTTTCCTTAGTGAATTCTTTTTACCAAAAGCACTTTCTTGATTATGTTTCAGACTGCATGTCTAATGTCCCACTTTATTTTTCATCCCACAAGGTCCATTATGTGGAAATCAAGGAAATTAGGGAAAAAGTTTCCTAGGTTGACCTTAGTGAAAACAAATGATGATAAAATCCAAGCACCTAGAAACCTCTAAGGATATGATCCCTAGGGAAAGCAAGAGTACTTGTATTCGTCAAGGATATTTGTTTCCTCCAAGGGGTTTGAAATTTGAAGCTCTTTGTGAATGTTTGTTTTTCAATTATTTTGAGAACCAAGCAATGTATTTTTCATTTCCAAGAACATGTACAAACCTAGGATGAAGAGACAATATTTTGTTGGGTTCCCACTTGGACGAATCTAGCTACGCATATTCTGTGTGGATGACTAGATGCTTGAACACACTAGCTCCCCTCCATTGCACACACTTCTCGGGTCAGCAAGAATTAGTACCCATGAATCTGCCATGGCATAATTTTCATCTCTACAACAAAACCACATGTATAATGGGGGGCGGCTTCAAAGGACATGACGTTTTGCACCAACAAAATAGATAAGGATTTGGCCTTCTAAACAAGGGTTTTAATTCAGAATTTCTATTTGTGGAGGCTAACCCATGTGGTGAGAGACCATTGCTGCCCTTCTCGTCAGAGCCAACTACATGATACTGGCTTTTGTTCCAGTACCCAATTTTATATCCCGGCTGGAAATACACTTGGCTTTAGTGTGTTACCGGTTGGGTCGCACCCTTGGGTGAGTACTTTTCCCACAAGGAAGGCCCGCTAAGATTAAAAAAAGTGAGTAAACATATTCGTAGTTCAATCAAACTTTGTTTAGAAACAAAGGGAGAACACATGCAATAAGCCTAATCACACTCGTAAGATGTTTTGTTCAATTTTAAACCCAAAATGAAAGTGTGAAGGCAATCTTTTTGACAACTTAATATCACAAAAAGACTTTTGTTTCTCAAGATTGCCATGAAGTGTGAGAGAAGCGCATACGCCTTTTAAATGATATTAATTTGTGAAAAAGATTGCAAAAGATGAAAAAACTTGTTCATTTTAGACCATAAAATCAGTGATGTGTTCATTTTAAAGCACCAAAATGAGATGCGAAAGTTGCCTTGTTCAATTTTTAGAACCCAAATTGAAAATTAGTGAGTTTCTAAGTTCAATTTTAACCAAAAAGATCAAGTCAAATGGTTAATTTTAAACCCAAAAAGAAAGGTGAGTTGGTTTAAAACAAAAAATGAGAGTAGAAATTGGACGCTCTAAGCATTTAAAAATGATTTTTGAATTTCAAGTTTCAAATTCTCAATCTCCTCTTTGACTCCAATCTTGCTTCACCTTTGCTCGATTCCAATTATTAATTCCAATGTCAACCTATGAAACATTATAAAGTAAAACTTTAGAAACGAGTTTTACTTCAAGGAATTAATCAAGCAAAAAGAGAAAAGAGAAAAAGATAATCCCTCCCCCAAATCCTTATAAATAAATATGAACCTAAGCATTCAATCTTTTTATTCCCTCACAAATGCCAAATTGAAATCTACCAAATTCTTAGCCAGTGAAAGCCAATGGTAGTGCTACAAATATTTAACACCTAAAAGCCAAATTTGCTTAACAAGATCATAAGTAGCCATTTCATATCCCATAGCACATGTTGCCTTTGTAATCTGTAAAAATCCAAACTATGCTAGCAATAATCGCAAATTACTTTCTATGCGAGTATAAGATATCATTCAAGATATTCAATGGATATTGATTTATTCTAAATAGTGCAATAATGTCTTAAAACTAGACAATGCATGGCCCACCCCACCATAGAAATAAATATCAGAAAGCTGAGAAGAATCATTAAAGATGGGAACCTTTAATAAAGATCTGATTTGATCATATGGTATGGTGTGGGAAAGAGTTGCTATCTTGTTTGGAAGAAAGAAAAAAAAGATTGCAACTACCTCCAATAAATTGTCGAGTTGTATTATGTTAAGAAAGATGGTCTGAAGAAATCTTGACTAAATTTTCATTGTGTTGTATCGACTAGGTCTTAAGAAAGATTTTGTTGCTGCTAGAAATGACCATGCTCAAATAAGAAAGATTTCAAAAATCATGAGGATACATAGGTAGGAGATGACCATGCTCCAATAAGAAAGATATCTTTCTAGTGGAATATAAGATGAATTTGTTCCAAAAGGAAAAGTTGATAGAGGAACCATGAATGCATTCATAGAGAAATAAACTGTATCTTAGCAAAGGAAAACACAGGCAGGCAATGGTCTTGAAATTCTCAAAAATCTGATTCAAACATACTAACCTCTAGAACTGGAAGAAATAGTACAAAGAATAAAGCTATAGCAAGGCTTGTTCAGATTATGATTTGATCTCTTTAGATTAATTGTTTCAAAAGGAAAAGTTGATAGAGGAACCACAAACTCATTCAAAGTTAAATAAACTATATCTCAGCAAAGGCAAACATAGGCAGCGAATGGTCTTCAAATTTAAAGAAATCTACTTCAAACATATTGACCTCTAGAAAGGAAACACGAATGCATTCAAAGAGAAATAAACTGTATCTCAGCAAAGGAAAACATAGGCAGCAGATGGTCTTCAAATTCAAAGAAGTTTACTTCAAACATACTGACCTCCAGAACTGGAAGAAATAGTACGGGGAATAAAGCTACAACAAGGCCTGTTTAGATTACGATTTGATCTCTTTAGATTACTTGTTTTCAGGATACATAAATATTAATGTTCGTCGTCTAACATTGGAACTCACAGTGACAATAAAATCTAAGCAATGTAGCAATAGAAGCATATAATTTAAAGCAAAGTGGGTGGGCGTTATGGCATGATTTCCCATGGCCTCTCTCTGCTTGTGGAAAATAGAGGGATACATTAGGTGCACGAATTTTCTGTCAATGTCCCTCAAGGAAGCACATAAAGAATATGCAAGCTATTTGGCTGATCCTTCAAAGAACAAAGAGGGTAGGTGAGCTGTTTAATACGTGTATGTAAATAAAACATCATTGGTAAGGCTATGGAGACCTACAGGAAACCTAGACAATGAAGGAATTGTCCTCCAGGAAACCAAGAGAAGAAACATGTAGATCTAGTGACTAACTCAAAAGAGTAGATCTAATTAATAGAATATCGACCTATCTTCATGGTATAACTGAGCTGACACAAACGCATTTTTTTAGAGATCCTGCCATTAATGATTCTGGAGTACATGAAATATTAAAAAAAATAACTCAAGCATTCCAAGTCAGAAATACTTGAAGTATAGACAGGGCATAGATAATGCACACAATTTGTTGATAGAATGCCCTCAAAAGGTGTGGTCTCATCGAATGCTGAGGGTATGCTTGCCTAAAAGGAAATGAAAATCTAAATTTCCTCATCAAAATAACAAGCTATTGACTATATATCTTGGTACAACTTGTCATCAAGAATGACTTTGTGTGGAAAAATGATTAATTCGACTAGCAGGCCAAAACAAAGATAATCATACCGCAAGTTCTCAAAGAATCAGTAAACTTGGGTCCAAGGTAGGCATGGACAATGCAAGTCTATTGCCAAGGAGATCAAAAAAGTTGCTGCCATAGAAGGTAGGCTCTTGAAGAGATCAATACTAGTTTTCTACCAAAAAAAATGCGTTGATCATCGTAGCAATATTAATAGAATAAATAAAAAATAGCGATGTTAGTGATAGAAAGAAATTCCCTACTTTGCAGTCAATCTTTAATGATGAAAATAGAAAAACGAATAATAAAAAAAACATTTATATCACTGAGAGTAGCCTAGACAAGGCCCGTGATTATTTACCATTTGTCAAAATAGACCTGCATTTGTTTTCAAAGTTGCAACCAAATGTGTGTTGATAGATACACAATGAAACACATACAACAATGTGTGATACAAGATTGATAATGCACATTAATCCAATGAAAGAGAAGAAATATTTCTACACCGAGATGCAAAGAGATATTTCATAATGTAGATAAATAGATAGCCTTTGTCCACCGCCTTCCTAACTGTGCGAAAATGAAAACACAGAGATGGAAGAAAGCAGAGACTACAATCATTGTACCTTTAGTAGAAAATTAAAAATACTTAGAAATTGACCTCAACCATTTGGGAGGCTACAAAAGAAATGTAATTGATAGTTTCATTAATACCAGATCAATCAACAATCCCAATGAATCAATTGTAGACTACCAAGTTTATATGTGAGGCTGATAAACTTTTAATCGACACACAATATTATATTATGATGATAGTTCATATGTGAGGCTAATACACAATATTATTCAATCGATGAAAAATTCATTAGTGTATCCATATAGTCAACATTAAGATGTGATTTTAATTTTCCTTAACACTAGTTTAAACTAGAATAGAAAAAAAAATGCAACACATAGTAAAAATATCAAAATCACTATCCCAAATACAATTGTTAGTCTTGCCCTCCTTCTAGCGCCATTTTGTAGATGTCAAAATCTGCAAATGGTTAGTAAACTCACAAACCAATATGACAGAAATAAACATCCTTATGAAATATTGCATGTAGTTAAACATGCTAAATGAGACATTGAAACAACAAGAAGAGCTAAACAAAGCATATAAAACATGAATGCAAACCTATTCCATAGTGGATTCATGCTATCCTTTGTGTAAAAGGAAGCCCTTTCCCAACCCTTGCCAAGCAAATGAGATGATAGACAATGAGATTCAAAGTGAACTCAAGTTGCCTATAATGAGGATGCTCCAAATTGTAGATGAAAAATGAGAGAAAAGGCATTGAATTTATAGGAAAGATTGAGAAAGGAGAGGCCAAGATTGAGAAATGTGGGACTAAAACCCAACAAATAGGAGAGAGCCACTTGTCACAATGTGATTGGCTCATGATTGTGAAATTTTTGGCCAATGTGCCCATTTCAAATTTGAAAATGGCATTGAATGCATATGGTTGAGGGATTTGAGGGGAATTTTGCTTGGCCAACAAAGTCAAACAAGGGGAGTTAATGAGGGCATATTCCTTGGGAATATGCCTTGTGAGGAAAATAGGTGTTTTAATAAATCAAATTAAATGATTTATTGTGCAAGTGGATGGTACATTGGTTAGGATTAGCATTAATTAGGGATTTTGACTAATTAAGCTAGTGATTTGGTGGTGTGACATTTGATTTTCATTTTTGGATTTGTTTTAAATCAAATGAGAGGAAAATGAATATTGACCATTTAATTAAATACATGTGATTTAATTAAATCTTTAGGAGATTAATTAATTAATTTGATTTAATTAGTTAAGAATAAGAAATGATCAAATATGATGTTAATCAATAATGTTGATTTTGCATGTCTACAACAACAGTATCAAGTGCAACAAGAAGCAACCATATAGCAAGCCCAACAATAAGAGTTATTGGTACAAGAACAACAACAAGACCAAGAACAAGCTTTGTTGGTACAACAATAATTACAAGCATATTACCAAGCATTGGTTGTGCAACAAGCTCCTAAAAATGCACCACCCAGTCCACAAGTCATCACACCCATCACCGAAATCACTACACCAAACCAGGATGCATTCATTCCACCACTCGACCCACAAAGTGATTTATCTACCCAAATCAAGAGGCTCTCACAATAGGTGTTGGACATCCAATTAGGGAAGACCCCTAAATAACAAGGGAATCTACGCCCTTATCTATTTGATAGGAGCATTGTGATGAAACCATTCCCATAAGGGTTCGAGATCCCAAAATTTGATAAGTACCACAAAATCGGAAACCCTAAAGATCACATCAGGGAATTCCACATGCATTGCATGGAAGTAGCCTAGGATGAATCCTATATAATGAGGCTCTTCCCATGAATTATGGCTAGCCTAGCATGGAATGGTTCTCCTGACTTCCTACGGGAATTAAGAAATTCCAAGAAATTGAAGATGCATTCATGCAAATTTATGCATTCAACATGGGCATGGATGTTAGTCTAGAGGAAATATCTATGCTCAAACAAGATAAGGGGGAATCATTCACTTCCTTCCTACAATGATGGTGATCCAATACCAATCAAAGCAAGTGGGCCACGCTAGAAGAGAAACAAATTTGCACCATCATTTCCAATCTTGAGAAAACCTTTGCATTCCATCTAAAAATGTAGTGTATCACCACTTATGACCAATTGATCCCCAAAGTGCTCAACATCGAATGATCACTCATTTTACAAGGAGGGATTCCCACCTATCCACAAAATAGAGACAACTGCCCTTCCACCAGCTATAATGAAAAACCTCGCACATGGGAAAAAAACAAGAACATCACTAATGATGGTGTGGTCAATACCAAGGTTGTGGTTAGAGCTTCGAAGTGGAACACCCAAAAATATCAGTAACAAAAAAAAAACAATGAAAAAAACATGCAAACCAATGTGGTAGCACAACAACCACCCAATAATCAAATCAACAATATGAATAATCAAGGGAGACCACCTCTGTGAAACAAAGATCCCCCAACGAGAAAGTTCACAGCCCTTGGGAAATTAGTCGAATCTATCATGAAGAAATTGGTAAATGAAAATCGTATCAAAATCCCCACCTATGAGAATTATCAAGAACCCCAAGTGAAACCACCATGGTAAAATAAAAATTACCTTTGTGATTATCATAAAATCAAGGGGCACCCAACAACCAATTGCATGAAGCTGAAAAATATAATCCAAGACCTCAACGATGATAAGATCATTAACGTGGAACAACCAATAGGAAATCAAGATCTTAAGATCTACATGAATCTGATGTTGGATCATAACCAAGGAAATAACAAAGGGAAACAAAAGTATACAAGTGTGAACCATGTGTACGATCAAGTTGTTGTATCCCTAGATGAATGGGTTACTATTGTTAGCATCAAGGGAGCCAAAGCTGATTATGGAGTCACCAGATGCTGCAATAAAGTCCCCATTATTGGGTCATCACAACCACTTAGGACATTTGACTTAAATCATAAATCCACTCCTAATGGCTACAATGTATTAGACCAGTTGGAAAGAACTCCCACTTAGATCTCCATCATGGAGTTCATGAATATTTCATCCACCCATAGATAAATCCTTGAGGAAGGATTGGATTCATCTACTATCTCTACCAATATTGATACTGAACAATTCCAAGCAATGGTCAGAAACATTACCACCTCAAATATCCTCACATTTTTTGATCAAGACTTCCCCACCCAACTATATCACAATCACACTCCACCTTGAGGTCTCATTTCATAAAAACAAGGTCAAAAGGGTCTTGGTGGATGGGGGTGCAAGTCTCAACATCTATTCTATCAATCTCATAAAGAATCTAGGATTATCTGAAGATTCCATTGAAAAAGGAAAGGGCATCACAATCAAAGCATATGATGACCAAGAAAGAGTGTCTCAGGGCAGTATCCAACTCCCTATTCAAGTAGGGCCAACCATAATGGAGACCACCTATCTAGTTCTTGACCTTGATCTGCCTTATAATATCCTTCTGGGGCATCCGTGGATCACTGGGATGCAAACAGTTGCATCAACCTTCCATCAGTGCATCAAGTTCTCATACCAAAATCAAGAGGTCACAATCTACAGTGATCTTGAGCCCTTTGTCTATTGCAAAATCCTGGAAGCAAAATACTATAAAATCCCCCAAGTCCCAAAGAACGATGAAGGCCCTTCAACTCCGTATATAGACCTAGCCAATATTACCGCCACTTCTGGGACAAAGACACCTGCCATTCCTAAAATCTCTGATATCAAATTCATTATCCAAGACAATGGGTGTGAAGATTACAAAATGAAGAAGGGAGCCTTTGTGGTAGGTGAGTTACCTCAATCCCCTAGATCCCATGGACAACCGCAACCAACCAGTACATCAGCGCAAACATTCAGAGTAGACCCTTCTCAATTTAGGAGTTGGGGGGATCTAGGCCAAGAAGTGGTGGGTGAGAGAGATATATCCAGTCTCCTCTATCAAGATGAAATATATGTATCGACCCTTCCTATGGATGATGCTAACAAATCCCTTCAATTAATGTTGGGCATGGGCTATAATAGGAATGAAAGTCTTGGAAAAAACAAAAATGGGCGATTGGAACTTGTCATTGTTGAGAAGTGTATGGAAAATATTGGCCTTGGATGTACCCCTTTGAGTATAACCATACATGGAAGAGGTCTCCCAGTTAAAGCACTCAGGACTCCCCCTTAGTTATTGGCAGCTACCTCTCAATTACCAGTGTCTATAGGTCTACCCTTAGATAAATTTACCTTTGATGTAAATGATGTGTGTAGTAGTGACAAGGATCCCATATCAAAATTGCTTATGATTTTCGAAGATTCCCCCCTATTCATGATTGACACCCTATATTTTGAGTCAGACCATCAAACCCATGAAATAAATCTTGTCTATCCCCAACTCATCGATTACAACCAACACAAACCACCAATTCTAGACACGTTCAAAAATGATGAGGCACCCTCGGAATTCATGCAATTGTGGGATACAGTCCCATACGGAGAATATAAAGTTGGGTTTGACATCATACTAGATATACAAGCCTCTTATGGGGAAATGATTGAATCCTTCAGTCACAAAAGTGATAAATTGAGAATAATCTGAAGATCTTTGAATGAAAACCACATAGTGGCACTCTTTGAATCGAAAGCAGTAAAAATAAAGGATGTATCCAAGGGTAAAAACCTCTCTAAGGTTCTGGAGGATGAAGGATTCAATCTTCCTCTCAGTATCATTCACTAGGAAAAGTCAGCAGTTTTGCCAGAATAGTGTAATCTAGTCAATTTGGGAATAGAGGAACTACCACACATAACATTCTATGCTGAGTCACTTCTCAGAAAATAACATGAACTCCTAGCTGCATTCCTAAAGGAAAGAAAGGTAAAATTCTAATGGACTTATGCCAATATGCCTAGGATTGATCCAGAAGTTGTAGTTCATCACCTAGCTGTATATCCTGAAGCGAAGCCTGTGAGACAAAAGTTTAGAAAAATGCATCCCAAGATGGCATTGCTAGTCAAAATGGAATTACTAAAGCTCCTAGATGTAGGATTCATACGGTCGATCGACTATACAAAGTGGGTCTCCAACCTAGTACCTATTTCAAAGCCCACTAGGGGCATCCACATCTACACGGATTTTAGAGCTTTGAACAAAGCATGTCCCAAGGATGACTTTCCACTTCCAAATATTGACATGATCATGGATATGACAAAAAAACATGAGATAATATCATTAATGGATGGATTCTTAGGATACAATCAAATCATGATAGCTAAAGAGGACCAACACAAGATAGCTTTCACTTGTTTGTGGGGGACATATTGTTGGAATATGATGCCATTCGGGTTGAAGAAAGCAGGAGAAAATTAACAAGGAGCCATGACACTCATATTTCATGATATGATCCATAAAACCATGGAATATTGTGTGGATGACATACTGGATAAATAAAAGATGTGATAGGATCACATATCAACCCTAAGCTCCATTTTTGACAGACTAGAAAAGTTCAAGGTCTGACTTAATCCGAATAAGTGTGTCTTTGGGGTAAAATTAGCTAAGATCCTAGGGTACATCATATCAATGAGAGGAAGTGAGGTGGACCCTGCCAAGGTCAAGACGATCCTCAAAATGGAGGCACCCAAAAAATTAAAGCAGCTAAGAGGCCTACAAGGAAGACTCCAATCCAACTACCAATTCATAGCGTAACTAGCAGACAAGGCAATCCCATATTCTCATCTACTCCACAAGGGGGTAACATACAAATGGGATGAGAAATGTGACCAAGAGTTCAAAGAGATGAAAGAGTATTTTCTCACACCAGCAGTCCTTATGCCACCAATTCTAGGTAAACCCTTGATCTTATACATATCAACAATTGCAGTAGCCCTTGGAAATCTCTTAGCACAACATGACAAAAACGAGAAGGAGAGAGCTATCTACTACATCAGCAAGACCATGTTGGGACATGATTTAAACTACACACCCATTAAGAAATCCAACCTATTAGTTGTGTTCATGGCACAAAAACTCAAACATTACATGCTAGCACATCAGATCAAGCTCATAGCAAAGATAGAATCACTAAAGTACTTACTTTTCAAAGCAAATCTCATGGGACAAACGACAAAGTGGGTCATGATCCTGATGGAGCATGACATTGATTATGTAGAACACAAGGCCATCAAAGGACAAGTAATCACAGATCAACTGGAAGAAGCACCTATATATGCAGATAACCCACTTGTTTCGGAGTTCCCCGATGAATCAATCTTCAACCTTAGTGTAGAAGATCATTGGAAGATGTACTTTGATGGATCCTACACACAACATGGGTCAAGAGTGAGAATCTCCTTCATCCCTCCACAAGGGGACTGCATACCTAAATCATACAAACTGTCATTCCCATGCACAAACAACATCGCAGAATATGAGGCCCTTGTCATAGGGCTGAGAATTTTAGTGCAGTGGCAGATCATGGCACTAAAGGTCTATGGGGACTCACAACTCATAATCAACCAGGTAAATAATGAATATCAAACAAAGGATGATAAATTAACTCCATATAAAAATTTGGTGGAGAGTCTCAAGGATTCCTTCATTGATATGACATTTGAACAACTATCCAGAGAAAACAATAGAGTAGTGGATGCAATGGCTATGATTGGATCACTCCTAGAGATTCTGCACAACATCCCAAATCAAGAATTCCTCATAGAGAAGCTTCTCATAATAGAATTCAAGGTACTAGAGTCTAAATTGGTGTGCAAAATTGTTGGTCCTGGTGATTCTTGGTACCATGATATTTACACTTACCTGATAATAGGAGTCCTCCCCATTGACACAACCCAAAACCTGAAAAGAGCCTTCATAAAAAATTCATCCTGTTTCACCATCCTTGGAGATACCCTATACCATAGGAGCATTGAAGGGACCCTGTTACATTGCCTAAACAATGAGGAATCATTGACTACTTTAACTGAGGTGCATAATGATATTTGTGGTTCACACTCGAGCAGTATGACCTAGGTCAAGAAACTGCTGAGAATGGGATACTATTGGCCTACAATGGAAAGAGATGCACATGACTATGTCAAAAGGTGTTTTCAATGTCAATAGCATGGGGACCTCATCCATGCACCAACTTAGGAGCTCAGCCCAATTATCACACCTTGGTCTTTTTCATAGTGGGGGGTCGATCTCATTGGTAAAATCACTCCCACCTCATCCAATGGGCATAAGTTTATCATCACCTCCACAAAATACTTCAAGAAGTGGGTGGAAGCCATTCCCATGACCTAAATTATAGGAAAGAAGATATCCAAGTTCATCCTGAATTATCTTATTTCTCGATACGGTGCCCTTCAAGCCATTATCTTAGATAGTGGAACACCTTTCAAAAATTAGGATGTTTGCGACCTATGCCAAAAGTTTAAAATAGATCACTTTTCCACTCTGTATTATCCCTAAGGAAATGGCCAAGTAGAAGATACTAATAAGACCATCCTGAAGATCCTCAAGAAAAAGGTCAATGATTTCGGTCATGATTGGCATCTACAACTAAATCCCACCTTATGGGCCTACCACACAAGAATCCTCACACCAATAGCTATCACCCCCTTCTCCCTAGTCTATGGATCATAAGCCATACTCCCCATTGAGATTGAGATCCCGTCCCTAAGAATGTCATAACAAAATCTCATAACAAATGAAGAATACCGGGTCTTATGATTAAATGAGCTAGAACTACTAGATGAGAGGCATATGGATGCCTTAAACCACTTGCAAGTCTATCAAAACCACCTCAAGAAAATCAAGAGGTGGACCTTCCAAGTCAGTGACCTAGTATTGAAGGAAAATCAAAAGAAGATGCCAAATCCAGATAGCAAGGGAAAGTTTGAGCCAAACTGGTTGAGACCATTCATCATTACAACAAGCTACAAATCAGGGGTATATCAACTATCAACACCCAAAGGAAAACCTCTGTAGGAGCCAATGAACAACTCTCATCTCAAAAAAATTTACACTTGATCTTTTAAGGGTAAAACCAAAAATACAAAAAAATATAAAAATCCCAAAAAATTAGAAAACTGATAGAAAACATTAAAGATAAAAATCATCCTCTAGTGAAAACCACTTCAGTGGTGCTTTGGGCAAGTACCTTGGTGAAAACCTAGCAAACAGGCACCATGTGTAAATAAGCACTTTCCATCCTCCATGATCCCTATAGCTCATTTGACATCAGCTACCATCACCTTCAACATCACCCATTGCATTCCATTGATCCTCCCATTCACCCATCCATGTCTGCATCATAGCTTGATTCTGTGTTCATATCATGTTCCACCCTAGTACTACTTGGCACATTCCTAAGGTCAGTTTGTCTTGCCTATATCGAAGAAGTCTATTGCACCATGCTAGGGGCATGTTCCTATACCTGCATCAAATCGGATTCATGTATATTATTGCAGTCTTCATTAAAATAAAAAATCCAAAAAAAATCAAAAAATCCTTCAAAAAATTCAAAACATATTTATAAAATCAAAAAATCCAAAAAATCCCAAAACAAGTCAAAAATCCAAAAAGTCAAAAAATAGTCATTATGTCAAACTACCTCATCTCTGAGCTTGAACTTAGGCAAGGTGGGTCTTTGATCAGCCCTTGAGACACCCTAGGTCAGTCCTTTAGGAGTCTGTCATAATAAACTGGAAATTCATCATTTGTTTATATCTTCATCCTATAAATTGGTTGAGTCATCTAGTTGAACTACGTGGTCTCTACGTGTAAAACGTAGGAAACACCAATCTTTAATCAGCCCTCGAGACCCCTAGGATAGTTCTTTAGGTTAGGTTCTTGGTCAAAATCTAAAAAAAACCAAAAACATTGGAAAATTTGAAAATAAAAACAATCGTAAAACTCTCAAAATCCCTGAAATAGCCTCAAAACATTTCAAAACACCAAAAATATCCAAATATTTGAAAAATCCATCCATCTCCATCTCGCTGTCACCCAAAATAATCTCATTCATAATAAATCAATCATCATTTTCATGCTTTGGTAAGTTAGTCAGAAGCAAGTCTAGCAGGTTTAAAAGTAAAAGCTCAATCATCAAAGTCTCAAGTCTAGGTCAGTAAGTAAACAAGTTGGTCAACTCTTGGTATCAATAGCTTAGCATCCATTCAATCCAATATCACCTGATCACAACATGTCCTAGGATGCATCCTTCCTACAATGGACATCAACATCAGGCATCACCCTAGTTTAGTCTTGGCTATCGGTATGAAGAACATTAGCTTGTTTGTTTACTTTATCTTTGTCTTTTTGAAATATCTTATTTTGCGCTCATTCCAATGACATCTCGATGATGCCTAATCAAAATGGTTTAGAGAGAAAGGAATGGGGCAATGATCATTATCTTTTTATCTACTGTTATTTTTGGATGTTCTTGTAATATAACTTGGTCATGCATGCTTTGTTTGGTTTGTAGGGAAGGTGTTTTAGATGTCTTCTTGACCACATAGGAAGGCTTTCTTTTCTATATTTGGTCAAAGATTTTTAGAATATATGAACTGCATTCTGAATAAGGTTTCATATATTAGGTGTGAATAAGAGTACTCCTATCTGATTGTTGAGTCAATGTCCATCACACTAGGTGCAACACCATCTTGGTTCTTTATACCTTGTGTAGACATGTGAAATTGGCATCATGCATTTAATTAGATCATATTCGCCTAGCAAATAAATCAAGTTTATTTTATTAATCTCCTAAGGTTATCACACTTAATTAAATAAATCAAATTATTCAATTAATCTCTAAATTCCTCCATTTCAATTAAATAAATTCATCTTTAACACTAACATCATCCCCTTTAGTAAATAAATCAAAATATTTATTTAAATAAATCTAAAATCATTTTCTATCTCCTTTTGATTTATTTTAACCCATAAATATAAATCAAATAGGTCAAATGACCTAATCCTCTCTTAAGTTAACTAGATCATGATTAATGTTAATCTTAATGCAAGTCACATCCTCTAGCTTTTCCCAATTGCACAAATAAATCATTTAATTGATTTATTAAATAATCTAATTTCCCTTAACATGGCATCTTTAGGGAATATTATTCCAATTTGAATTTCCCTCTCAAATGACTTCTCCCTTCCAACATAGCATTAACTCCTCTCTTACATCTCCCCCACTTGGTATTTAAGACCCCTTTCTTCTCCCTCCAACAAGTCAAATTTCAAATTTGAAAAGGCCACCTAATGCGATTTATTGGCACATTCACCAAAACTTGTACAACCTTGGCCCATGCACACGGTGACAAGTGGCTCCTTCCTATTGGTTGAGGATTAGTCCCACATTCCTCAACTTTTCCTCTTCTTTCTTCAATCTCACCTATAAATCCAAGGCTTTCCTTCATCATTTGTATATATAATCTGAGCATTCTTACTATAGGCAACTTGAGTTAATCTTATCTCTTTGTCTATCATCATTTAACTTATTAAGGGTTGGGAAAGAGATTCTTTATACACAAAGAGTAGCACCAATCCAATATGGAATAGGTATCATCCATGCCTTTTATGATTTCAATTAGTTAATTGGATCTTTTGATGGCTTTGTTTGGCATGTTGGATTATTTCATAAGAGTGGTTGATTTGCTAGGTTTTATAACTAACTATACTAATGTGGGTTAAGTTTAAGATTTTCAGATTTTCATGCTCACATGTGGTGCTAGAAGGAGGGCAATGGTTCATGTTTCTCTGAAAAAAAAAAAAATCCATCTAACATGCTGCTTGTGTTTCCAGATTTGGCATTTTAGCTGAAATGGTTTTTATTTCACACTAAGATTGGTTATATTGTAATTGTTGGCTAAAAAGGAAAAAAAGAAGAAGTTTGTGCTCCTTTCTATAGCTAGAGTAGAGAAAACTCGATGATCTTACTTCATTTATCTGTACTCCATACACTAGCCAAGAAGGCATTATGTTTCAACAACAGTATATGTACTAATATGTAGTTTACTTCATGCAGTTCAAAACTATCCTACGTTTAAACAATGCGCTCTTAATAGATTCCATTTTGTGTTCAAAGTCATTTTATGAGTCTTACTTTTTTTTCTAAAGAAAAAAAAGATTCACATGCGGTTGAAAGTTTCAAATTTGAAGTTTACTTTGGACCATTGTCTGTCATACAATGAACTGAACACACTTCTTTTCTTTTTTAATGTAAATAATAAACTTGTCTTTCAACCTTGTTTTGGTATTAAAATGGAATGCTTCTCATATTTTAACTGTGTTTATTGTTCTTGTTTGCATACTAAACTTTGATACTCCTACCACCATCTATGAGTGCACCGAGCTACACACCCTGATCAACTCAAAATATGGTGCGGTTTCTTCCCTTTAATGCTTTTTTTGATAAAGGCGTGTTTTCATTAGAATGCTTGAGTGCACACATTCAATCTTGGTACTGTTTCACTTATTTATAATTCAATGACATTCATTAAGTCACTAGTCAAGGGCAAGATAATTTATAGCCCACCATGAAACAAAGTCTAGCAGCTTGTGTTCCCTGCTGCTCATACAGTCAACATTTGCTTTAAATTTTCAGTGACTAATGGTTGATGCAGAATCCAGGAAAATCTACAGTTTTATTGGGAGCCTATTCTATTAATGTTCCCCAAGGGCTAAATTTTGGTTCCAATCTACAAGTCCAGCTAACATAGCTCTCACACTAGTTTTTTTTTTCCTACGTAAAACACTTCTTTTTCACTCGCATGGGTCTCATTTTGCCACAACTAATGTTCCACATGAGTTTTTGTGTAGAAGTTGAGTCAAATTTGAAGATCCCTATACCAGAGAAGTAGGTATGATGGTTATCATGCCATTAACATTTTTTATTTTGTGCAGATGAAGCATTTGGAATACAATGTGATTCAAATTAGCTGATTCTGAATGTCATATTATGTTCTCCTAGTCATTTTCTTTACTCACTGATTGCAAAGAAATCTATTTTTTTTATTAGTAAGGTTCTCAAGAATTGATTGGAATAGATATAATTCTAATCTATCTTAGCATCTTAATTATAAGATGTCTTGACTATAAAATTTTGTTCGATGATTGGCTTGGTAATAGGATAATTTAACCCCAGTGCAATATGCTTGATAGGCTACACTTTTCTGTGAACAAGGTATTCTTGAAACGAATGATGCTAAAGCCATTATTATAATCATCATTTCTCATGTTAGGATTCAAAGTCTCTTTAAAATATGGAGGAAAGTTACAGCTGTGTAGGCCTCTGGATCTTAATCGCTACAAGACTATATTTTATTACAAGATGACTCTATGATTTGGTGGCCTTAGATTAAGTTGTGCGCCCAACAATAAATCCCCCTTAGCTTAGAATAGATGTTGTAATCCATATGTGGAATGGTGTGCAGGTCTGAAGGTTATATCAAGTGGAATGCAGCCAACTGAGGTACAAAGGTAACTTTTGTGAAATGTATTTGACCACCGAGCAAACAAACTTCTTAATAGGGACAATTAGAAGAGTTTCTATTGGAGAGAGGATAGGCAATTTAATGTATATCGTGGGTGAACCGTAACAACTCCTCTAATCTAGATGACCAAATATTGCATTGAAATATAGCTTACAGATAAGTAAGGTAGGTTGGGGCTGGTACACAAGGCCAGAGAGGCCAACTACCCCTATCAACTGTCTTCCTCTCTTTTCTTTTTCCTTTTGATTGATTAATGGGAAATGGATGGTCTGCAATTGTTAAGATAGGTGAATATTTATTAGGCTTATGATTATCCAGTATCTGGTTGGGGTAAGCTAAAAAGGACAAACATTTACTTCCACTAAATTGTCATTACAGCCAGACAACCACGAATCTGTAGTTAGCAATAAAAAATACTTTGTACCAACGTTCTGATGCGATGCTCTACTCATATGGAATTTGGATTTTTTATTTTTTTCTCTTCATTGCTAATCTCTTGACAAGCAGTTTTATTAGCTAGTAAATCCAAGCTAGGTTTGAAAAGATCTAGTAGGTTTGAGCACTTCAACAACCCTTATGACTCTACTCTTCATACAAATAATTGAACACAATTTATTCATTATAGATAATTACTACTTTTCTGAAATAGTTCATAGCCTCTATTAAATCATAGCATTATGTTAATCCTTCAACAACCAGGCTGAAAACATCATTGCCCAACATTATGTTAATCCTTCAACAACCAGGCTGAAAACATCATTCTCCAACATTATGTTAGAGTTTGCTTCCTTTTGTTTAGTTTGCACCATGATCTCCCCAGATGTACTAAATATTGTGCAGTGATGATGGATAATAACAACCATAGGCTGGAGTTGTCAGGTGAAGCTTTTAATTGTTGTAATGGTGTCTTTTTGGTCCTAGTATGATATGACAAGAGGAATAGGAGTCTTAAGGTTCAAGATGCATTAATTAAAGAGAAATGTAAATCCAAGGTGTGTAGATGTGCAGTTGGGTCCATTGATGGCCAATGTAGGGGGAAGGTAAGTCTTCTCTACAGATAAATCTTGATTCTTGTGCAACAAACTTGGGTGATCAATGGTGGAAATTATTGCATGGTAATACTATCACACCATTGGTAGAAATAAATCAACATATTAGAAATTTTGGCGGGGCGATTGGGATTTTTTTTTCTTTCCTCCTACATACTGTCAAGCACTATCTTCTTCATTTCGTCAGCATATGCCAATCTTCATGTTGAAAATTGCTTGAGGAAATGTTAGGTAACAAAATCAATTGCGACCTGTTTTGAAAAATTTATGAATTGGGTTTTCGAGAAAACAACAAATATTAAAGATGGGAGAATCATAAAGTAGGCTATAAACTGATTTGAAACAACTATGTTTGCAGGATGAAAGGGGGTTCATGAGGCAATGGTTTAAATGGGTTATTTTTATTTATTTATTTTAAGCTGTTGACATAAAGTTTTCTCTCAAACACTTGTTTCCAATGGATTGTTTTCTTGGTTTGATAAGTTTATGAATTCACTGTGTTTGAAACTATATGCGAAGTTATCATTGAACCTTTGAAATATCATATTTCTTATTTATGGTAACTTTTGTATTGTTTATAGGTTTATATCAGTGTGCATAAAGAAGGTTAGTGTTGGAGTGGAGCATTGAAGTTTGAACAGAAGAAAGTGGAGAAGTTTGAACAAAAGAAAGTGGAGTAAAATTGAAGAAGATTAATCTTGGAACATTGAAATAAAGATTTGAAAAAAAAACATTTCTTAATTCTTAGTGTTATAATCTGAGGCTCCAATTCCTACTTTCATTTTATGTTTTAAACCAACTCACCTTTCAATTTGGGTTTAAAATCAATCACTGATTTGATCTTTTCAAAGTTGGATTAAAATTGAACCTTAGAAACTTACTAAATTTCAATTTGGGTTCTAAAATCTTACAAACAACTCTCACATTTCAATTTTGGGGCTTTAAAATTAACTCAATTTTTCCTTTGGAAATTAAAATGAACATGTTATTTTGTGTCTTGTAATTTTTTCTTGCAAAGTAATAAATTAACTCAATTTTTCCTTTGGAAATTAAAATGAACATGTTATTTTGTGTCTTGTAATTTTTTTTTGCAAAGTAATTTCATTTAAAAAAGGCGTTTAGCTTCACGGCGATCTTGAGAATCAAAAGTCTTTTTGGTGACATTAAGTTGCATAAAATATTTTCTCTGCATTTCAATTTGGGTACCTTAAAATTGAACAAAAATTGTGAGTGTGAGTGGAGGATATTGCGTACATTCTCTCTCTTTATATTGCAACAAAGATTGATTGAGTTACGTATATTTCTTACTTTCTTTTGTTTATCTTAGAGGGCCTGCCTTGTGGGAAAAAGTAATAACCCAAGGGAATGGCCCAACCGGTATCACTCTAAAGCCAAGAGTATTTCTAGTTGGGATATAAAAGTGGGTGCTAGAACAAAGGCTAGTATCATGCGGTTGGTCCCAACGAGAAGGGAAGCAATGGTCTCTAATCGCATGGGTCAATATCCATGAACGAAAAGTATGAATTAAAACCCCTTGTTTAGCAAAGGCTAAAATCCTATCTATTTGTTGGTGCAAAAGGTCATGTCCTTTGAATCTTCCCCACATATACATGCGATTCAGTTGTAGAGATAAAAAGTATGCCATGGAAGAATCATGGGTACTGATGCTTGGATGACCCAAGAAGTGTGTGCCATAGAGGGGAGCCAATGTGGTCAAGCATCTAATCATCTGCACTGAATATGCGCAATTGGATTTATCCAAGTGGGAACCCAACAAATATTATCTTTTCAGCCTAGGGTTGTGCATGTCATTGGAATAAAAACACTTTGCTTGGATCTAAAACATTGGAAAACAAACATTCATAGAGAACTTCAAAATTTCAAACCCTTTAAAGGAAACAAATATCCTTTGACAAATCTAAGTGCTCTTGCTTGCCCTAGGGATTCTATCCTTAGAGGTTTCTAAGTACTTGGGTTTAATCATCATTTATTTTCACTAAAGTCAACTTAGGGAACTATGCTCTTAAAACCTTGATTTTCACATAATGAATCTTGTGGAATGAAAAGGAATTTAGACATAAAAATTTAGTTTTAAACTTTAATCAAAGAATTGTTTGTGGTAAAAATAATTCATTAAGAAAAGATAAAGACAATCGATCGCACACATGTGTTCTCTCAAATGATTTCCTGCAAGATCAAAATATGGAAACACAAGTTCAAAAGTCTTAGTCCAAAAGCTCATGAGGAGCGTCTTGAAAGACTTCTTGAAGTTAGAGAAAGATTGGTTTACAACTTCTACAAGAAAGCTTCAAGAAATAATCCTAACTTGTATGAGTTCTATTATCAAAAAAATCTTGAACTTTTTCAAAGGTTTGATTTTCTCACATAAGAGTATTGCATGTTCTTCAAAATCGAGGTCTTGTATGAAGGAATTTTATCTAGGTCAAGTCTAGGATCAAAATAAATCACTCTCATCCATCTCTCAACCATCAAAATTAGTCAAAAATCACTTCACCAACAAGTCTTGGAAACTTTGAAAACATCATTTATGCTAAACTTCTTGGAAAAATCAAAACCTCTTTGTTTGACTTAACACACTTTGTCAAACTATCCTCTTGTGCATGAGTTTACTCTAGGATAACACAACTTCCCAAGGTTTACAAGTTCATTATCACTTTGTTTGGCTTAACACACTTAGTCAAATTATCCAATCCAAAATCATCTTGTTTGACTTAACACACTTAGTCAAAGCATCCACCATTCCTCAAAGCATGGTTTCTCAGGGACAAAGCATCTCGATCACACCATCCATAGCTCAAACTTTGATCATTAACATGGTTGTTCCACTCATCACAACGGTTGGTGTTCTTCCTAACCCACTACCATTACCACCAAGACACAACATGACCAATTCATTCACCATGACATTGTAAGCCACTTGGCAAGCTGGTCAACAAAAAGCACTCCAAAATCAATAAGCTACACAACTAGATGCTCAACAATTGTAGGCACAATTAGCTTCACAACAGGCACAAGCCCAAGCCTTATTACAACATCATGCCACACAAGCTACCCAAGTTGCACAAGCAGCTCAAGCCACGCAAGCTACACAAGCCACCCAAGCTGCACAAGCCACCCAGCTGCACAAGCCGCCCAAGTTGCACATGTTGCTCAGATTGCATAGGCAATCCAACAAGTGCACGCTCAGGCACAAGCCCAATTCCAAGCTCAGCAAGCACAAGTGCAAGCATAGTACCAAGCACAATTAAAAGCACAATAAGAGGTGTATCAGAAAGCCTTGCAAGATTACCAGTTACAACAGTATTACAATGAACAGCAAGCATTGTTGGCACAATAACAACATGACCTACAACAAGCGTTGTTGGCACAACAACAACATGACGAAAAAAAAGCGTTGTTGGCTCAGGAACAAACACAGGCATCCCTTGTTCAACAAATCTTTTAAAAAAACCACACCAATCTCCCACCCATCAATCTCGCACCCCAGAATGTATTTACCCCACCTCCTGATCTGCAAGGTGATGTGATGACATATATCAAACTACTCTCATAGCAAGTGCTATATATTCAATCAGGAAAGACAATCAGGACACCTAGCAACTTGTGCCCCTATCCATTTGACAAAATCTTGGAAATGGTACCATTCTCAAAGGGATTTGAAATCCCCAAATTTGATAAATATCATGGGATAAGAAACCTTGAAGATCACATTAGGGAGTTTTAGGTACATTGCATGGAAGTTGCATACAATGACACATATCTAGTGCAGCTATTCCCTCAAAGCTTGGCTGGTGACGCTATGGAATGGTTTTCTCATTTGCCTACTAGCATTAAAACATTTCATGAAATCAAAGATGCATTCCTCCAAAATTACACATTCAACATTTATGTGGATGTTAGTTTGGAAGAAATTTCGACACTCAAACAGGGCAAGGGGGAATCATTCACCACCTTTTTCCAAAGATGGAAATCCAAGGCCAATCGAACCAAGTGGGCCATACCAAAAGAGCAACAAGTCTATACCATCATTGCCAATACAGAAAAAACCTTGGCATTTTATCTGAAGATGCAATGCATCACCACCTACGATCAATTGATCCCCAAGGCACTCAATATCGAATGAGATCTTTCTACACAAGGTGGCACACCCACTTATCCTTAACATTAGGAAAGTCACCCATCCAACAGCTACAACGAAAAACCTCGCACATGGGAAAATAACCAAAATGTCACCAACGATGGAATAGTGGATGCCAAGGTTGTCATCAGTTCTCCCAAGAAAAATAATCAAACATACCATCATCAACCATAGAACAACAATTGAAATAACATGCAAATAAATGTAGTAATCCAACAACCACCCCAAAATCAGATCAATAATCTCAATAATCAAGGAGGACCACTTTTGCGAAACAATTACCCCCCCAAATGGAAATTCACAGCCCTTGGGGAGTCAATTGAATCCATCATGAAAAATTTGGTCAATGAGAGTATCATCAAGGTCCCCAACCATGATAATTACAGTGAACCCCAGGTGAAGCCACCTTCGTACAACAAAAATATCCTTTGTAATTATCATAAGCTCAAAGGACACACAACCACCAACTATATGAAGTTGAAGAACATCATCCAAGATCTCAATGAGGATAAAATCATAAATTTTGAGCAAGCTGCTAGAAATCAAGATCTCAAAATATACATGAATCAAATGCCCAATCACAATCAGGGAAATAATCAAGGAAATAACCAAGGGAACAATAAAGGGAAACAAAAATATGCCAGTGAAAACCTTATATACGAAGACATCGTTGCATGCATACATGAAATGGTCACTTTCATTAGTGTCAAAGGAGCCAACGTTGATTGTGGAGTCATCACACACAATGGAAAGGTTACTATTATAGGGGAATCACAACCATATAAGACCCCCATCTCAAATCAGAAAGCCATTCCCTATGATTATAACGTCATTGACCAGCTAAAAAGAACCCCCGCTCAGATCTCTATCATGGAGTTACTAAATTTTTTTGTCGCCCACAGGAAAATCTTTGATGAAGCATTAGTTGCGTCCACTATTTCTACTAACCTTGATTCAAAACAATTCCAGGCTATGGTTAGTAACATCATCATGTCAAATCTCCTCACCTTTTCTGATCAAGATTTCCCCACCCAACCATCTCACAACCATGCACTTCACCTTCAAGTCCTGGTTCACAAGAAAAAGGTCAAAAGGGTCTTGGTGGATGGAGGTGCGGGCCTCAATGTTTGTTCACTTAAACTTATAAAGAACTTGGGAATCTTAGAAGACTCCATCGACAAAAACAAAGGCATTACCATTAGATCGTTTGATGACTAGGAAATAATGTCTCAAGGCACTATCAAGATCCTAATCTAAGTAGGGCCAGCTACTATGGAAACCATATGTCAGGTCCTCAATCTTGATTTTCCCTACAACATCCTCCTAGGATGCCCATGGATACATGGAATGAAGGCGGTTGCCTCAACATTCCACCAATGCGTCAAAATTTCATACCAAAATGAGGAGGTCACAATACATGGTGATCCTGAACCATTTTCCTATTGTAAAAACTTGGAAGCCAAGTTCTATAAAGTTCCCCAAGTGCCAAAAAATGATGAAGGCCCCTCCACTCCCTATATAGATCCATCTAACCTTGCCTCCACTTCTGTGACATAAAAACCCTCCATCCCTGACATATCTGACATCAAGGTAATAATCCAAGACAATGGGTGTGGAGATTACAGAATGAAGAAGAATGCTTTTGTTGTAGGAGAGTTACCTCAATCTCCTAGGTCACATGGGAAACCTCAACCAACTGAGACACCTACTCACACTTTTAGAGCGGACCCTTCTAGATTCCGTTGTTGGGGGGATCTAAGCAGGGAACATGTGGATGAAAGAGACATTTCAATCTCACTATACCAAGATGAAAGGCCCAAACCCACCTTACCCATGGATGAAGCTAGAAGAGGACTACAAATGATGCTTGGTATCGGCTACAATAGAAATGAAAGCCTTGGAAGGAACATCGATGGACTACTGGAGCCCATCATTATAGAAAGACAAACGAGAAATCTTGGCCTTGGATGTACCCCTTCAATTATAACCATACGTGGTAGAGGTACCCATATTTGAGCAGTCAGGACTCCCCCTCAGTTATCGACAACTTCCCTATGATTACCAGCATCCACAGGTCTGCCCTAGATAATTTCACCTTCGACATAACTAACGTCTGTAGTAGTAGTGATGACGAGGATACCATAACCGGCTTATCCACACTTTTTGAAGACTCCTCCTTACTCATGATTAGTACCTCATCCGTTGATTCAGACTACCAAACTTATAAAATAAACCAAGTTTATCCCTAACTCATCGACTACGACCAACGAGGACCATCGATTCTAGACACATTCAAAAATTATGAGGCTCTCTCAGAATTCATGGAACTAAGGGATATATTAGCAAGCAGAGATCACAAAGCTAGGTTCAACATCACACTAGACACACAAGCATATTACGGGGAGATGATTGAGTCTTTCAGTCGCTAAAGCAAAAGAATGAGAATAAAATCAGGGTCATTGTGTGAAAACCACACTGTGGCACTCTCTAACCATAAAATGGTAAAAATAAAGGACGTATCCAATAGTGAAAACATCTCTGAGGCATTGAAGGATGAAGGATTAAATCTCCCCCTTATTGCACTTCATCAGGAGAAATCAATAGTCCTAGCAGAACGTTGCAATCCTGTCAATCTAGGAACAAAAGCAATGCCACACATCACCTTCCACACTGAGTCGCTTCTCATGGAAGAACAATAACTATTGGCAGAATTCCTAAGAGAAAGAAAGGTGAAATTTTTGTGGACTTATGCCAATATGCTAGGTCTCGATCCGAAAGTCATGTTTCATCACTTAGCTATCTACCTAGGGGCAAAACCAATGAGACAAAAATTGAGAAAGATGCACCCCCAAATAGCCTTGCTAGTCAAGGTAGAATTACAAAAAATCTTGGATTCCAATTTTATACACCCAATTGATTATCTAGAATGGGTGTCAAATCTTGTTCCAGTTTCAAAACCGAATGGGGGCATCCGTATCTGCATCGATTTTAGAGACCTAAACAAATCGTGTCCTAGGGATGAGTTTCCACTACCCAACATTGATATGATAGTGGACATGATGGCCTGACACAAGATGCTATCACTGATGGATGGCTTCTCAAGGCACAACCAGATTATATTAGCAAAGGAAGAATAGCATAAGACAACGTTTACATGTCCATGAGGCACCTACTGCTGGAACATGATGCCATTTGGGCTAAAGAATGCCGGAGCAACATATCAAAGGGCCATGACACTAATTTTTCATGGCATGATTCAAAAAACTATGGAAGATTATGTGGATGATATATTGGCCAAGTCAAGGAAAAGATAGGATCACATAGTAGCTCTAAGTGCCATCTTTGATAGATTGGAGAAATACAAGGTTAGACTTAATCCAAAGAAATATGTCTTTGGTGTGCAATTAGGAAAAATCCTGGGATATATAGTGTCAATGAGAGGAATAGAGGTGGATCCCACTAAATTCAAGGTGATCCTCGACATGGAAGCACCTAGGACACTAAAATAGCTCAGAGGCCTACATGGAAGGCTCTAATCCATCCATAGATTCATAGCACAATTGGCAGATAAATAGATCTCATATTCTCATCTACTCCACAAGGGAATAGAATACAAGTGGGACAATAAGTGTGATCAAGAATTTAGTAAAATCAAATAATATCTACTTATGCCACCAGTGTTAATGCCACCCACTCCAGGAAAACCACTGATTCTATACATTTCAGAAACCATGGCAGCTCCCGGTGCTCTATTAGCTCAACACGATGAAAATGGAAGAGAGAGTGTAATATATTGTATCAGAAAAACTATGGTGGGACATGAATTGAATTATACTTCCATTGAAAAATATTTTCTGGTAGTTGTGTTTGCAGCTCAGAAATTCAGACATTATATGTTGGCTCATCAAATCAAGATGATCATGAAGATAGATCCTCTCAAATACCTACTTTCTAAGGCCACTCTCATGGGATTAACAACCAAGTGGGTCATGATATTGATAGAACATGACATTGAATATGTGGAGCAGAAGCCCATCAAGGGAGAGGCAATTGGAGATCAACTAGCAGAGGCTCCCATTTAGGCAGAGAACCCACTCATTTCAGAATTCCCTGATGAATCAATTTTTAGCCTAAGTGTTGTAGACCATTGGAAGATGTAATTTGATGGATCTTACACACAACACGGATCAGGAGTACGAATTTTCTTTATAGCTCCCCAAGGAGACTGCATACCCAAATCTTACAAACTGTCATTTCTATGCGCAAATAACATACCAGAGTATGAGGCTCTCATCATAGGCTTAAGAATTGCAGTACAATGGAAGATCATGTCTTTAAAGATATATGGGGACTCTCAGCTCGTAATCAATTAGGTAAACAATGAATATTAGACAAACAATGATAAGCTAACTCTATACAAGAAGTTAGTTGAGAACCTCAAAGAGTCATTCATTGATATCACATTTGAACAGCTACCTAGGGAAAACAATAGAGCAGAAGATGCAATGGCAACAATTGGATCACTCTTGGAAATCCCATGCAACGTCCTAAAACAAGATTTCATTTATGAACTCGTTGGTCCCGGTGATCCTTGGTATCATGATGTTGACACCTACTTAAGAATAGGAGTCTTGCCTACTAATATAACCCCAAACCTTAAACGAGCCTTCGTCAAAAAGTCCAGTCGCTTTGTCATCCTAGGATAAAACCTTTATCATAGGAGCATTGAAGGAACCTTGTTATGTTGCCTAAACATTGAGGAAGCCCTAACTGCTTTAACTGAGGTACACAATGGCATTTGTGGATCACACTTGAGTGGTATGACCTTGGCTAAGAATTTGATGAGAACCAAATACTACTGGCCCATAATGGAGTGAGATGCACATGACTTTGCCAAAAAATGTTTACAATGTCAGTAGCATGGGGACCTCATCGATACACCAACTCAAGAGCTTGATCCCATTGTTACACCTTGGCCCTTCTCACAGTGGGGACTTGATCTCATCAGAAAAATAACCCCCACCTCATCCAATGGCCACAAGTTCATCATCATCACCACATAGTACTTTACAAAGTGGGTCGAAGCCATTCCCATGACCTACATAACTAGAAAGTAGATATCCAAGTTCATCTTGAACTACCTCATTTTCCGGTATGGTGTCCCCTAAGCTACTATCTCAGATAATGGGAAACCTTTCAAAAACAAGGATGTTCATGACTTATGTGAAAAAATCAATATCCAACATCACTTTTCCACTCCATACTATCCCCAAGGTAATGGCCAAGCAGAAGCTACCAACAAAACCATCTTGAAAATCCTTAAGAAGACAACCAATGACACTAGTCGTGACTGGTAGCTAAATCCTACCTTATGTGCCTATTGCACTAGCATCCACACACCAACAGGAGCAACCCCATTCTCCTTGGTCTACGGATCAAAATCTATCCTCCCCATCAAGATCGAGTTCCCATCCATGAAAATATCATTGCAAAACCCCATCACAGATAAACAATACATGGTCTAACAACTGAATGAGCTAGAATTACAGGATGAATGGCGTATGGATGCCCTAAACCATCTACAGGTGTATCAAAACTGACTTAAGCAGAGTTATAACAAGAAGATCAGGAGGTGGATCTTCCAATTCAGAGAACTTGTGATGAAAGACAACCAAAAGAACGCGTCAAACCTAGATAGCAAAGGTAAATTTGAGCCCAACTGACTGGGACCATTTTTCATCACGACAAGCTATAAATCAAGAGGCTACCAGTTATCAACACCAAAAGGAAAACCCCTGCAGGATCCCATGAACAAGTGTCATCTCAAAAAGTTTTATGCATAAAAACTTGTAAGGTATAGAACCAAAAAGTACAAAAAAATCAGAAAATGTCCTAAAAAAATGGTCACCCAAATGAAAACCTAGCAAACAGGCATCTCGATGGCAGCAAAAAAATACAAAAATACAAAAATCCAAAAAAATCAGGAAAAGAATTGAAAACATAAAAGAAAAAAAATCATCCTCTAGTGAAAACCACTTCGGTGGCGCTTTGGAAAAGTACCTTGGTGAAAACCTGGAAAACAGGTGCCAAGCATAAATAAAGCACTCTCCATCCACCGGGATCTTCACGACTCACTTATCCATTACATTCCATTTATCCTTCCACCATCCGTTCACATCTATACCATAGCTTGATCTTGTGCTTGTATCATGTTCCACCATAGTACTACTTGGCATATTCCCAAGGTCAGTTTGTCCTACCTGTATCGAAGTAGTCTACCACATCATGCTGGTGCCATGTTCCTATACTTGCATCGATTTAGATTCATGTATATTCTTGTGATCTTCTTTAAACATCAAAAAACCCAAAAAAATTCAAAAAAATCCATCAAAATCCAAAACATGTCGAAAATCTAAAATAGAGTAGTCTTATCGAACTACGCCATCTCTGAGATTGAACATAGGCAAGGTTGATCTTTGATCATCCCCCAAAACATTTTAGGCTAGTCCTTTAGACATCTGTCGCAATGGCAATCGGTTTGCCCATCTATCTCATCATTGAGTCAAGTTTGTCATCAGTCAAACTACGTGGTCTTTGGGTGTATAATGTAGGCAAGGATAATTTATTGATTAGCTCCCGACACCCCTAGGATAGGTCTTTAAGTTAGTCTCTTGGTAAAAAATCTCAAAATTCCAAAAACAACCTCAAAACATTTCAAAAACACCAAAAACATCCAATATTTTGAAAAACCCAAAAATGGTGCTCCCATCTCATCTTACTTTCACCCACAATAATCACCATTCATAATAAATCAATCATCACCCTCATCCTTTAGTGAAGCAATTAGAAGTAAGTCTAGTAGGATCCAAATTGAACACCCTAAATCGTCAGAAGTCTCAAGTCTGGGTCAGTAAAGAAGCAAGTTGATCAACTCAGAGTATCAATAGCTTATCATCCAATCAAAATCTCATCATCACCTGATCACAACATGTCCTAGGAATGTGACCTATGTGTGTTATCAAACATAAAGAAGGGTATGCTCTTTATTTCTCCCATCTCTGGATAAGCAATACATCATCATCATCATCATTTATCATCAAATATAATAAAGTCTCAATGACTACTGGAGTTGTTGGACTTCTACACCTTCTTGGATTTAAGGGTTGATCCCTCTCATTCCTCTATCCTCTTTTGTGCTAACAATGCATCCATCCTACATCCATCCTCTCATCATGCATAATCATGTCATATCATCATAGGACAAAACCATCCATCTCATCCAATCTTACATGCATTGCATCATCATTTAAGTTGTTTAGGATAATATAGATTTGTTATTCTAAGCATCTTAAAAACATCTCATTTAAATCATCATTATCAGATGGTCTAACCATCCATACATCCATTTTCAACCTCTTTGTCACAAGATCAACCCTCAAATTGAATTTCTCGCTCGATCTCCCAAGGGGGCAATGTACTAACATACTTATTTCCATTGGGGCATCCAAATTTTACAAAAATAAAATTAAAGTTCGATCTTGATGACATCATTCTTTGAACCAATGCAACAAGTACATTGCTTGAAAGAGGGAAAAAATGTAGACATGCTAAATTGACATCATGCATTTAATTAGATCATATTTTCCTATCAAATAAATCAAGTTTATTTGATTAATCTCCTAAGGTTATGACACTTAATTAAATAAATAAAATTATTTAATTAATCTCTAAAGTCCTCCATTTAAATTAAATAAATTCATCTTTAACACTAACATCATCCCCTTTAGCTAAATAAATCAAAATATTTATTTAACTAAATCTAAAATCATTTTCTATCTCCTTTTGATTTATTTTAACCCATAAATATAAATCAAATAGGTCAAATCACCTAATCCTCTCTTAAGTTAACTAAATCATGATTAAAGTTAATCTTAATGCAAGTCACATCCTCTAGCTTATCCCACTTGCACAAATAAATGATTTAATTGATTTATTAAATCTTCTAATTTCCCTCAACATAGCATATTTAGGGAATATTCTTCCAATTTGAATTTCCCTCTCAAATGAATTTTCCCTTCCAACATAGCATTAACTCATCACTTACATGTCCTCCACTTGGAATTTAAGACCCCTTTCTTCTCCCTCCAACAAGTCAAATTTCAAATTTGAAAAGGCCACCTAGTGTCATTTATTGGCACATTCACCAAAACTTGCACAACCTTGGTCCATTCACATGGTGACAAGTGGATCCTTCCTGTTGGTTGAGGATTAGTCCCACATTCCTAAAATTTACCTCTTCTATCCTCAATCTCACCTATAAATCTAAGGCTTTCCTTCATCATTTGTATCTACAATCTGAGCATTCTTACTATAGGCAACTTGAGTTAATCTTATCTCTTTGTCTATCATCATTTAGCTTATCAAGGGTTGGGAAAGAGTAGGACCAATCCAATATAGAATAGGTATCCTCCATTACTTTTATGCTTTCAATCAGTTTATTGGATCTTTTGATGGCTTTGTTTGGCATGTTGGGTTATTTCATAAGAGTGGTTGATTTGCTAGGTTTTATAACTAACTAAACTAATGTAGGTTAAGTTTAAGATTTGCATATTTTCATTCTCACACCTTGATGCATCGTACCTATGTGTGTTATAAAATATTAGGAAAGTTATTCTCTTTACTTCTCCCATCCCTCGATAAGCAATACATCATCATCATTCATCCTCATATCTAATAAAGTCTCGATGACTCATAGACTTGTTGGAATTTTACATCATCTCAGATTCAAGGGTTGATCCCTCTTATTATTTTATCCTCTTTCATGCTAACATGTCTATCATGCATCCACAAACCATTTGCATCCTGCATATTCATACATCTCATCATAATAGAAAACATCATCCATCTCACATACATTGCATAATCTATTTAGGATAATATAGATTTGTTATTGTAAGCATCTTAAAAACATCTCATTTGCATCATCATATAGATTTTTTAGTCTATCCATATGTCCATCTTGAACCTATTTATCATAAGATTGACCCTAAAATTTAACTTTTCACTCAATCTCTCAAGGGGGCAGTGTGCCAACGTACTTCTTTCCACTGGGGCATCAGAAAAAAATAGATTTTTTTTGAATTTCGATCTTGGCAGCATCATTCTTTGAACCAATGTAGTAGGTGCATTGCTTCAAAGAGGGGAAAATGTAGATGCTCAAAATAATCAACTAACATAATGCATTAAATCCCACTCTAATTAACATCAAATTCCTATATTAATCAAATAAAGTAATTTATTTGATTAATTCACTAAGGTGAATCATACTTGATTAAATAAATCAAATTATTTAATTAATTCCTCAAGGTCCTCTTATTTGATTTAATAAATCAAAATGATTTTAAAAAAATATCATAAATCCCTAAAATTCCTGCAAGTTAATTAATCTGAATTAATTAACCTCTAATCCTAGTTACCCATCCTCTAGGTTTTGACTCAACTTGGGTCAAACCTAAACCCTTGACTAACCCAACCACTTGCACATGAAATTAATTTTATTTAATTATCTAATTACCCCTATTTTCCCTCACAAGGCATCTTCCCAAGGAATATTCCATCATTAACTCCATTTATTTGACTTTTTTGCCCAAAAACATTTCCCCCCAAAATGTCTCAACCATATGCATTTAAAGCCATCTTTCAAATTTCAAATCCACCTAATTGCATTTACTTGAACATTCTCCAAAATGTTCCCATTCCTCCTCCACTAGCATGTTGAAAAGTGGCACCTTTCCATTGTCTCATGTTTAATGCCACATTCCCCCCATCGCTCCATCTTTCAAGACTTCAACCTATAAATATAGGGCACTTCTACTTAAAAATCATCCATAATCTTATTATTCTCACTATAGGAATTTTAGAGTTCATCAATTTCATCTTGGCATCATTATCATTTGGAGCTTATCAAGGGTTGGGAAAGGGCTACTTTCCATATCAAAGTAGCACCAATCCACTATGGGATAGGTATGAACATGTTTTTGTATGCTTTCATTTAGTTGATTTTATTTTGTATTTCATAGTTTTGTTTGCATATGGACCATGTTTAGATATCTCATAGGAGTACTATGTTTTCTTATTTTAAACTAACCTATGCTAATGTGTGTGGGAGTTTAAGATATTTCACAGATTTAGGTGCTTACAGTGTCACATTTAGCCCCCACTTTAGCACCCATATGACTTTATGTGCATATGAAAGCTAAAGGACTCTAAACAATGCACTTTGTTTAATAAAAGGATACTCATTTAAAGGTGGAAGAATGAAGCCCCCAACATAGTTATCTACAAAACCATAAAGTTAGGAATCACATCCTGCAACAAAAGCTTGTTAGTATTCCAAAAATCGTCTTATCTAATTCCTAGTGATCAAATTCAAGGGTAGATATATTCCCCCCTTGATTCTTCTTGCTTTACGGAGGTGGAATCAAGTTAGAAATCTAGCCACATCGAATGAGGACACGTATATCAAAGGGCATTTCCAAGTACCACACCACATAATGATAAGTGTTTGATGATGTAGGGTGTGGAAACATGATTCTAACACAATAAATGATAGAAAAAATGGAGTTCAGTAGCACTCATTATGTTGTTTTGAATGAAAAGAACTCTAATATGTCTAAGATAGTAAAAGTACAAACGTGCTTAATGAGAGAAGTAAAAAGAATGAAGATAATGTAATGTGTCACTTACTTGTTCATTTTACCTTTATGTAGCTTGAGAGTGACAAGAAAGGAGTGAAAAATGCCGAGTAGACATGATTTCACACCGGCGAGACTAGATGTGTTGTGGGACTAGGTGGCATTCGGCGAGCTGCATCACAAGGTGAGTAGATTATGCCATCTTTGGTTTGTGATTTTTCAATTATGGAATGATTTATGTGCATATATAGGATAATTTAGGATCTTGGAATTTTTTTTTGTGAAGTGTCCCATTTTTTTGCAAAGTATCCCTTTTGTTTGCAAAGTGTCCCTTTTGTTTGCAAAGTGTCCCACTTTTTTGCAAAGTATCCTGTTTCTTCGCGAAGTGTCGCAAAAGGGTTCTAGAGTGTCTAGGGCCTTAGAGAAAGTAAACTAGAACAAAATTAGCACACCTTCATGATGAATTATATTTGTAACATAGATTTTTGTACCCACTTAGGGTCTCTAACACTTCTAGGGTTTTTCACCTTAAAGGAGAGAGGGATACCAAAATGGTAATGTTACATTCAAAGGATTAGGGGTTTGATGAGGTGATGGGGGCATGGGGTGTGTCTAATGATAATTTATAACTGAAATAAACTAAACTAAATATGATTTATTGATGTTAAACTATTAGAATGTAAAGTGCTGGAAAACACATAATGATATGCAAATATTAAACTAAATCACCTAGGAATGAACATGAAACAAAGTAGAAATCTAGAAATAAAAGGGTGTGCACCTAGAAGTGATTTGCAGAAGAGATTAGAGTCTGGGAATGTTTTAGATGTTGAAATTCTGGGCTACTAGGACACTTACGCCATTCTGGGCAACCTAGTCCAATTTTTGAGAAACTTTGTCAGAACCAGTTTCTGACAAAAGGGTACTCAAATCTACAAAAAACACTTTTTAGGCCTGACAGTGGGGCTAAGTCACCACTAATGGTGACCTAGTCTACTTCTAGGTTTTGAGAAATCTAAAGGTGTACTTTCTAGTCCTTGATCTACTCTTCTGTTGCTGGTAAGTTTTTGGGTCTAAAACTTTGATTCTTGACTTGTAAGAGACTTTTAATGGATGTTTTTCCCTAGTCAACAAGGATATTTCTTCAATGAATCTTCAATGCATTCTTCAATGATTTCCAAACGTACAAAATACCTAAATCTACAAACACACAAGCAAAGGAGGAGAAAATGTTGTTTGTTAGGGATTGGGGTTTACCTTGGTCAAACCCCTTTTGAGTATTTAAACCAAATGAAAATGTAAATGTAATGAAGCATAACACAATGGGGTTTACCTTTCCATGATGGTTGATCTTGATTTGTAGCAATGGAGGATTAAACTTTTGAGTGCTTCAGCAAGATGTGTTGGTGACTTGGAATACTCAAACCCTAGCTGGCTTGAGAAGAGTGATGAGTAGAAGAATGAGAGAGGAGAAAAATGAGACTTAGGAGGTAGAAGAATGTACAAAAAAAGGGGAAAATCCCTTATTTATACATGTTATGCCCTAATTTCCTCAAAAATAACATAACACAGGCTGACCTTAGGGTTTAGGAGGCAAAATCCTGTAAGAATTTTGAGTTAAATTTGAAATTTATGCCAAAAGAGACTAGGTTGCCCAAGGTGGTGACCTGGTCCACTTGGACAAATTCAGGTGGCGGTTAGGAATTAAAAGGTGTTAAATGATGTTTATCAGAATTGTCTCACAAAACACACTAAAGTAAGACCTATATGTGCATTCAAGGGTCATTTTGTCATAAGAAAGGATTAATTTAGTGATGACAAGCCTAGGAAAGTGTGAGAGTTTATTGCAAATCTTTACAACACTTTGAAATAAGGCTTGGAAAGGGGTAAAAAGAGGTCCAAAATCCATAGGCAAGGGTTCAAATGAGTGAAAAGTGTCAAGGCTACACTTTTTGGCAACACATTTAGCCCCCACTTTAGTGAGAGGATGAACTTGCTTCAAACTCACACTAAAGTATCCACATGGAGACGGTGAAGAATGAAAAAGATGAAGGAGGTGGTCAAGCCCTCAAGGTTCAAGATTCTAATTCAACAGACATAAATGCAAGAAGACACATTCAAGGGTGAATGATTTGCAGCAAAACAAGATACATAATCATGCAAGGGAAAGAACTAGAAGGAAAGAGAGGAATGAAAATGAAAAGGGTTGGATCAAGCTTCGACCATTTGTCTAGCTAGTTGTGGATGAGATATAGGATGTTTGTTCAAAAAGCGATGCATACTCACTCTGGGGCAACAAGACTTTTGGTTGTCCATCAGGTGAGAAGGCCCAAAAGGTGAGAGACATACACTCGGCTGATATGTACTCACACACACAAAGGTGGCTATGGGGAAAGTAATGCCATTGATTGGGCTTCCTGCTCAAACCATACCAAAGTTATACCTCGTGATAAATTTAGTAAGGCTCCACAAAAGAAAATGATGTTTGATGGTGTAAGGAATGTTCAAAGGGATATTTTTTTTGTTTATGTGATGTCTCATCTTAAGGAACATTATGCGTAATGTCTCCAAGAGAGGAAAAAATAAAATGGACTCATCTTGTTTGCAAGAGAGGAAAAGTGCAAATGTCTCATCCTGAGGAACATTGTACCTAATGTTTTCAAGAGAGAGAATCACAAGAAAAGGAAAATCACACAATGAAATGTGAGTTTCGACGTATGCCCCCACTTTAAAGTGATTTCTAACACCATTAATATGAGAAATTACTTTAAAGTAGTAGAAGAAGAAGACATGAGAGCTTTTTTGGAAAGTCGTATGCCAAGTAATATGTTTCTAATAAGCTGCATCATGAAAAGGTAGTATGTCACATGTGAGTCAACTTAAGACTTCTCGTCCACATCCCAAGCTTGCTCTCATAAATTCATGAAAGGTTAACGACTAGCCAAAAGAGACAATGAAAAGTGACATACAAGGAGAAGGCTACCTAACCCCTTTTCCCCACTTAGTGCAGGACAAGAGTGAGCTGAAAGGATTGATGAGATGCAAGGTAGAGTGAAAATAAATATTGATTAGAGGAATTAGGTACCCTGAAAAAAGGGAGATCACTAGATTCCTTAAGATGTTGGATTTTACAACTAAAGGCCTTTCATTAATTAGTGGAATGATCATGGGCTTAGTGGTAGGCCCAAAAGGAATGTTTGCTGAAAAATTTCTTTTAGGTGTAGGAAGGAAGAGAGATCAAGTGATCTTGGAGGAGTCTTAACAAGATTCCCTCTTGATCAAGGGGATAAGGTGTTTCTTTATTTTGTAATAAAGGAGTGTCTTGCTTAGTATAAGATGTTGGAGAAAGGTTTGATGATTTCGATGAAAGGAAAGACTCCAAGACCATGATGTGTTATTTGTGTGATAGGCTTGATAGGGTTGTGGATACCTTGTTCATTAGCAGCACATCATTTTCCACTATAGGCAATTTTTTTCATGAGATCATAACCTTTTCCATAAATATTTTTCAGCACTTTTGGATTGGGTGTTTGTTCATTGTGAGCTTCTTTGTCTAGAGTGGTTGAGGTGGATGTTGTCAATAGATTAGTTGAGTCTTGCATTAACAAGACTATGTTTCAATTTTTAGAGTCTTTCTGTATGATCTTGGATTCTCCTAATAAAGGAGGTGTGAATTTTAAGGAACCCCAATCATAGTATAAGGGATTTTTTTGTATGGGTTCCACTTTTTTGGTGGGTTTTGATGTGGTGAAGGGTTTGGATTTTTTTCCTCAAGATGTAAGACACTAAATTGCTCAGGATCAACATCAAGCATATACACTTTGTTGTTGTAGATGTACTTCATCTTATGATAAAGAGTGGAAGGCACTTCATTCATTGCATGAATCCATGACTTGCTTAAAATGAGGTTATATGAAACATCATGTGGCATAACATGGATTAGTGTGTCTAATGTGGCCATTCCAATTGTAAGAGGAAAAGTGATCACACTGAGCAACTTTCATCCTACACTATAAAATCCACTCATAGATAAGGAGGTAGGTTGAATGTTTGATTTATCAATATGGAGCCTATCCAGGAGCTTCACACCACACACATTAACAGTGGAGCTATTATCAACAAGGGTTTGCTTGATCCCTATTCGTTTGTATTGACATATGATCATGAAAGCTTCAACCTTGTTTTGCACATCCAAAGGAGGGAGCTCACTTTGGTGGAAAATAATGTTAGCATGCAAGCCTTGAATCATAGTTGCTATGTCATTTGTTTGTGCATTAGAAGGGATAGGAATTTTTTGTAAGGAATTATACATCATGTTGTGATAGTGAGGGGAGGCTTGGATAAGATCTCATAAAGATATTTTAGCAGGTGTATTCCTTAGTTGGTCAACAAGGTCATACTCCCTAATGAGGGAATTCAAGTGAGGGGTAGTGGGTAAGAGAGGAGTAGGTAAATTTGGTGAGGTTGGCTATTGTGGTCATAGATTGTTTCCAGTGTAATGTGCATGAGAAATGGTATTATAAATCGGCTGCTGTGACACATTATGCTTAAGTGGGCAAAGGATAAGTTCAGGTTTAGGTTTGTTTGAGGATGGATAGAGGATGAGTTGAGGTTGAATAATATTAATTTCCCCTAGGGAAGGAGAGGCAATGTTATCCTTGTCTTACACCATGATATCATCCCTAGGAGGAGAGTTTTTATGAGAACTACAAACCACATGCTCTTGACATTAGAGGGTTGGTTCACCCAAAATGACTTCATCGCAAGTAGGGGAAGGATCAATGAGGGGATTAGTAATGATTGGAGGGTTATGAGAGGGTTCTATTTGATTGTACTTTTGTTCTAAGGTCTCATTCTTTTGTTCCATTCTATCGACCCTAGGAGGAGAGCTTGAAAGAGGTTCACCACTAGCATTGTCACAAGGTGGGGAGGCATCAAGAGAAGTACTGGTATGATTGTCAAATAGATTATCCCAAAGGGTAGGAGGATTAGGGAAAGGTGGGTCAAGACTCTCATCACTTGTAATAGGTGTATCTTAGAATACCAATCGATCATCTTTGTATTGAGGAGGGATATGAGAAGAAAAAGTTTGAGGGTCATGGTAATATAGAGTGGGTAAGGGGATGATGTTTTCATTTTTTTGTTGTTTAATGTTTTGCAAAGGGGGAGGAGGAGAAAGAAAATAAAGTCCAACATGATCTTCAATGATACCTTCATCACTAATGGGAGACATATCAAGAGAAGAATAATTATGATTCTCATGATTATCAATGTTTGCATCCTCTTGGGTCAAAGATTTAGTGGATGACCTAGAAGAGATGAAGTCATAAAGGGCTTCATATAACATGTATAATTCATCACTACTAAAGGGATTTCTAGCTCTAAGTTTGTGAGTGGGTGCATGTGATGTTGTTAATGTTGTGTTTTTTGTTTTTTAAGGAATCCGATTTAAATGATCTAGGAACTAATGTAGAAAAGGAAGATTGCAAAAGTCTAATGCTATTCACAAGTACCATGAATGATTTGTGTAATGAATTAAATATAATAGAAGATATGAAAAGTTAAAATGAAATGTAAGGACAAAGGATGAAATTAAAGTTTCAGATTTCAAAGAAGATAAATTACTGATTACACTATGCAATGATCTGAAACTAAAATGTTGGAAATGCATGAAATGAACTAATTTGAGCTAGATCGAATTAAATGCATGTTATAGAAACAAAACCAACTGATATAGATAGATAATGGAACAAAACGAAAGGAAAAAATTGGGTTTTCAGCTCTATAAAGGGTAGTTTCAAGGGCCTGAAGGGACTAGTTCGCCCAGGGTGGTGACCTATTCCACCTAGTGATTTTTTTGAGAATGTGTTTGATATTTTGATGGATCTAGGTGATTTCTATATTGGGTGATGCAGACCTAAGGAAAGAATGCAAAATTTAAGAAATTTTTAATGTTTTAAGATGCAAAAGATGAAACCTATATTCACTTTCACTAATGCAAAATTGGAAACCCTAGATTGCAACTTATCTAATGCAAAATGCAATGCAAGATAATTCTAGGAAAATGAAGAACTCCAAATCAGAGAAGAGGGTGTAGGAATGTTAGGTTCACCAAAATGTAACATAGATTTGTGTACACACTTAGGGTCTATGACACTTCTAGGGTTTTTCACCTAAAAGGAGAGAGGGATACCAAAATGCTAATGTTACATTCAAAGGATTAGGGGTTTGATGAGGTGATGGGGGGATGGAGTGTGTCGAACTATAATGTCTAAGTTCAATAAACTTAAAGAAATATGATTTATTGATGCTAAACTATTGAAATGTAAAGTGTTGGAAAACACATTGTGATATGCAAACATTAAACTAAATGACCTAGGAATGAACATGAAACAAAGTAGAAAATTAAAAATAAAAGTGTGTACACTTGGAAGTTAGTTGCATACTAGATTGGAGGTTGGGAATGCTGTTGATACTGAAATTTTGGCCTACTGGGACAGTTAGGCCATTCTGGGTGAGCTAGTCGAGTTTATGAGAAACTCTACCAGAACCAATTTCCAACAAAAGGGTACTCAAATCTATATAAAACCCTTTTTAGGCCTACCAGTGGGACTAAGTCACCACTAATGGTGACCTAGTCCACTTGAAGGTTTTGGGAAATCTGAAGGCATACTTTGTAGTCCTTGATCTGCTCTTCTACTAATGGTAAGTTTCTAGGTTTCAAACTTTGATTCTCAGCCTATAAGAGACTTTTAATGGATATTTTTACCTAGTCAACAAGGATATATATTTAAAAAGTCTTCAATCCATTCTTCAATGATTTCCAAACCTGCAAAATACCTAAATCTGCAAATACACAAGCAAAGGAGGAGAAAATGTTGATTGTTAGGGATTGGGGGTTTGCCTTGGTGAGACCCCTTTTGTGTAATTAAACCAAATGAAGATGTAAATGTAATGAATCATAAAAAATGGTGTTTACCTTGCCATGATGGGTGATCCTGATTTGCAACAATAGAGGATTCAACCCTTGAGTGCTTTAGCAAGATGTCTTGGTGACTTGGAATACTCAAACCCCAGCTGGCTTGAGAAGAGTGATGAGTAGAAGAATGAGATAGGAGAAAAATGAGACTTAGGAGGTAGAAGAAGGTGCAAAATGAGGGTAAAAACCCTTATTTATACATGTTCTGCCCTAATTTTCTTGAAAATAACACAACATAGGCCAACCTTAGGGTTTAGGAGGTAAAATCTCGCAAGAATTTTGAGTTAAATTTGAATTTTATGCCAAAAGGGACTAGGTCGCCCAAGGTGGTGACCTAGTCCACTTGGAAAAATTCAAGTGGTGGTCAGGAATTAAAAGGTGTTATATGATGTTTTTTGGAATTGTCTCACAAAACACACTAAAGTAAGACCTATAAATGCATTAAGGGGTCATTTTTTCATAAGAAAGGCTTGATTTAGTGATGAAAAGCCTCGGAAAGTGTGAGAGTTTATTCAAACTCTTTACAACACTTTGAAACAAGGCTTGGAAAGGGGAAAAAAGAGGTTGAAAATCCATAGGCAAGGGAGCTAAATGTGTCACAGAAAGTGTAGCCTTGACACTTTTCACTCATTTGGACCCACCTATCCAAGAGATTGACACTACACACATTATACATGTTATGCCCTAATTTCCCCAAAAATAACACAACACAGGCTAACCTTAGGGTTTAGGAGGAGAAATCCCATCATTACTAATCCCCTCAGTTATCCTTCCCCTACTTGCGATGAAGTCATTTTTGGAAAACCAACCCTCAAATTTCAAGAACATGTGGTTTTTAGTTCTCCTAAAAAATATCCTCTTAGGGAGGATATCATGATGCAATACAAGGATAACATTGAATCACCTTCCCTAGGAAACATTAATATTATTCAACCTCAACTCATCGTCTATCCATAGGTTGAATGTTTGACTTATTGATATGGAGCCTATCCAGGAGATTGACACTACACACATTAATAAAAAAGCCATTATCAACAAGGGTTCACCTAATCCCTTTGTGTTTGTATTGAAATATGTTAATGAAAGATTTAGTCTTGTTTTGTACATCCAAAGGAGAGAGCTCACTGTGGTGGAAAAAAAATTCATCATGCAAGCCTTGAATCATAGTTTCTATGTCATTTGTTTGTGCATTATAAGGGATAGGAATTTTTTGTAAGGAATTCTACATCATGTTGTGATAGTGAGGGGAGGCTTGGATAAGACCCCATCAAGATATTTTAGTAGGAGTACTCCTTGGTTTTTCAACAAGGTCATACCCCCTAATGAGGGAATTCAAGTGACGGGTAGTGGGTAAGAGAGGAGTAGATAAAGGTGGGGAGGTTGGTTGTTCCATTCATGAATTATTTCTAGTGTAATATGTGTGAGCAATGGTATTATAACTCAAATGCTACGAAAAATTATGTTTAGCTGGGTAAAGGACAAGTACATGTTTAGGTTTGTTTGAGGGTGGGTGGAGGACGAGTTGAGGTTGAATAATATTAGCATCCCCTAGGGAAGGAGAGTCAATGTTATCCTTTTCTTTCATCACGATATCCTCCCTAGGAGGAGAGTTTTTAGAAGAACTACAAACCACATGTTCTTTACATTCGAGGGTTGGTTCACCCAAAATGACTTCATTACAAGTATGGGAAGGATAAATGAGGGGATTAGTAATGGTGGGAAGGTTAGGAGAGGGTTCTATTTGATTGTCTTGTTGTTCTAAGGTATCATTCTCTTATTCCATGCTATCGACCCTAGGAGGACAACTTGGAAGAGGTTCACCACTAGCATCATCACAAGGAGGGGAGGCATCAAGAGAATGACCATTATGATTGTCAAATAGATTATCCCAAAGCATAGGAGCATTAGGTAAGGGAGGGTCAAGAGTCTCATGACTTGTAATAGGTGTATCTCTGAATACCAACCGATCCTTTTTGCATCAAGGAGGATATGAGAAGAACAAGTTTGAGGGTCATGGTTATAGAGACTAGGTAAGGGGATGATGTTTTTATTTTTTTGTTGTTTAATGTTTTACAAAGGGGGGGAGGAGGAAGACAAGAAAGACCATCATTATCTTCAATGATACCTTCATCACCAATGGGAAAGATATCAAGAGAAGAATAATTATGATTATCATGATTATCAATGTTTGCATCCTCTTAGGTCAAAGCTTTAGTGGATAAGCTAGAAGAGATGAAGTCATCAAGGGCTTCATCTAACATGTCTAAGTCATAACTAATAAAGGGCTTGCTAGCTCTAAGTTTGTGAGTGGGTGCATGTGATGTGGTTAATGTTGTGTTTTTGTTTTCTAAGGAATCTTATTTAAATGATCTAGGAACTAATGCAGAAAAGGAAGATTGCAAAATTCTATTGCTATCCAAAAGTACAAGGAATGCTATGTCTAATAAATTAAATGTAATAGAGGCTATGCAATGTTAAAATTCAATGTAAGGACATAGGATGAAATGCAAGTTTTAGATTTCAAATAAGGTAGATTATTGATTACAGTATGCAATGATCTAAAACTAAAATGTTGGAAATATAATATGGAAAATGTGCAATGCATGAAATGAGCTAGGTTGAGCTACATTGAATGAAATTCATGTTGCAAGAAAACAACCAACTGATATAAATAGATAATGGCACAAAACATAAGCATAAAAATAAGGTTTTCATCTCTGTAACGACAATTTTAGGGGCCTAAAGGGACTAGGTCACGGGTGCTACCACAGTAGTGGTTTACAATTTTTGAGAGAAACTAATTTTTGCTATATGTGATTTCAGCCTTAAAAAGTTCTATTTTAAGGATTCCAATTGAAGAGGGTTTGATCAAACCACCTTAGATCAAACCCCCTTGGATAGAAGCTCGCTAGTGTTAAACCATACCTATAAATGAGTCTCCTTTACACCTATCAAAATTCTGATAAAAAATCACTTTTGATTTACCTTTTATGGATCAAATGAATTCATTTAAAATTTATTTGAAATGATTATGGTAGTCCCTGGAGTGAGTTATCCAATGAATATACTTTTAATATGTTTTGGTTTTATTATGTATTTGTTTTTTCAGTTCTATTAAACATAGGTTTTTCATCAAAAATGAAGGTCTCTGTTCTACACATGTGGAAAAATAGTAGATTATCAAAAAAAAATTTAAAAATATGAGTGCACTAAATATTGAAGTTCTTGATCCAACAAAAAAAGTTTTGAATTTCGATATATACAAAAAAAGCTACGTGTTATATGGTCACACTATGTCTGAATTGTAATTGGTTTGACTTCAAAACTTGATGAAAAAAAAAATATAATAAAAAACTATCTAACCAAGTGGAAGCACTAGATATCATAGTTACAAATCTAAATTCGAAAGAATTATAATTTTATCCTTCATGGAAAAAATGTTATGCATTATACGGTGTGCGTCACTTTTTTAAAATGTTGTTTTATGAAAAAAGCCAGTTTTCGTGGGAGATGGAAAAAGAAGTTCAATCTGATTCCAAAAATTTTGAAAAAAATATTTTTAGAATCTATAGACAAAATGTGACGAGACTCTAGTTTGCATCATCTTCAAATTCCTCATGGTTTAGTTGCTATAGGTGCCTAAATTTGAAGATTTAGTTAAAATAATAATTTAAGTGTCCAGTTTGGCCAAAAATTATAAACCACTATTATGGGATCACCCTCGCCCAAGGTGGTGACCTAGTCCACCTAGTGATTTTTTTGAGAATGTGTTGGATATTTTGATAGATCTAGGTGGTTTCTATATTGGGTGATGCAGACCGAATATGAGAATGCAAAATTTTAGAAATGTTTAATGTTTTAAGATGCAAAAGATGCAACCTGTATGCACTTTCACTAATAAAAAATTGGAAACCCTAGAATGCAACTTATCTAATGCAAAATGCAATGCAAGATAATTCTAGGACAATGAAGAACTCCAAATCAGAGAAGAGGGTGTAGGAATGTCAGGCTCACCAAAATGTAACATAGATTTTGGTACCCACTTAGGGTGCATCCTGAAGAATATTGTACCTAATGTTTTCAAGAGATTGAATCACAAGAAAAGGAAAATCGCACAATGAAATGTGAGTGTCAATGTATGCCCCCACTTTAAAGTGGTTGCTAACACCATTAATATGAAAAATTGATTTAAAGTAGAAGAAGAAGAAGAAACAAGAGCTTGTTTGGAAAGCCCTATGCCAAGTCATACATTTTTGATAAGCTGCATCATGGAAAGGTAGTATCCTAGATGCAGAATGATTCTGAATTAAACAAAATATCTTTTTGGAAAGGGTTTGGATTTTCCACCTCAACTAACATAGATTTACATATATTTTGGGTCCACAAGACTCCCTAACACTTCTAGCATTTTTCACCTAAAAGGAGAGAGGTAGGCCAAAATGCTAATGTTGATATTCAAATATTAAGGGTTTGGAATAGGTGTGAGGAATGTGTCTGGAGTGTGAATGTGTGTAATTGCTGAAAACTAATGAAATAAACTAATTATTGAATGCAAACCATTAAAATCTAAAAGATGTTTGAAAACACATAATGATATGCAAACATTAAATTAAATGACCTAAGGAATCTTATGAAACAAGACAGAAAGGAGGAAATGAAAGGCATGCATTTGGAAATGATTTGCGGACTAGAAAAGAGACTTGAAATGTTGTTGATGCTAAAATTTAGGCCTACTGAGATGCTTACGCCATTCTGGGCGACCTAGTCCCAGTTTGGAAAACTTCACCAAAGCCCATTTCTACCAAAAGGGTATCTGAATCTACAAAAAACTCTAAAAATAGGTTAAGTGGGACTAGGTCACCATTGTTGGCGACTTAGTCCACTTCTTAATTTTTGAAGATCAGAGAATGGAAATGGAAGCCCTCGGTCTGCACTTCGGTTTTTCATGGGTGTCCGCTTCTGAAACTCTGATTCTTGGGCTTGAAACTGACTTTTTGTAGATATTTTTCCCTAGCCAAATAGTTGATGCCTTCAACAAGCTTGCAAACTTTTCATCAATGATTTTCAAGCTCCCAAGATACATTAGAAGTTTGCAAACACACAAGGAGGGAAAGATAAATGTTGACTGTTAGGGATTGGGGGTTTGCCTTGGTGAAACCCCTTGTAGATAATCAAATCAAATGAAGAAATAAGATAAGAAAGAATGAAATTTGAAGCAATGGAATTAGTACCTTACCATGGAGATAGATCTTGAGTTGTTGCAACAATGGTTTAGGTTCAGCCCTTGAATGCTTCAAAAAAGATGTCTTGATTGACTTAGGATGCAAAACCCTTGCTTGCTCTAAAAGAGTAATGGGTAGAAGAATGAGAGAAAGAGTTAGGAGGGAGAGAATATAATATAATTAGGGTCAAAATGAGGAGGAAACCTTTATTTATACATTTGATTCCCTAATTTCTTCGAAAATAACACAACACATGCCAACCTTAGGGTTTAGGAGACAATTTTCCGCAAGAATTTTATTTTAATTTTGAATTTTATTCCAAACGGAACTAGGTTGCCCAAGGTGGTGACCTAGTCCACTTGGAAAATTTCAAGTCGTGGTTAGGAATTAAAATATGATAGTGATGTTTGTCAGGATTGTCTCTTGAAACACACTAAAGTAAGACCTATAAGTGCATTAGGGGGTCATTTTGTCATAAGAAAGGGTTGATTTATTGATGACAAGCCTAGAAAAATGTGAAAATGTTTCACAACACATTAAAAAATTTTGAAACAAGGCTTGGAGAGGGGGAAAAAGAAGTCCAAAATCCATAGGTAAGGGCCCAAATGAGTGTAAAGTGTCAAGGCTACACTTTTTGGTGACACATTTAGCCCCAACTTTAGTGGGAGGATGAAATTGCTTCAAACTCAGACTAAAGTAGCCCAAGTGGAGATGGTGAAGAATGACAAAGATGAGGAAGGTGATCAAGCCTAGAGGATTCAAGATTCTAATTCAACTCGAGATTAGTACAAAAGGTCACATTCAAGGGTGAATGATTTGCAAAAAAACAAGATACATGATCATGTAACAAAATGAAGGAGAAGGAAGAGAAGAATGAAAGGGTTGGATCAAGCATCGACCATTTGTCCAGCTAGTTGTGGATCAGATCTAGTTTATTTGTCGAAAAGGATATGTGTACTCACTCAGAGGTGAGGAGACGTTTGGTTATCCACCGAGTGAGAAGGCCCAAAAGGTGAGAAAAAGACACTCAGCTAGTATGTATTCCCACACACACAAAGGTGGCTATGGGAAAAGGCATGCCACTAGTTAGGCTTCTCATTCAAACCATACCAAATTTATACCTCTTGATAACTTTAATAAGGCACCACAAATAAAATGATGTTTGTAAATGAATTCATTATTGTAATCTACATTGAACCCATAAGAAGGGATGCTTTATTTATATAATCCATTTGCAACCAAATCAAAGCCACATCTCTTAAAAGAAAACATGCTATAAGAAAAGAAGGAAAGAAACTACAATGCGATAATTTAAAGTAAAATGTTGAAATACAATATTTCAAACAGGAAACAAGGTAGTTTTTCTATTACACTATGCAACAATCTGAAAAAGAAATGTAGTATATGCAAATTTAATCTAGTTTTAATGAAATGCATGTAATAAAATCACAACCAATGGATACAGATACTTATAGTCACAAAATACAAGCTAAAAATATGGTTTTCAACTCTATAAAAGGTAGATTCATGGGTCTGAAGGGACTAAGTAACCCAAGGTGGCGACTTAGTCCACTTGGTAATTTTTTGAGAATTTGCAGAATATTTTAATGGATTTAGGTGATTTTTGTATTGTATAATGTATATCTAAAATGCAAATGAAAAATTTTAGAAATGTTTTATGTTTTAAGATGCAAAAATGCAACCTATATGCACTTTCGCTAATCCAAAATTTGAAACCCTAGAATGTAATTGAGACAATGTAAAATGCAATGCAATGCAAACTTAGGATGATAAAGAATTAAAAATAAGACAATAGGGTGTAGGAATTTTTGGTTCACCAAAATGTAACATCGATTTTGGCACCACAAGAATCCCTAACATTTCTAGGGTTTTTCACCTAAAAGAAGAGAGGTAGGACAAAATGTTAATGTTGGAATTCAAATATTATGGGTTTGGAATAGGTGTGAGGAATGTTTGTGGAGAGTGAATGTGTCTAAATGCTGAAAACTAATAAAATAAACTAACTATTGAATGCAAACCATTGAAATGTAAAAGATGTTTGAAAACACATAATGATATGCAAACATTAAACTAAATGACCTAAGAAAGCTTATGAAACATGACATAAAGCAGGAATTGAAAGGTGTGCAATTGAAAATGAGATGCAAACTAGAAAAGACATTGGAAATGTTGTTGATGCTAAAATTTAGGCCTGCTGGGAAACTTACGCCATTTTGGGCGACCTAGTCCCAGATCTAGAAAACTTTACCAAATCCTATTTCTACCAAAAGGGTATCCAAATCTATGTTCAAATATAAAATTTAGATCTATGTCAGTTGAGGTGGAAAATTCAAACCCTTTCAAAAAAGAGATTTTGTTTAATTCAGAATCATTCTGCATCTAGAATACTACCTTTTCATGATGCAGCTTATCAGAAACATCTTACCTGGCATAAGGGCTTTCTAAACAAGCTCTCATGTCTTCTTCTTATACTACTTTAAATCAATTTCTCATAAAAATGGTGTGATCAACCACTTTAAAGTGGGGGCATATGTCGAAACTCACATTTCATTGTGTGATTTTCCTTTTCTCATGATTCCCTCTGTTGAAAATATTAGGCACAATGTTCTTTAGGATGTACCCTAAGTGGGTACCAAAATATATGTTACATTTTGGTTAACCCAAAATTCCTACACCCTCTTCTCTGATTTGGAGTTCTTCATTATCCTAGAACTAGCTTGCATTACATTTTGCATTAGATAAGTTGCATTCTAGAGTTTCCAATTTTCCATTAGTGAAAGTGCATATAGGTTGAATCTTAAAACATTAAAAATTTATGAAAATTTTCATTATCATCTTAGGTCTGCATCACACAATACATAAACCAACTAGATCCATCAAAGTATCCAACATATTCTCAATCAAATCACCAGGTGGACTAAGTTACCACCCTAGGAGACCTAGTCCCTTCAGGCCCCTAAAACTGCCTTTTATAGAGATGAAAACCCTATTTATATGCTTATGTTTTGTTCCATTATCTATCTGTATCAGTTGGTTGTTATTTTGTAACATGCATTTCATTAGATCTAACTCAAATTAACTTATTTCATGCATTGCACATTTTCCATTTTTCATTTCCAACATTTTAGTTTCAGATCATTGCATATTGTAATTAGTAATTTACCTTCTTTGAAATCCGATTATTGCATTTCATCCTATGTCCTTACATTTAATTTTAACTTTTCATAGCTTATATTACATTTAATTCATTAGACATAGCATTCATGGTACTTGTGGATAGCATTAGACTTTTGCAATCTTCCTTTTCTCCATTACTTCCTAGATCATTTAAATCAGATTCCTTAGAAAATAAAAATACAACATTAACAAGATCACATGCACCCACTCACAAACTTAGAGCTAGAAAGCCCTTTAGTAGTGATAACTTAGACATGTTAGATGAAGCCCTTGATGACTTCATATCTTCTAGCTCATCCACTAAATCTTTGACCCAAGAGGATGCAAACATTGATAATCATGATAATCATAATTATTCTTCTCCTGATATCTCTCCCATTGGTGATGAAGGTATCATTAAAGATCTTGATGGTTTTTCTTGTCTTCCTCCTCCTCCCCCTTTACAAAATATTAAACAACAACAAAATGAAAACATCATCTCCTTACCAAGTCCCTATAACTATGGCCCTCAAACGTTTTCTTCTCATATCCCTCCTCGATGCAAAGAGGATCGGTTGGTATTTGAAGATAAACCTATTACAAGTCATGAGACTCTTGACCCTTCCTTAACTAATTCTCCCACCCTTTGGGATAATCTATTTGACAATATTACTGGTCCTTCTCTTGATGCCTCCCCTCCTTGTGACGATGCTAGTGGTGAACTTGTTCCAAGCTCTCCTCCTAGGGTTGATAAAATGGAACAAAAGAGTGAGACCTTAGAACAACAAGACAATCAAATAGAACCCTCTCCTAACCCTCTCACCATTGTAACTAATCCCCTCATTAATCCTTTCCCTAATTGGGATCAAGTCATTTTGGGTGAACCAGCCCTCAAATTTTGAGAACATGTGGTTTGTATTTCTCCTAAAAACTCTCCTCCTAGGGAGGATATCATGATGCAAGACAAGGATAACATTGAATCTCCTTCCCTAGGGGATGTTAATATTATTCAACCTCAACTCATCCTCTATCCACCCTCAAACAAACCTAAAATTGAACTTGTCCTTTACCCACCTAACCATAATGTATCACAACAACCAAGTTATAATACCAATTCTCACACACATTCAACTAGAAACAATTTGTGTCTATAACAACCAACCTCCCCACCTTTACCTACTCATCTCTTACCCACTACCCCTTGCTTGAATTCCCTCATTAGGGAGTATGAAATTATTGACCAACTAAGGAATACTCCTACTAAAATATCTTTATGGGATCTTATCCAAGGCTCCCATAACTATCACAACATGGTGAAAAATTCCTTACAACAAATTCCTATCCCTTCGAATGTGCAAAAAATGACACAGTAGCTCTGATTCAAGGCTTGCATGCTGACATTGTTTTCCACCAAAGTGAGCTCCCTCCTTTGCATGTGAAAGAAAAGGATGAAGATTTCATGATCATATCTTAATACAAACACATAGGGATCAAGAAAAACCTTGTTGATAATGGCTCCGCTATTAATGTGTGTAGTGTCAAGGGTATGTGCAGGATCATGATGGCCCATGTGGCTGATGAATTTTTCATACCCAAAATTGATGAAATGAAAAGGGTTTTTAAAGGAGATTCTTATCTTTCTACCAATATAAATTATGCATTACTTTGAATTTAATAACTAGTTATTATTCATTTTCTATTTGAATTGCGACTAAAGTGTTGATTGATAGGCTGATTGAAAAACATATATAGCTTTCAAAGGGTATCACATTTTTTTGAATCTCAAACATGCGTCACATTCTATGCTTCACATAATATAGGATTAAAAAATAAATAAATAAATTTCATGAAGTTTTCACCAAGTTAAGGTGGTCAGACGTATGAGTTTTTATATTTTTTAAAATTTCTAATAAAAAAATCATAATTAATTATTTACTTGGAAAAAAATTACAAAAAAATATGCATCACATCGAGACATGAGTCTTCTACTTATATCTAAAATCTTATAAACAAATATTGTCATTTTATTAAGGTTAGGGTGGTCAGACAAACACCTACTTCTTATTTTTTCCCTAAAATTTAAGTACTGCATTGAAATTTCAAAATTTCCCCAAATAATTTTTTTATAAAAATAAATAAACCTACTAGTTAAAAAGTACTTTCAATTTTCAACAGATTCTATTGTTACATATTTTTGAAATAATATAGTTAACTTATTCAAATTTTTATGTCAAGTTGCCTAACTCTGATTTTGTTGAATTTTATTGCCACTTAAGGGCCTATTTTATCCATGATCATCCTGCACATACCCTCAATCTCTTGGATAGGGTCCATATCGATAAATGAAACATTCAATCTACCTCCTTATATATGAATGGATTTGATAGTGTATGACATAAGCCGCTTAGTGTGATCACTATGCCTCTTATAGCTAGAATGGCCACATTAGATACACTAATCAATGTTATGCCACATGATGTTTCATATAATGTCATTTTAGGTAGGCCATGGATTGATTCAATGAATGGAGTGCCTTCCACTCTTCATCATAAGATGAAGTATATCTAAAAAAAATAGTGTACACACTTGATGCTGATCCTAAGCCATTTAGTGTCTTACAACTTGATCAAAACAAATCCAAACCCAGGTATTTGCAGGATCATCATGGAAAAAATAGACCGTTAAGTGGTGATGAAAATTCATAAAATCAGAGTTAGGCAACTTGACATAAAAATTTGAATAATTTATCTATATTATTTCAAAAATATCTAAGAATAGAATCTGTAGAAAATTTAATCTAGTTTCTAAACTACTAGGTTTATTTTAAAAAATAAAAATCTATTTCATTAAAATTTGAAATTTCAATGCAGTAGTACTTAAATTTCAGGGAAAAAATAAGAAGTAGGTGTATGTCTGACCACCCTAACCACAACAAAATGATAGTATTTTTTTATAAGATTTTAGATATAAGTAGAGGACTCATTTCATAATGTGATGCATATCTTTTTGTAATATTTTTCCAAGTAAATAATTTATTATGAATTTTTAATTACAACTTTTAAAAAATATAAAAAATCGTATGTCTAACCACCTTAACTTGGTCAAAAATTCATGAAATTTAATTCTATTTTTTTTAATCCTATAGTATGTGAAGCATAGAATGTGACACATGTTTTAGATTCAAAAAATGTGATACTATTTGAAATCTATAGATATTTTTCAATAAGCCTATCAATCAGGACTTTAGTCGTAATTCAAATAGAAAATGAATAATAATATTTATTAAATTCAAAGTAAAGCATAATTTATAGTGGTGGAAATATGAGAATATCATTTATAAACCCTTTTTTTTTCATCAATTTTGGGTAAAAGAAAGTCGTCAGCCACATGGGCCATCATATCACTTACATATCGCCACTTTTTGGCCCATCATGATCCTGCACATACCCACCCTTCACCACACAAACACCCACCAAACAAGTGGAACCCATAGAAAAAAATCAGTTAGATGATGATTGGGTTCATTAAACTTCACATCTCATTTATTAGGAGAACCTAAGATCATACACAAAGACTCTAAAAATGGAAACGAAGTCTTGTCAACAGAAGATTTAGTCGATCCTTTGACAACATCCACCTCAACCACTCTAGACAAAGAAGCTCACAACAAAAAACACCTGATCCTAAACTATTGAAAAATCTTTATGGAAAAGGTTATGATCTCATGAAACAACTTGGTTATAGTGGCAAAGGATGTGGTGGTAATGAACAAGGTATCTGCAACCCTATCAAACCTATCACACAAACAAAACATCATGGTCTTGGAGTCTGTCCTTTCATCAAAATCATCAAACCTTCCTCCAACATCAACACCCTCCCAAATCACCCTTCTAAACCATCCTTAGATAGTGATAGTTTGCACCAATCAAAAAACACAAAGGACTCTTTTCTTAATGCCAATGCCATCTCGCAACACACTATTGATTCGGATTTTACACATTCCTTCAATGGCATGTATAAAATCTCACAATCTATAGCGCCTTATGTAGATATGACATCTTATATCAAGTAAGACACTCCTTTTTAAAAAACTAATGAAAAACCTTCTCCCCTTGATCAAGAGGGCATCTTGTTGACACTCCTCCAAGATAACTTGATCTCTCTTCCTCCCCGCACCCGAAAAAAATGTTTCAACAAACATTCCTTTTGCGCCTACCACTAAGTCCATGATCATTCCACTAATGAATGCAAGGACTTGAGTTGTAAAATCCAACATCTTAAGTAATTTGGTGTTGTCCCTTCTATGGGGGCACCTAATTTCTCTACTCAATACTGATTTTCCATCTACCTTGCATCTCATCAACCCTTTCAGCTCACTCTTGTCTTGGACTAAGTGGGGAAAAGGGATTAGGAAGCCTTCTCCTCGTATGCCACATTTTTTTTCCTCTTTTGGCTACTCATTAACCTTTCATGAACGTATGAGAGAAAGCTTGGGATGAGGACGACATGTCTTAAGTTTACTCACATGTGACATACTACCTTTTCATGATGCTGCTTATTAGAAACTATAGATGCTAAAATATGCAAATGCTTAAACTTTAACACACATTAGCACATGGTTAGTCATTTAAAGAAAATAAAACACATCTCTATGAAATACTTCAACATGCTTCATAATGCAAACAAAACAACAAAAGATCAAATAAACTAATTGTGAGCCATATTTAGACCTCATGCCAACATGATCAACACATAAGAAAGTCAAGTTAGGAAAAAAAAATCAAGCTCCCTATGAAATTATTGATCACATTAAGATAAGAAAACATGATAATGAAAGCACACAAAGAAAGCATACAAGCATGTCAAACTATCTAAAATGGACTAAACCTCATTCCCATAAGGGGATTGGTGCTCCTTTGATATGGAAAGAGAGCCCTTTCCCAATCCCTTATGATAAGCTAAATGATATTGAAAATGACTTGAAAATGTGATGAAATGCAAGATGATGCATATGCCTATAGTGAAAATACTCAGATTGTGGATGGATTGTGTGGTAGAAATGCCATACATTTATAGATTCAAGAGTTGAAGAATGGAGAGATAGGAGGAATGTGGGATTAAGGAATAGCCAATGGAAAGGTGCCACTTGCCAACATGCTAGTGGAGGAGGAATGAGCACATTTTGGAGAATGTGCAAGTGGTTGAGGATTTGACAAGTGTAAGAGAGATTAATGGATTTGTAAGTCGTTAAATGAATGTGGTTGACACATTTTGGAGGGAAATGGGTTGGGAAAAAAAGTCAAATATGTGGAGTAAATGAAGGAATATTCCTTGGGAATATGCCTTATGAGGAAAAATAGGGGTAATTAGATAATTAATTAAAATTAATTTAATGTGCAAGTGGGTGGGTTAGTCAAGGGTTTAGGTTTGACCTAGGTTGAGTCAAAACCTAGAGAATGGGTAGTTAGGATTATGGGTTAGTTAATTTAGATTAGTTAACTTGGAGGAATTTTAAGGATTTGAAATTTGATTTATCAAATCAGATGAGAGGACCCTTAGGACTTTAATTAAATAAATTGATTTATTTAATCAGACATAATGAATATTGGTGAATTAATCTAATAAATTGCTTTATTTGATTAATAGATTAATTTGATGTTAATTAGAGCGGGATTAGATGCATTATGTCGGTTGATTATTTGAGTGTCTACATTTTTCCCCTCTTTGAAGCAACGTACTTGCTACATGTGTTCAAAGAATGATGCCACCAATATCGAAATTCAAAAAAATTCTAATTTTTTCAGATGCCCCAGTGGAAAAAAGTACGTTGGCACATTGCCCCCATGAGAGATTGAGTGAAAAGTTTAATTTGAGGGTCGATCTCATGACAAAGAGGTTCAAGATGGATGAATGAATGGTTAGACTAATAGATCTATATGATGATGATGATCCAAATGATATTTTTTTAAAGATTCTTAGAATAACAAATCTATATTATCCCAAACAACTAAAATGATGATGCAATGCATGTGAGATGGATTATGTTTTCTATTATGATGATATGACATGATTATACAAGATGAGAGTGTGGATGTTTTATGAATGTAGGATGGATGCATGTCAAGATAACATTTTAGCATGAAAGAGGATAGAAGATTGAGAGGGATCAACCCTTAAATCTAAGAAGATGCAAAATTCCAACAAGTCTATGAGTCATCGAGACTTTATTAGATATGATGATGAATGATGATGATGTATTGCTTATCCAAGGATTGAGGATGTAAAGAGCATAACTTTTCTTATGTTTGATAACATGCATAGATACTATGCATCAAGGTACAGACAAACAGGATTATGTTGTATCTAGTGTGGTGGAATTTGACTTGACAAACAGATAGGAGGATCATGTTCACACCTGACATACAAAAACCTTGCTAAGATGTACTTTAGAGGTTTCAAACATCTCAGAACAAAGCACAGAAAGGTGTAACCTATCATAGAAATAGTCAACAAGCTATTCAAAACACCTTCCATACATGCCTAACAAAGCAAGTATTCACTAAGTTTATATTACAAGAACATCCAACAAGCACAACAAATGAAAGATAATGATCAATACCCCATTCCTTTCTCTCTAAATCATTTTGACTAGACATAATCGAGAGGTCATTGGAATGAACGCAATAAGATAAATCAAAGAAAAGATCAAGTGAACAAACAAGCCAATGTTCTTCATACCTCCAGCCAAGGGAATGTGTTTTTTTTAGGATAAGTATCCAAATTGATTTTTCCAAAAGATAATGCCCATTGTAGGAAGGATGCATCCTAGGATATGTTAGTGGATGGTGGCAAGTTGATTTGTTTAGGATAAGTATCCAAAGTGTTTTGCCAATATATAATGCCCATTGTAGGAAGGATACATCCTAGGACATGTTAGTGGATGGTTGCAAGTTGATAGGTTGTTTGAAAAGGCCATTGATATAAGGTTGATTGACATGTTTGTGAAAATGATCAAGAGTTTGATTTTGCATTTAAAAGTCTTCTTTTGCTAATTGTTGTGGTTGTTTTTGTTTGTTTTGCTAAAGGATGAAGGTGATGATTGATTTATTATGGATGATTGATTTATTATGGATGAGATTATTGTGGGTGAATTTGAAATGGGATGGATGCACTTTTTTTCAAATAGTTTGATGTTTTTGATGTTTTGAAATGTCTTGAGGTTGTTTTTGGGATTTTTCAAGATTTTACAAATGTTTTGATATTCCAAATTTTCAAATGTTTTTGGGTTCTATGAGATTTTATGTTTTTTTTTGGATTTTGTATCTCGAGGTCTCATCAATGATGGCCTTGCCTATGTTTAATCTCAGAGACGACATAGTTTAGATGCCATGTTTTTGATGTTTTCTAAATTTTTGACCTGTTTTGGGATTTTCAGATGTTTTGAATGTTTTTGGATTTTTGCATGATTTTGATGATTTGGATATGGTTATGTGATGATATCAATTCTTTGTTTTAGCATTTTGTTGAAAATCAAGTTAGGTTTAATTGATCTCATTGATGTATTTGTGATGATAACATCATTGAGCATACACAACAATGCAAGGATAGTGTTAACAAACATGAGGATTGGGAAGGATATCCCGAGATGATGATGGATTGGTTGGATTTTGATTGATTAGGATTTTTGAAGCTTGATTTGGAACAAAATTGTTTTGATGATTTGATGTGACACTGAAGTACACATTAGATGCAACTGATATTGATTTTTTGGATTGATTTTTGACGGAAGATAAAGATTGATAAGGAATATCATCTTGTCAAAATATTCCATAAGCTAGTGATTTGGATTCATGCTCATAAATGCTTTGACCAAACTGATTTACGTTTGCTAATATTTTGATCACTACATAAGTTGGAAGATATAGATCAAGATTTATTCCCAAAGAAATATGTAAATGTATGCCCCTAGCGTCTAGCAATGTACGAAATACCATGGGTGGATTCTTGGATAGATGTATGGATGTATAGATATGGTAAGCATGCAAAGGATTCCAAGGATTATCTATTTAAAAGAAAAGGTTTTCAAACAAAGGATGCTCATTTGGATAGTCCTTCAAGGCTCAGATAATGTTGGATCGGATAATGAAAATGACCCATCTCAAGATGCTTATCATAAATAAGTGTAAAGTGCGCACCAAATTTTGTCAAGATCAGGATAATTTGGAAGATGGATGCAGATATATGAAAATGGATTGGATAAATGGTTCATGGATGAATGGATTTATTATGGATAATATGGATGGAATGTTGTATTTTGTTATGGATGGCGATAAGATGCTTCGACCCAAATAAGTGCACACAGATGCTTGATTCTACACATGATTCTTGTTTGCCAGGTTTTCATCATGGTACTTGTCCAAAGTGGCACCATAGTGGTTTTCACTAGAGGATAATTTTTCTCTTTACTATTTTCAATCCTTTTTTCTGATTTTTTTTGTATTTTTATATTTATTATATTTTTTATATTTCTTGTTGAAATATTTTAAGCTCATGTTGAACCACATGGTGGTGTCGATGTAGATTCTTTTTTGATAATGTGCCACTGATATCCTACTTGAAGAAGTTTCTTTTCCAAGATACGTGCACTTGAATGCAACTTTTGAGATTCTTGATCTACTTTGTTGATACTGGAGTTAACTTTGCCTTTGTGTACACATCGTGATAGAGTGACTTTCAAATCCTTATGATGAAGGGTTGCTACCAATACATGGTCAATGTGAGAATTGGATATCATGCGTGCAGGCATGGATGGTGTTGTGTGTTTAGGAATAAAAGATGGATTGGTTGATAGCTTGGAACCTTTGACTCTCCAAACTTGGGAATATGAGCAATAACTGGTGGATATGAAAGTGTGCATGGAATTAGGACCAACTACTTGATATAGATTGTGTGTTGCTTGAGAAGCATGCTTTTTCCTTTATGGACATCTTTGATGGATACTTTTCCCTTTCTTATTTTACCCCATAGTATCTTTGACTAATGGACTTTGATAGGGATAATCATTCTTTGTATTCTTTGGTATCCATATGTATTTGATTTTTCCTTTATGCTTCACTAATTATTTTGCTTTGATAACGTTCTTTGTCCTTTGATTCAAATATTTCTTTTGATTTTGGTCCCACTTTGTAGATGAGGTGATGGGTGGATGAAGATTTATGACATGGTGAATTGTAGTATTAGCATTGGTTTCATCATAATGATTCTTCATGCTCCCTATGTTGACGTTTGCTTGAGACGGAGTTGCCCCTAGTTTTATAGAGGTATCACTAATATTTTTAGATCCCTTTATTGTCAAATAACCAAGACCTTGATACATAGGATTGCCAATAATCTGCACTGGTTCCAAGATACCCTGTTCATATAGGCCTAATCCTCTGCCTTGATAATTCATCTATTGAAAGATTTCATTTGCAATAGGATATGATTTATCTTGGAAAAAAGGTGTTAATCCTTCTTTTCTCTATCATGGATCTTCAAAGGTGAAAACTTCCTCATTGATAAGATATCTTTCCCTAAAAAAGATAAGTGATCCAAGTTTATAAGTGATAGGATCCTCCATATGTGGGGTGACTTCCTGATTGATATATTTGGCTTGATCTTGTGAAATATTAGATTTTAATGCTTCTCTAGGAGGTGTTGATGATTCACTGTCCACATAAAAGTCTTCCTCATGATTCATTTTTTATATGCCTTCACAAGATGTTTCTGATTCACCACTTCTGTAGGAGACTTCTTCATGACCCATTTCTAATATGTCTCTAGATGTTTCTATACACTGATCATTTGTACAAATGTTAAGAGTAGGAGACTCTTGTTCCTTGGTAATGATATCAAGAGTATGAGACTCTTGTTTTGAATGAATATCATCCACATGTCCATCCAAAGAAATCATCTCATGGGTAGATGAGGGAGTATGTGTTATTTGGATATGATCATCATTTGCGACATTTTGTATAGATAGGATAGTTCCCATTATATCATTGTAGTATTGTGGATATACAAATTATTGATCTTGGTTAATGTTGGAATTGATTTTGACATACTTTGGATCAAGTTCTTGACATGGGTCAATTTCAAAGGATGGATTTCCTACAAAGGGTTCCTAGACATCATCATTAGGCATGGGAAGTGGCTCAATAACTTGTTGATCTTTGAGTGGACTTGGATCAAGTTTTGAGTTGAGGATTTCTTCAATATCCACAACCATTAGGTCAAAGGATGTCAATATGTCTTGGAAAGGACCATTACTAGAATTTGGTAAAAGATGTTGATTATGCTTTACAATATGTTCTTGAGATATGTCCTCTAACTTATTAGGTGATGTAGAGAATTTTCAACATGATCATTGGCTGATAGATCGTGGATTATGTCAATAGGATCAAATAATTCTAACACTCCTTGAAATAGATCATTGTTTCAGGGGTTTTGATCATGACTAAAATGTGACTCTTGATGTATGTTGATTTGATCGTTGGATGAGGTGGAAAAATCTTCAAGCTGCTCTTTGATGGATAGATCTCGATCATCGTTTTCAAAAACTATGGAGGAGATATTGTCACTACTATCGCTAGTGGTTGAATCATGATCATTGTCCCCAATAGTTATTAGTTTTTGATCAATAAGGTCATGGACAATATTTTTAAGTCAAATACAATTTGATGTTGTGTGTCCTTTTATTTTGTGAAAATCACAAAGGTACTTCTCATTATACCCTGGTGGTTTAACTTGGGGCTCTTGATAATTCTCATAAATAGGGATTTTAATGAGATTTTCTTGTATCAACTGTTGCATGCTCGATTTGATTGGTTCCCGAAGTGGTGTGTATTTTCGTTTGTTACCTTATGAGATTTGTACTTTAAATTGACCTTGTGGTGATTGATTTTGGAGATGTGGTGATTGATCTTTGAGATGTGGTAATTGATATTTGAGATGTGGAGGTTGGGTTTGTTGTTGATTTTGTTGATCTTGATATCCAACTTCTTGAATTTGGAGATATTGTTCTTGATGTGGTTGGGGACACAACCCAATTCTTTGATGACATGGTTTAGCCAATGGAAAAGTGCATTGATTTTTGGGTGGAGATGTCTCTTGGTGCAATGAATCAACTTTTTTAGTAAGTGTAGAAATTTGATCTTAACACCCTTGATATAGCTGATTTGGTTGTTGAGCAAGCATATTTGGAATGTATACTTGTGGTGTTTTCATGGGATCATGGACAAATTGATCTTGGACAATGTTCTGATTTGGTGTGATGTTTAGATTTGGCATTGTAGGTTGACATGGAACATTGTTGTGGTTGGGAAACTCATTTCTTTGATTTAGGTAACCCTGATTTTTCATGGTGTTACCTTGACTTGGATCAATACATGGAGTTGCTAACTTATTGTTTGGACTTTGAACAACATTGGTGTGATTCAAAAACATATCTATCCAAAAGTTTACCAAGTGTGGATTTGAAATGTTCATGTTTGGTAAGCTTATATTTGGTATAGTCACATTTGTCATGTATGGATTTGGTGGGATAATGTTGTTTGGAATAAGACTCATGCATTGATTGTTTGATTGATAGATTTGTAGGTTTTGACTTTGATTTAAATCTACCATAGGGAAAGGTGTTTGAAAACTTAGATTGGGCATACTCACATTCATTATATCATTGAGGTTTTGTGTTCCAAAATTTAGATTGGGAAAAATCACATTTGTTGTATCATTGAGGTTTATAGGAGGTAATGATCCCCTATATGGATTGTATAAATGTGAGTTTTGATAATCAATTGGTATTGTAAGGTCTTGATAGTTTGGTTGACTTGGATTACTCATGATGTATGAATCAAGTTTATATTCCTTGTTTTTCTTGTGTTTTGACCTTGTTGCAAAAGTGAACCTCTAAGGTGTTTAGGACCAATGATGAGATGAAAGATGAAAGGGTGAGTGATATGGGTGTTGAACTTTTAGGAACTTTGGATCAATGCTAGAATTTAGAATTTGATTTTGATTTGGATGATGAACTTGTAAACCCTGAGATGTTGAATGTGACCTTAGGATGAACTTGTTCAAAGAGGTGCTAATTTAACTAGAGGTATGATAAATGATGCATTCTCGCACTCCTAACTAACAAGGTGATTTTGATATGGTTTAACAATGTACCCCAATCTAGATAATGATGTTTCCAAAGCTCTAATTTTTTTTGGTGGGATGAGATGATAAATCTTCGGGATGGATGACATGATTGATTTTGATCCTAAATGAACCTAAGAAGGACTTTTTTACAAGACCAAGGTAGTGAAGAACATACTTTTCCCTAAGATAATTGCAAACCAGCAGATCAATGTTTTGCTTGGAAGACTATAAGAAAAAAGATAACAAGCACATGTGTGGGGTTCAATTGATTTAATATTGGTTAATGAATTGCTTTTACCACATCCACACCTCTTGCTTAGTTTTCAAATTGAATGTCTTTGTCAACTCTTTTGCATTCCACAAGGTTCATTACTTGAAAATCAAATGGTCAAAGCCATAGTTTTCCTAGGTCGACTTTGGAGAGAACATATTGAGATGTGGGTCCAAATGTTTAGAAGCCTTCTAGGAATAAGAATCCCTAGGGACAAGCAGTTACACATGGAATTTTTCAAAGATATTTGTTCTTCCCAAAGGGTTTGAAATTTTGATGATTTGTTTAATTTTTTTTTCAAGCGTTTTAGATCCAAGAAAAGTATATTGATTTCAACAAATATGCACAATACTAGGATAAAATGAGGCAATATTTTTTGAGTTCCCACTTGGAAAAATCTAGCTATGACTACTCTTAGCAGATGATTAGATGCTTGACCACACATGCTCCCCCGTATAGTGCACTAGCTTCTTGGGTCAGCCTAGCATCAGTACCCATGAAACTCCCATGGCATACTTCTCATCTCTACCAAGAGCCATAAAAATGTGGGATGTCTTTAGAACAATCGTTCTTGCATCAACAAATAGATAAGGTTTTGTTACTTATCATAATTTGGTTTGTAATCAAGGCACCCATTCAGAAGGCCACACGAGAGGCAAGATCAACCCAATAAAGAGTATCAACTTCTTGTCTATAGGAGCTCCTGGAATGTTGAGATTTCCTCAACATTCGAATTTGTATACCGATTGGGAGTAGCTGGGCATTTAGCTCATTACTAGTTTGAGTCGTTCCCTTGGGGTGAGTACTTTTTCCCACCAAGGAAGGCTCTCTAAAGGTGAAAAATAGAAAAAATGTGCATTTGTAGTTCGACCACCTAACGCATTTAGGTGGAAGCACGCACAATGCCTTCTCTTCACACTCACATGATTGTTCAGTTTCTAGCCCAAAATTGAAATGTGTAGGTAACCCTTTAGACAATTAGTGTCACTAAAATGCTTTTGATTCTCAAGATCATCATGAAGCATGAGAGAAGTGCATATGCATTGGAATGACAAAATTTGGAAAAAATATTATAAGACAATGAAAGCACAAGTTAATTTGAAGCCTCAAAGAAATAAATGGATTATTTTTAATAGCACCAAGATGAAGTGTGAAGTTTGTTTGTTCAATTTTAGTCCAAAAATCAAGATCTAGTGAGTTTCTAATGTTCAATTTTAGCCCAACTTTGATAAAATCAATCAATGATTAATTTTAAACTAAAATTGATCTAGTTGGCCTAAAAAAGAAAACAAAAGAAACAATTGGATGCTCTAGAATTTTATTATAAGCATTTAAAAATACCTTTTTTCAAGTTTGATGTCCACTTTCTTTCAACTCAAATTCTTGCAAGCTCAAATATTAGTTGCTTCACTGCATTCACAATGTTGGTTGCCACACAAGAATTATTTTAGCCTTGGAGAAACTGCCTCACCTGAATGACAAGCCATTAATGATATACTTTGGTACAATCTTACAAACAACATCTAAGAGTTAAAAATAAGCTCAACAAATTCATTTTTATGTTATTAGATTTTTCATTGCTATCGCCTTGCATTATGTTAGTGATATACATGATTTGATAATTTAGATCTATTAATGACAAATATGATTTCAAATGGAATATTTAAGTGATATTAATGAATTTGCATGGGAAAATATGAATTCGGTTGGCAAACCACAACAAAATTGATTGCAACACATATTTTCAACTAACCATTTAAACCCAAGTCAGAGATAGGTATGGAAAACACAAGTTCGCTGTCAAATAGATGAACATAAGTTTGCTCTTATTTGTAGCCACTCAGAATATGTGAATGAGGCCACAGTTGAAACGACTGTATGGCACTCTTGGGAAGATAAGATTTCAATATTTCTATTGATTAGTTAACATCCCATGTGAATGTTGCGACCACTAAAATGATTGCACGATTGTAAAAGGAAGAGAATTTAACAACACTTTGACACATAGTTAGCCCATTTAATAACAATGGTTAGAGCATTAGAGACAAGAAAATAAGAACATTAACAACGTCACAAACATCATATTGTCACAACCAAGCTAAGAAAGGTAGATGAACTCCATAATAATTGAAAAATATGCTCATGATACAACCACAAGAAAGACGACCATTGAAATACAAGTTTACATAGATAAAATATATAGCTCCAGATTTCAAAAATTAACAAGAAAATAAAGGCTGCAGCATTGTTTGGTAGGATGCCTCAATCAAGGCACTAGACTACTTGACATGATGTCTCAAAAAAATATGCATAGTAGGGAATTGAAGGCAGAGGAATGCAACATGGTTTCTAGTGGATGGAATTCAAGATTTCAATTTCAGATTCGAGTAACATTTAAAAGAAAGACTTGAACTCAAATTAGTAATCAACAACAATAAAAAAGAACCAATTTGAATTGAATGATTTAAGCATAAATTTGAACTACCATAAACCAGATCTGAAACAACATGAAATCATATATTTTTGAAAAAAACTTACAGCATGTTACTTGAAGCCTAAAGTTCAAAGTGTGAACTTTTCTCTTACACTCATTGATAGTGTCAATGGGCAAGCTAGACTTGATAGTGATGGGGAAGTTATGAGTTCCAAAGTCAGAGAACATGCATGTTACTTGAAGCCTAAAGTTAAAAGTGTGAAATTTTCTCTTACACCCATTGATAGTGTCGATGGGCAAGCTAGAATTTATAGTGATGGGGAAGTTACGAGTGCCAAAGTTAGAGAGACTAGGCATTAATTAGAGCTTCACACTTGTGCCTTAGAAATAAAAATGACAGAGTGGCGTTTCTCGTCCACACATCTTTTTTTTTATCTCATGGCTATTGGCACACAAGTCGCAATTGCATCAACACCTTCATCATTGAGTCATGAGGAAATTGGAATTGAAGGATGGAATGCAATGGAGGATGCATATGCTTTTTTTTTCGATTGATACAATCGGTAAAGCAATATGATAGAAGTAGAATAGAGTAAAGTCTTTCAAAGAGACTAGGGATGCTATAAATTAGAAGGGTAAGAGGTTAAATGTGACATAAAAGGAGAAGGAAATTAAGCCATGGATATATGGCTTTTGTGCCAATCAATTGATCATGAAAATGAATAACCCAGTAAACCCATTTATTTAGATTCTAGAAAATCGTAAAAAAGGTGTAGTTTTAAAGATCTAATGAAATTGCTTGTTTCCCAGATATGCCAAAAGACACACATGATATTAGTGAAAACTATCTAAGGAACCAAAACAAAAACCATAGAATAATAGATAAGAAATCTATTAATTAAGTTTGAAATCCTCCCAACACCCAAAAGTCATAATACAAGGGTATGTGCAGGATCATGATGGGCCAAAAAGTGGCAATATGTAAGTGATGTGATGGCCCATGTGGCTAACGAATTTTTTTAACCCAAAATTGATGAAACGAAAAGGGTTTTTAAAGGATATTCTCAGCTTTCCACCAATATAAATTATTCTTTACTTTGAATTTAATAAATAATTATTATTCATTTTCTATTTGAATTACGACTAATGTCCTGATTGATAGGTTGATTGAAAACTATCTATAGCTTTCAAACGGTCTCACATTTTTTGAATCCAAAACATTTGTCCCATTCTATGCTTCACATACTATAGGATAAAAAAAATGAATTTCTTGAAGTTTTGAGAAAGTTAAGGTGGTTAGACATATGATTTTTTATATTTTTTAAAATTTGTAATAAAAAATCATAATTAATTATTTATTTGGAAAAAAAATTACAAAAAAATATGCATCACATGGGGACATGAGTCCTCTACTTATATCCAAAATCTTATAAAAAAAATATTATCATTTTATTGTGGTTAGGGTGGTAAGACAAACACCTACTTCGTATTTTTTCCTTGAAATTTAAGTACTACTGCATTGAAATTTCAAATTTTTACCAAATAGATTTTTTTTTTTTTTAAAATAAACCTAGTATTTTAGAAACTACATTCAATTTTCTACAGATTCTATTCTTACATATCTTTGAAATAATATAGATAAATTATTCAATTTTTTACATCAAGTTTCCTAACTCTGATTTTCTAAATTTTCATCGCCACTTAAGGGCCTATTTTTTCCATGATGATCCTACACATACCCACAAGTATTGCAAATATGAGATTAAAGAAAATCCTTTATCCATGTCTATTCATGGAATGAAAACAATCTAGAGTGTTCTACTATATTATACATAATGAATAATATTTTTAGTTGGGCATAACATAAACTGTACTATCATTATGACAAACTGCTTATATGGAAACATCATATAGTAAATAATTTCTCTGCATAATTTCCATATGCTACGTGCAATTTTAGTGAAATAAGAATTCAAGTTTTATCGCTTTCTCCACCATTGCAAAGAGATTGATCAAATTCAAAACTCAAATTTTTTAATATTTGAGATAACCTTGTGGTTGTGGGTTTGAGCCCCGCGGTGGGCACCAAAATGTGAGCCAGATTTAGACCTCATGCCAACATTATCAACACACAAGAAAGCTAGTCAAGTTAGCAAAGACAAATCAAGCTCCTTAAGAAATTCTTGATCACATTAAGATAAGAAAACATGATAATGAAAGCACACAAAGAAAGCATACAAGAATGCAAACCTATCTAAAATGGACCAAACCTCAATCCCATAGGGGGATTGGTGCTCCTTTGATATGGAAAGAGAGCCCTTTCCCAATCCCTTATGATAAGCTAAATTATAATGAAAATTCTTTCAAAATGTGATGAAATGCAAGATGATGCATATGCCTACAGTGCAAATACTTAGATTGTGGATGGATTGTGGGGTAGAAATGACCTGCATTTATAGATTCAAGAGTTGAAGAATGGAAAAATCAGAGGAATGTGGGATTAAGGAATAGCCAATGGCAAGGTGCCACTTGCCAACATGCTAGTGGAGGAGGAATGAGCACATTTTGGAGAATGTGCAAGTGGTTGAGGATTTGAGAGGTGTAAGAGAGATTAATGGCTTTGTAAGAGTCATTAAATGAATGTGGTTGAAACATTTTGGAGGGAAATGGGTTGGGAAAAAAAGTCAAATATGTGGAGTAAATGAAGGAATATTCCTTGGGAATATGCCTTGTGAGGGAAAATAGGGGTAATTAGATAATTAATTAAAATGAATTTCATGTGCAAGTGGGTGGATTAGTCAAGGGTTTAGGTTTGACCCAGGTTGAGTCAAAACCTAGAGGATGGGTAATTTGGATTATGGGTTAATTAATTCAGATTAATTAACTTGGAGGAATTTTAAGGATTTGACAATTCATTTAAATTATTTGATTTATCAAATCAGATGAGAGGACCCTTAGGACTTTAATTAAATAAATTGATTAATTTAATCAAACATGATGAATATTGGTGAATTAATATAATAAATTTCTTTATTTGATTAATAGAGGAATTTGATGTTAATTAGAGCAAGATTAGATGCATTATGTCAGTTGATTATTTGAGTGTCTACACTAATTGAGAGCATACAAAAAAGCATGGTGCATACCTATCCCATAGTGAATTGGTGCTACTTTGATGTGCACAATAGCCCTTTCCCAACCCTTGATAAGCTCTTGGATGGATGTGTGATGAACAAAAATGGTAAGAACCTAGCTATGAAAGATGAATACTATGCTAACTTGGATGATATTATGGGTGATTTTGAAATTGTGGATGAACTCAAATGCATAAAGTACTGGATAGTGCAAAATGGCCAAGATTGTGGATCCAAATACAATAGAGAAGGCATTTATTTATAAGAGAGAATGATGGAGACATGAGAGAATGGGATGTATATGGGACTGAACATTAGCTAATGGAAATGTGCCACTTGTCAACATGCTAGTGGAGGAGGAATGAGCACATTTTGGTGAATGTGCAAATAAATGCAATTAGGTTGATTTGAAATTTGAAAGATGGCTTGCACAAGAGGATGTGAAGGAGGAGTTAGTGCCACTTGGCTCAAGAAAAATGACTTGTAAGAGATATAAATGCCAAGTTTGAGGACAAGTCCCTTTGGAGGGAGATTTCAAAATGAAGGAATATTCCAAAAAGATGCCCTTTTGAATGAAAATTGAGGATTTAATAAAGTAATTAAATTGATTTATATGTGAAAGTTTCAAAATCTAGAGAATTTGATGGATTGGTATTAGAGATAATTAGGATTTAATTAACTTAGATGGAGATTACTTGATTTGACACTTTGATTTAGATTTTTGGATTTATTTAAATAAAAAATGAGAGGAATAATGAATATTATATTTAATAAAATAAAGTTTGATTTATTTAATTAAAAGAGATGATGCTAGATTTAAATTAAATAAAGGTTATTTTATTCAATTGAGGAGATGACTTTATTAAATAAAATGATTTATTTAATAAAAAGTAAAATGTTGGGATTAATTAAATAAAATAATTTATTTAATTAAAAGGAGATAATGATTTAATTAGATAAAATGATTTATTTAATTAAAAGAGGAATTATGGTGAATTAATTAAGTAAGGATTATTTAATTAAATGGTTAGTAAAGAGCTGCTTCACTGAGAATTGATGTTAGTGAATCAAGATCGAGAATATAATATCAATCGGGATATTTTGAACATCTACATTTTTCCCTCTTTGAAGTGATGTACTTGCTACGTTGGTTCAAAGAATAACTTCACCGAGATCAAAATTCAAAAAAATTCTAATTTTTTTGGATGCCCCACTGCTACCCCAATGAGAAGGATTAAGCTGGCATACTGCCCCCTCGAGAGATCAAGTGGAAGTGTTAATTTTTCGATCAAGATCATGATAAAATGATAGAGGAGTGGTTCTATTGATCAAAGGACGAAAGATAATTCTTTAGAAATATTATATATTTGACTTAGACAATTTTGATGATGTATAGAGAGTCATCGGCCATAGGTAGCCTCATGTATATTTTGAGATATCACACAAATTTTGGATAGAATTGTTAATAAAGATAGAAGAATAAGAAGAAAAGAATGATGACAAGAGGATCCAACAAGTTTGTGAAGCATTAAGACTTTATTAGATATGATGATGAATGATGATGGTGATTTTCTTATTAGGAATTGGGATTTTAAAAGGGCTCACTTACCTTATGTTTGATAACACACATAGATATGATGCATCAAGGTATAAAGAACCAACATGGTTTTGTTCCTAGTGCGATGGGCTTTGAATCGATAAACAAATAGGAGTATCTCTATTCACACTTGACATACAAAACCTCATTTAAAATGTAGTTCAGATATTTGAAACATCTTAGACCAAAACATAGAAAAGAAATCCTTCCTATGTGGTCAACAAGACACCTAAAACACCCTCCCTATAGACCAAACAAAGTAAGCATGACCAAGGTTATATTAGAAGAACATCTAACAAGCATAACAGATAAAAAGATAATGATTTTTGCCCCATTCCTTTCTCTCTAAATCCCTTTGTTTGGAAATCATTGAAAGGTCATTGGAATAAGCAAAATAAGATAAGTCAAAAAGATAAAGATCAAGTAAAAATCCAAACTAATGTTCTTCATACTACTAGCCAAGACTAAACTATGGTGATGCCTAATGTTGATGTCCATTGTAGGAAGGATAAATCCTAGAAAATGATGTTATCAGATGATGATGAGATTGATTGGATGATAGGCTATTAATATTAGGAGTTGACCAACTTGTTTACCGACTGACCTAGACTTAAGACTTTGATGCTTGAGTTTTCACTTGTAACTTGCTAGACTTGTTTCCGACTGTTTTTCCAAAGGGTGAAAGTGGCAATCCTTTATTATGAGTGGATGTTTATTGTGGGTGAAAAAGAGATGTGACAGATGGAATTTTTTGAGGTTTTTGAATGTTTTTGATGTTTTGAAATGTTTTGAGGTTGTTTTTAGTATTTTCAAGTTGTTTTATAAATGTTTTGATTTTCAAAATTTCTAATGTTTTGGTGTTTTCTGAGATTTTGACCAAGAACCTAACCTAAAGACCTATCCTAGGGGCCTCGGGGGCTGATCAAAGATTATCCTTACCTACGTTATATATGGAGAGACCATGTACTTCGATTGATAACTTGACCAATTTATAAGATGAAGATATAAACAAATGATGAATTGCCAGCTTATTATGACAAAATCCTAAAGGACTGACCTAGGGTGTCTCGAGGGATGATCAAAGATCAACCTTTCCTACATTAAATCTCATAGATAGCATAGTTTGACAATAAGACTTTGTTTTTCACTTTTTTAATATTTTGACCTATTTTTGGATTTTTGGTATGTTTTGGATGTTTTGGGATTTTCTGATAGATTTTATGAATATTTTTAGGATTTTTGAAGGATGTTATAATTTTTTTTATATTTTCTAATTTTAAGGAGGATTTGAAGAATATACACGAATTCGATCCTATGCAGGTATAAGAACATGCCCCCAACTCAGTGTGAGACTAGTCTGATATAGGTAAGGCAGACTAACCTTAGGAATGTGCCAAGTAGTACTAGGGGGATCATGATACGAACACAGGATCAACCTATGATGTAGACACAAATGAGTGATGGAAGGATCGATGGAATGTGATGGGTGATGTGGAAGGTGATGGTAGGTGGTGCAGAGTGAATCGTAGAGATCCTGGTCGATGGAGAGTGCTTTATTTACACAAGGTGCTTGTTTTCCAAGTTTTCACCTATGTCACCAAAAATTGTATACCTTTGAAGAAAAGGACAATTTTGTGCCAGTCTTGGTCCTACTTTAGGTCCCATTTCATCGATTATAACCCTCAAAAAACATTTATAGGCCCCTAAGGTTCATTAATTTTGACTTGGAGGCCTGTTATACCTAAGGGGTCATTCAACCCTCGACAAGAAATATCAAAATAATTCATAAAGTACTATTCCCACTTCAAAATCCCTTAGTGGGACTAGGTCACCCAAGTTGGTGACCTAGTCCTTTTTGAGGATTTTTGTAATTTCAAGCGAGAAAATGAATATTTAATCAAAAAATCTCAATGGGTGTTGGCCTCTTAGGTCAAAATTCCTGACAAGGGAATGTGCAAGATCATGATGGGCCAAAAAGTGGCGATATGATGGCCCATGTGGCTAACGACTTTTTTTTAACCCAAAGTTGATGACATGAAAAGGTTTTTTAAAGGCGATTCTTAGCTTGCCACCAATATAAATTATTCTTTACTTTGAATTTAGTAAATAATTATTATTCATTTTCTATTTGAATTACAACTAAAGTCTTGATTGATAGGCTGATTGAAAAACATCTATAGCTTTCAAAGGGTATCAAATTTTTTGAATCTAAAACATGCATCACATTGTATGCTTCACATACTATAGGATTAAAAAAAAAAAATTGAATTTCCTGAAGTTCTGACCAAGTTAAGGTGGTCAGACATACGAGATTTTATATTTTTTAAATGTTGTAATAAGAAAATCATAATTAATTATTTACTTGAAAAAATATTACAAAAAAATATACATCACATCAGAACATGTGTCTTTTACTTATATCTAAAATATTATAAAAAAATATTATCATTTTATTGTGGTTAGGGTGGTCAGACAGTCACCTACTTCTTATTTTTTCCCTGAAATTTAAGTACAACTGCATTGAAATTTCAAATTTTCACCAAATAGATTTTTTTAAAGTAAAAATAAACCTAGTAGTTTAGAAACTACATTCAATTTTCAAAAAAATATATTGTTACATATTTTTGAAATAATATAGTTAACTTATTCAAATTTTTACGTCAAGTTGCCTAACTCTGATTTTTTTGAATTTGATTACCACTTAAGGGCTTTTTTTTCCATGATGATCCTGCACATGCCCACAATTAGGTATTGTTGCTTATATATACTTGTTTTTAGGTAATTTTTCCACTCTCTCTTATTCATTTTTCATATCCAACTCCAAGAACCAAGTACAAAAAATATTCCTGAAGAAGATTCATCTCTCTCATAGCAAAAGTTGAATCTTTTGGAGATCAAATTAGGGCTTTTTGCAGGTCTTCAAGTTCACTTCACATCCAAGATCACACATTGACAAAGGTTGCAGATAGATGTCTATGGAGATTCATGGAGAAATCTAGGATGAAGAGGTGCAACTAACCATCAAATCACTCCTCAAGACTATTTTCAAAGTGACTCCATCTTCTACTTTTAGCCCATTTTCAGATTTGAGGTTTGCATCCCATTTGCAATGTTGTAGGGTTTCTAGGGTTGAAGTCTTGCATCATTTCAAATCTATTACATACATCTTATTCTAGCACAATAGAATAGGGTTTTTCTTTATTTCAGGTTTTCCTTGGTTCTAGACACACTTAAGCCTAGGGTTTATGCAAATTTTCTATTCCATTACAAGTTTAAATACAAACTAGGGGTTTGACCAAGGCAAACCCCACATTAGAAATCCAAATATCTTCAGTTTTGTAGGTTATTTTGTAGATTTGGGTCTGGATTCCCATGAAGAAATAAAATATAGACTAGAGGCCTTCGTGTCCACTTCTAGTTTCCCAGAAAAGATAAAAGGGACTAGGTCTCCTATAGTGGTGACCTAGTCCCACTAGAGGTTCCCAACACAAAAAATTGAAGATTTGGAGACCCAGTTGGCAGAAATGGCTTCGAGAACAATTTTCCTAAAAAGGGACTAGGTCACCCCACTTGGCGTAAGTGTCCCAGGTGGCTTAAAACTTTGATTTTCATGGTTTTTTGAGCCTTCCACAACTTCCTCTTTGGCCTACAATAGTTTCCACATTCACCAATTTAACTTAAATTGGTTATTTTACTTAGTTTAATCTTATTTTTAGCATTGTTACAATACATCATGTGTTTTCTAGCATTATAGACTCTATTATTTTAGGTTAAGTAGTTAGGTTTTCATATTATATTTTAGTGTTTTTAAAATTCCATTACATACTCAATCTCAAGCATTGAATGAATCAAAAGGTTTAATGCCCATGCTTGGTAAAGGAAAACCCTCTTCCTCCTAGGTGAAAAACCCTAGGAAGTTGTACAGGACTCATTCTTTTACCTCCATCCAAAGCATTAAATTTTGTAGTTCATCACAAAGGTACTTACCCAAAGTGCCACCAAAGTGGTTTTCACTATCTGAGGATGATTTTTATCTTTACTGTTTTCAATCCTTTTTTTGATTTTTTTTTTAATATATTTTTTATATATTTTTAGATTTATACCTTGAAATCTAGGCATAAAACTTTTTAACATGGGAGCTATTAATGGGCTCCTATAGAGGCTCTCCTTTGGGTTTTGATAATTGATATGTCCCAAATTTATAGCTTGCAGTGATGATGAAGGGTCCCAACCAATTTGGTTCAAACTTGCCCTTGTTGTTTGGATTCAACACATTTTTCTAATTTTGTTTCATCACAAGCTCACTGACTTGAAATGACTGACTCCTGATCTTCTTGTTGTAGCTTTGCTTGAGATGGTTTTGGTAGACTTGCAAATGGTTTAAAGCATCCATGCACCCCTCATCTAGTAGTTCCAACTCATTCAATCATAATACCCAATATTTTTCATTTGTTATAATATTATGTAATGATATTCTTAGGGATGGGATCTTGATCTCGATGGGGAGGATGTCTTTTGATCCATAGACAAGGGATAATGGGGTTGCACCCATTAGTGTGTGAATACTTGTTCGATAGACCCATAGCCGGGATTCAGCTACAGATACTAGCCATGACCAGTGTCATTGACTGCTTTCTTGAGGATTCTGAGGATGGTTTTATTTGTAGCCTCAGCTTGGCCATTACCTTGGGGGTAGTATGGAGTAGAAAAGGAGTGTTGGAAGTTGAATTTATAACATAGGTCTCAGAAATCCTAGTTTTTGAAAGGTGTCCTTTTATCTGAGATAATGGCTTGTGGGACACCGTAGCGACAAATGAGGTAATTCAAGATGAACTTGGAAATATTCTTTCTTGTAATATAGGTCATTGGGATGGCTTCTACCCATTTTTTGAAGTATTCTATGGTAGTAATAATGAACTTGTGTCCATTATATGAGGTCGGGGTGATTTTTCCAATGAGATCGATCCCCCACTGCAAGAAGGGCCAAGGTGTAACAATCAGGTGGAGCTCTTGGGTTGGTGCATGGATGAGATCCACATTCTATTGATATTACAAGCACTTCTTGACATATTCACGGGCTTCTCTTTCTATTGTCGGCCAGTAGTACCCCATTCTCAATAGCTTCTTGGCCAAGGTCATATTGCTCCAATGTGAACTACAAATTCCATTATGTACCTTTGTTAAAGCAGTCAAAGCTTCCTCAATGTTTAAGCATCATAAAAGGGTTCCCTCAATACTCCTACCGTATAGGGTGTCGCCTAAGATAAAAAAGCAAGATGACTTCTTGACAAAGGTTCTCTTAAGGTTTGGAGTCATATCGGAATGAAGGACTCCTATTCTTAGATAAGTGTATATATCATGATACCAAGGGTTACTAGGACCAATGATTTCACACAAAAATTTACACTCTAGTACCTAGAAAGATGGTATGAGAAGCTTCTCTACAAGGAATTCTTTCTTTGGGACATTGTGTGGGATATCTAGTAGTGATCGAATCATTGCTAGAGTGTCTATTGCTCTATTATTTTCTCTTGGTATCTACTCAAACATGATGTCAATGAAGAGTTCCTTGAGGCTTTCTACCAATTTCTTGTATGGAGTCAACTTGTTGTCTTTCATTTGGTATTCATCATTGACCTGGTTGATGATAACCTATGAATCTCCATAGACCTTGAGTGCCATGATCTGCCACTATACAAAAATTCTAATCCCTATGACAAGAGCCTCATATTCTACAATGTTGTTTGTGCAAGCAAAGGATAGCTTATATGGTTTGGGTATGCAATCTCCTTGTGGTGTAATGAACAAGACTCTAGCTTCTGACCCATTCTACGTGTAGGATCAATGAAAGTACATTTTCCAGTGATCGACTATGCTTACATTAAAGATGGACTCGTTAGGGAATTCTGATACTAGTGGATTCTCTGAGTATATTGGTGCTTCTGCTAGCTAATCTACAATCACTTGTCCTCTTATGGCCTTTTGTTCCACATACTCAATTTCACATTCTATTAGGATCATAACCCACTTAGCTACTTGCTCTATGAGCATTGCTTTAGAAAGAAAATACTTGAGATGATGTATCTTGGCAATGAGTTTTATTTGGTGTGCCAACATATAGTGTCTAAATTTTTGTGCTGCAAACATGACTGCTAAGCAAGCCTTATCAATGGATGTGTAATTTAGATCATGTCCCACCATGGTTCTATTGATATAGTAAATAGCTCTCTCCTTCCTATTTTCATCATGTTGTGCTAAGAGAGTACCAAGGGTTGTTGTTGTCGATATATAGGATCAAGGGTTTTCCTCGAATAGGTGGCATAAGAACTAGTAGTGTGAGAAAGTACTCCTTGATCTTGTTGAATGCTTGATCAAATTTCCCATCTCATTTGTATCCTACCCCCTTGTGGAGTAGATGAGAATATGGTATAGCCTTATCGGCTAATTGTGCTATGAATCGACAAATAGACTAGAGTCTTCCTTGTAAGTCTCTTAGTTGCTTCAATGTCCTTGGTGCTTCCATTTCGAGAATTTATTTGACCTTGGCAAGATCTATCTCGATCCCCCTCATTGACATAATGTATCCAAGTAACTTTCCTGATTGTACACAAAATACACACTTCTTAGGATTGAGTCTAACCCAATATTCTTCTAGCCTATCAAAGATAAAACTTAGAGCTCCTATGTGATCCCTTCGCCTTCTTGATTTGGCCAATATGTCATCCACATAGTCTTATATAGACTTGTGAATCATGTCGTGAAATATGAGATTCATGGCCATTTGATAGGTCACTCCTACATTCTTCAACCCAAATGACATCATGTTCCAACAATATGTTCCCCATGGATAGCTAAAGGTTGTCTTATGTTGATCCTCTTTGTCTATCATGATTTGATTGTACCTTGAGAATCCATCCATTAGTGATAGCATTTCATGTCCTTTCATCATATCTACAATCATGTCTATGTTTGGGAGAGGGAAATCATTGTTAGGACATGCTTTTTTTAGATCTCTGAAGTTATTGCAGATGCGGATTCCCCCAGCGAGATTTGAAATAGGTACAAGATTTGAAACCAATTATGGATAATCGATTGGTCATATGAAGCCAACATCTAGGATTTTTTGCAACTCAAGCTTGACTAATAGTGTGATTTGTGGCTGCATTTTCTTTAGCTTCTGCTTCACTAGATTCGCCTTTGGGTATACAACTAGATGGTGCACCGCAACTTTTGGATCAAGACCAAGCATGTCGACATAGGTCCATGCAAAGTTAAACTTTCTTTCCCTTAGGAATGCAACTAGAAGCTCTTGTTCTTTAGTTAGAAGTGATTCTACATAGAAGGTTATATATGGCATCACCTCAGTCCCCGAGTTGACAGGGTTGCACTTTTCTATCAACACTATTGACTTCTCGTGATAGATTGCACTAAGAGGAAGATTGAATCCCCCATCCTATGGTACCTCATAGAAGTTTTCACCATTGAATGTGTCCCTTGTTTTTACTATTTTTGGGTCTAAAAGTCCCACATTGCGGTTTTCACTTAAAGATGTAGAGATTATTCTTATATTTTCACTTTTGTGACTGAGGGATTCAATTGTCTCCCCATAGTATGCATGGATATCTAGCTCAATGTCAAATATGAATTTATGGTCTCCACAAGGTGTAGTATCCCATAGTCCCATGAATTTTGAGAGTGCCTCGTCATTTTGAAATGTATCTAAAATTGGTGGTCCTTGTGGGTTGTAGTCTATTAGTTGGGGATACACTAGTTTTAACTCATGAGTTTGGTTGTTCGACTCAAAAGACATAGTGGAAATCATTCTTCAAACAACATAGGTAGGTTAGTAATGGTATCCTTATCACTAGAACTCCCACATACCTCAGTTATGTCAAAGGTAAAGTTATCTAAAGGTAGACCTATAGATACTGGTAATCGAAGAGGAACTTTGACTATTTTAACAGGGGGACTTCTGCCAAGTACGCTTATTCTCGGAGGGGTACATCCAAGGCAAATATTTTTTATGCACTTCTCAACAATGATAGGTTTCAATCAGTTGTTTCTATTTTTCCCAAGGCTTTCGTTCTTATTATATCCCATGCCCAACATTAATTGTAGTCCTCTATTAGCATCATCTGTGGGAAGGGCTGGTACAAGTATTTCATCTTGATATAGGAGACTGGATATATCTTTTTCATCCACCACTTCTCGGCCTAGATCCCCCAACTTCTAAATCTAGAGGGGTCTTCTCTAAAGGTTTGAGATGTTGTATTGGCTAGTTGTGGCTTTCCATGGGACCTAGGAGATTGAGGTAACTCTCCTACTACAAAGGCTCTTTTCTTCATCTTGTAATCTCCACATCCGTTATCTTTGATGATTAATTTGATATCAGAAATGGTGGGTATGGAAGGTTTCTTTATCTCAGAGGTGGATTGTAAGGTGGATGGGTCCACATATGGTGTTGAAGGTCCTTCATCATTTTTAGGTACTTGTGGGATTTTGTAGTTGTTGGCTTCAAGGTTCTTGCAGTAGGAAAAGGGCTTGGAATCACCATGGATGAAAAACTCTTCGTTTTTGAAGGGAAATTTAACAAATTGGTGAAATGTGGATGCAACTACTTTTATCTCATGAATCCATGGGTGCCCTAGGAGAATGTTATAAGGGAGGTTGAGATCAAGGAATTGACAAGTAGTATCCATGATGGCTAGCCCTACTTGGATAGGAAGTTGAATGGTGCCTTGATACACTCTTTCCTGATCATCATAAGCCCGAATTATGATTTATTTGTCCTTTTCAATCATATCTTCAGAAGATCCTAGGTTATTTATTAGCTTGAGGGAAAAAATATTCAACCCTACACCTTCATGCACCAAGGCCCGTTTGACTTTATTTTTATGGATAAAGACTTCAATGTGAACTGCACAATTGTGAGATGGTTGGGCCGAGAGGTCTTGTTCAAAGAATGAGAGGAGATGTGGTATGGTCATGGGTTTGACTATAGCCTAAAACTGATCCGCATCAAGGTTCATGGGTACAAAAGACTCGGGAAGGGATTTTTCTAAAATCTCCCTATGTGCAGGTGAAATTTTCAACAACTCCATGATGGAGATCTGGGCGGGGGTCTTCTCTAGCTATTTACAGATATTGTAGCCATTGGAAACTGAATTTGAATTGTTAGGGGGCTCTTTGGTGTGCGTGGATGGTTCGGGGATAGTAAATTTTCCAATCCATATGGTGACTCCACACTCGGCTTTGGACCCTGGGATATGGACGACACTTACCCATTCATCTAAAGATACGAGAACATGGTCATAAATGTGGTTGACGTTGGGATACTTCTTTCCTTTTCCATTTTTGTTTGATTTATCATGATCCGATATTAGATTCATGTATATCTTGAGGTCCTAATTTTTAGTTGGTTGATCAACAGTAATGGTCTTATTTTCAATAAGATCTTGGATCAAATTTTTGAGCCTCATGCAACTAGCTATTGTGTTCCCTTTTATCTTATGAAAGTCACATAGGTGTTTCTTCTTATACTAGGGTGGCTTAACTTGAGGCTCCTAGTAATTCTCAATGACTCAGAGCATGATGATGTTGGCATCAATGAGTCACTTCATGACAGATTCGACTGACTCTCCAAGTAGTGTGTACTTTTGCTTTGGGGGTTATCAATTTCTTGTGGGTGGTCCACTCTAATCATTGACATTATTGACTGTCTACGTGTTGTTTTGTTTATGAGACATGTTGGGTCAGGGAGTGTTTTGGGTATTATTTTGAGTTTATTGATATTTTTGTTGCTGCATGTTTGGCTTTGCAGCACTGATCACAACCTTAGCATCAAAACACCATCATTGGTAATATTTTTTTTTTTTTCACCCATGTTCATGATTTGTCATTGTAGCTTTTTGATGGGTGATTTTCTTGATCAAAAGGTGTCCCCCCTTATGCAATGAGGGCTATTTCAATGTTCAGAGCCTTGGGGATGAGTTTATTATAAGTGGTGATGCATTGGAATTTGAGATGGAAATCTGGAAGCACTTCAAGATTCAAGATAATGGTTCTGACTTGTTGTTCTTCCCGTATGACCCACTTACTTCTATTGGCCTTAGATCACCATCATTGTAGGAAGGATGTAGATGATTCTCCCTTGTTTTTATTAAGGTTGGAGAATTCCTCCAAGCTTACATCCATGCCCATGTTGAATGAATAATTTTGCATGAATTCATCCATGATTTCTTGGAATTTCTTGATTCCTGGAGGAAGTAGGGAGAACCATTCCATGGTTGGGCCAGCTAGACTTCGAGGGAAGAGCCTCATTAGATAGGAGTCATCATAGGATACTTCCATACAGTGCACATGGAATTCTCTGATGTGAGATTCAGGATTTCTAGTTCCATGGTACTTGTCAAATTTTGGTATCACAAAGCCTTGTGGGAAAGGCTTCATCACAATGCTCCCGTCGAATGGATAAGGGCATAGATTCCCTTGTGATATAGGGTTCTTCTCGGATTGTATTCCCAACACCTACTATGACAGTCTTTTGATTTGGGCGGATAAATCACTTTGTGGGTCAAGTGGTGGAATAAATGTGATTTTGGTTGGTGCAATGATTTGGATGATAGGTGAGGTGACTTGTGGATTGGGTGGTGCAGTCATAGGATTTTGTTGTGCAACTAACACTTGCTGATATGCTTGTAGTTGTTGTTGTGCCAATAAAGATTTTTTTTGGTCTTATTGCTATTGTTGTGCCAATGACACTTGTTTTTGAGCTTGTTGTTGTTAATGTGCCCGAAACACTTATTGGGCTTGTTATTATTGTTGTGCCAACAATGCTTGTTGTTGGGCTTGCTGTTTCTATTGTGCCAACAACAATTTTTGTTGGGCTTGCTGTTGAGCTGCTTGTTGTTGCACTTGGTATTGTTGTAAGGTTTGCTGGTAAGCCTGCTATTGTAACAAGGCTTGTTGTGCTTTATGTTGGGCTTGTGCTTGTGCTTGGGCATCTTGTGTAGCTTGGGTATCTTGAGTAGCTTGAGTGGCTTGTGTAGCTTGCACAACTTGAGTGGATTTTTGTTGTTGCAATAAAGCTTGGGCTTGTGCTTGGGCTTGTTGTTGTTGTAGCAATGCCTATGCTTTCACTTGAGCAGCCTATTGGGCTTGTTGTGTGGCTTGCTACATTTGTGCCTATTGTGTGACTTATTGTGCAACTCGTGTGGCTTGCTAGGTTTGGAATTGTTGGAGTGCCTTTTGATACGCTTGCTAGGCTACTTGGAATGTGACATTGTATTGGTTGTTCATGTTGGGATTTAGTATTAAAGGTGAAGGATTCAGAATTGTGTGAGATTGTGTGATGAGACTTTGTTGGGGTGGTTGTTGAGGAATTTGAGTGATGAAAATGGGTTGTGAGGTGCAGGGTATGGCTGATGAGCTAGGTCCTTGGGAGACTGTGTTTTGAGATATTTGAGGTTTTGTGGATGATGTAATAGTTGATTGAGGTGTTTGGATTGTTTCCACCTATTGTTGTGATATCAGTGGCATGCCTGGAGGATTTGGTATGCTTGATGTGTTGATTTGACTTGTGACTAGAAAATTGATTTGATTCTATTGATTTTGGATAAGTAAATGGTGTTTCCCTAAACCAAGGATTATTGTGGATGTTGATGTTAGTGGGGGAAGAGATGAGAGGATTGTTGGTATGCTTCCTTGAGAAAGTGATGATGAGGGATGAAATATTCCCCCTAGGCCAAATAAACCCCCTTGTCCTTGTGATACCATGGAGAGGGAGACTTGTGTGTCAAGGGAATATTTCGGTGTTGTAGTGAAAGCGGATGGATTATTGGTGTCATGAAAGACAAGTGGAACATATGGGTTTTTTGGATCTTGAGGAACGAATTGACCCAAGATGGTGTTTGCATCCAAGTCTTTGTTGTTCATGAGGGGATGTGTTTGAAGAGAATGAATTAATGAACTCCCCTTGTTGACAATCGGTTGAGTTGGAGAAAGAGATGATGTGGGTTGGGGGATGGGTTGAATGATGCTTTGAAAAGATGGTGTGAATGAGACCAGTGGAAAAATCCCAAGAGGTTGTTCTACAATGGTCCTTACATCATAATTAGAAGGGAGTTTAGCCCCTTCCTTTTCCAATGCAAGAAAGTACTATGAAGGATTTAGTCTCATCATGGTATTGACAATTTTGTGGTTTTCTAGATTTTGAACTCTCCATGATTTCATCTTGAGTCATCCCTAAGACATTTTTGGTAATGTCCTCCACTTGGAAACTTCCCTCTTGTGGATTTTGAGGTATTTGAGGAGGATTTATTGGAAGGTCAATGGATATCCTAGGGTTGAATTCCATTTCAGTTTGACTCAAATCACTTGAAGTGGATGTTTCTTTGTTTTTCTCCATGTTTTTCTTATGTTGAGATCTTGTTTAGACCATAAAATAAGGATCAACTTTCAAGAATATGGGAAGAAAACCTCTAATTCCTTAGGTTAGTCTCAACTTTAGGTACAAAGAAGAAAATTTGAGTTTTCTTAAGGATCAAAGGATGGAGATGAGATAAATGAAAGATGGGTGACGTGAATGATTAAACTCTTAAGGATCTTGAAGGCACACTAGACTTTAGGACTTTTGGATTTTTAGTTTTTGACTTGATTTAGGTTTGATTTGGATTCAGACAATGAACTCATAAACCCCAAGATCTTGGATGAACTACCTTGGGATATGTTTTCCCACAAAGTGATAATTTTAACTAAGCATATGAAGAAGGATTCATCTACACATACTTGGTAAAAAAAAATGATTTTTGATTTGATTTAAGGGATTTTCCAAAAGTCTAGGATGAGGGATTTTTTCCAAGATTCTAAGAGTTGCTTGGTGAGATTGGATTTGATTGATGTTTGAGGGATGGATGAGAATGTTTATTTTGATCCTATTTTGGACTTAGATAGACTTCCTTTCTACAAGACCTCGGTATTGAAGAACATACTTGTATTTCCTATGTGAGAAATTCAAATCTTTGAAACACACTTGGGTTTTGACTATAATAGAATGAGTACAAACTGGCATTTTTCTTTGAAGATTTTTTGTAAAATTTATAGACTAACCTTTATCTAACTCCATGAAGTCTTGAAAGATGCTCCTCACAAGATTTTGGACTAAGGTACTTATGACTGATTGGATTGGGAACTTTGACTTTTCAGGAAATCATGAGATCAAACACATGTGAGGTTCAATTGTCTTGTATCTTTCTTAGATTTGGTTCTTTTTACCAAAAACACCTTCTTGATTAGCTTTCAAACTAAATGTATAATGTATTGATTTCTTTTCATCCCACAAGGTCCATTATGTAGAAATCAAGGAGATTAAGGAAATAGTTCCCTAATGTTGACTTTAGTAAGAGAAAATTGAGATGTGAATCCAAATACTTAGAAGCCTCTAAGGATGGAATCCTTAGGACAAGCAATAACACTTGGATTTTTTAATAGTATTTGCTTCTCCTAAAGTGTTTGAAATCTTGAGGATTTTGTTGAATGTTTGTATTCCAATGTTTCATATCCAAGCAAAGTGTTTTGATTCCAAAATGATGCACAACCATATGATAGAAAGAGACAATATTTGTTTAATTCCCACTTGGATAAATCTAGCTGTGCTTATTCAAAGTGGATGATTAGAAGCTTGGCCACACTGGCTCCCCTCCATGGCACACACTTTTCGAGTCATCCAATCTTTAGTTCTCATGAATCTCCCATGATGAACTTTTCATCTCTACTTTGAACCACAAGTACGTGGGATGGCTTTAGAATGACCGTTCTTGCACCAAAAAATAGATAGGGATTTGGCTTACTATAAAAAAAGGTTGTAGGATAGGAATTCCATTCATGGGGGATCATCCATATGGAAAGAGACCATTTTTTTCCTTCTTGTCAAAACAATCCTTGTGATACTTGAACTTTCCTCAAGTACCCACACTTATATACCGGGTGGAAGTCGCTTGGCTTTAACATGTTCCCAGTTGGGGTGTTCCCTAGGGTGATTACTATTTTCCTACCAGGTAGGCCCTCTAAAGGTGAACAAGAGTGAGCAAGTACATCTATATTTTGATCAATCTTTATTTGCATGAACAAAGAGAGAACACGTGCGATATACCTAACTCACACTAGCAAGATTTGTTCAATTTTAAGAAACCCAAGTTGAAGTGTGGAGGTAATATTTTATACAACTTAATATCACAAAAAAGACTTTTGATTCTCAAGATCACCGTGAAGCATGACATAAGTGTATATTCCTTTTAAATGATATTAATTTGTAAAAACTAATTATAAAAAATAAAAGAAACATGTTTATTTTAGACCAAAAAGTAGTAATGGATTATTTTTATAGCACCAAGATGAAGTGTGAAATTTGTTGGTTCAATTTTAGATCCAATCAAAATTCTAGTAAGTTTCTAAGGTTCTTTTTAGCCAAATTGGAAAGGTCAAATCAATGGTTAATTTTAAACCCCAAAAATAAATGAGTTGTCCTAAAACATAAACCAAAAGCAAGATTTGAAGGCCCTAGGCTATTACAATTAGCACTTAAAAATGCTTTTGTTAAGTTCAAGTTCAATGCTCAATTTTTTTAACTCCAATTTTCTCACTTTTGTTCCATTCCAATGCTTAATTCTAATGCCAACCTATTATTTATGAAGACCTCCCCTATAAACATTGAAAAGCTGTGAGAAATAAGGTTTCTTTAAAGGAATCAAGATAAATAACAGTTGATAGTCATAGATAAACATGAAACATAAGCTATGCTAAGATAGATAATAGTTGATGCAGATGACCTTATTTTTGCTTCTTGTATCCACTATACCAAAATATAAGATTAGTGATACAAAATTGGAACTTCACAATCTTTGGACAATGATATCATAACAAAATTTATTTCTACACTAAAAGGAAATTTCGTATTTTTTGGAATGATTTATTGTAGTAGATTCTATACAAATCTCATAGAGGGAATCAGATTCAATACTTTAAATTTGTTTATCATTCAAGGAAAATATTTCATGAATTTTCACTATAGGCACATTGCAAGCATGATGTGCAAGCATAAACAAGATATACGACCCACTTGATAGAATGTCTTAAATAAATGATGCCTATAGTTGATGTGCAGAAAGTATTGGAAAGAGACATTGCTAGTATTTTTTGGTGTTGTCATTGATGGAAACCCTAATTGATGATCAAATATAAACATCATCATTCGATCATACGGGAAGATAGATTGAAGATTGATAAGGAAGAATAGGGCATTCGGTAGTTCAGTGTTCATTGATCTATATGAAGATTTTTTGTTATTGTTTTGTGTTGCACATCTAGGGAAATATTTTTTGATACATATTATCTCTATTCCTATTGAAGCGTAGTGGCTCGTATTGATCCTTGTGCGAGTTAGAAGATCCAGATGACTAATTCTCTATTTTACCAATACTAGAACCGCCTTCATGAATGTATCATGTCCCGGATGTATGGAAAGTAATTGGTTAAGTATTTTTGTGTTTGTACATCTTTTTTGGGTGCTAGCCAAGTTATGGAAATCATTGTGGATATGCATTGCATATTATTCATGATTTGAGCCAAAAAATGCAAATATCTCTTTGTTCTATTGGAGTTGACATTTTGTAATTGAATGCTAATTTTTGATATATATAATATCATGTGTATCATTTTGGAGTATGTATGAAGTGTTTGGTGGTGTGAATTGCGAATTAGAGCAAAGAAAAAGAGCGATAATGTGTAGTTTCACTTGTGCATAAAGAATCTGGGTTGTGAACATGAGCATAACAAAGCATAAGTGCAAAATCATTCTGTAGGACAAAAGATTGAATATTGTGCATAACTGGAAAGGTAATAAGCCATATGTGGATGCTATTTTTCTCAGTTCAAACTCTCAAATGGTTTTAATTTGATTTTCTTTGTAAGGCGGTGAGCCTTTCCTTTGAGTAGTGAGCTCTAGGTAGTGTGTCTGAATGCAAGTGCATTCTCCTTATTGTAAAGTTCATTTGAGAATACTCAGATTAAATTATGGATTGGCCATCCATCGTGGTTTTTCCCCTAACAGGGCTTCCATGTAAAAATCCTTGTGTTATGGTTTTGTGTTTATTTCCTTCATGTTTATGCATTATGGTTGAATGTTATTGATTCTTTGAAGATAAAGGTTAATAAAGTTAATTTCTGTACAACACTGATTCACCCCCCCTCTAAGTGTAGCTTGTTTCCAATAATTGGTATCAGAGCTAGTTCCTTTGAAGAGGTATAACAACTTGGGGATATCTTGGAAGGTGTTTCAATGGATTCAAGCAGTCTTCAACTATAGCTTTTGGTGGCCCTGGATGATCTTGATCAGTCAAAGGATAAAGTTCAGAAATTGCAAACAAACTTCACAGATGCTGAAAAATTCATTGAGTCTTTGAAAGACACAATAAATAAGTCTAGAGAGAAGAGAAAGGAACTCTATGATAAAATTAAATAGAATGATAGTAAGAGCATTGAAGAAGAACAACTTAGTCAAGCCCTGAAAGAAAAAACAAAAAAATGTGAAAAGATTACCAGAGATAATACAGTCCTAAAGCATGAGATGAAATCTATCATGATGAAGATGACCAAGGAGATTGAAGACATAAATAAGAATGAAGAGAACCTAGCATAGTCTTTGAAAGAAAAATTTGAAGTATGCAACTGATTGGATGATGAATTAAAACAATCTAAAAATAAGGAAGAGGCACTTGAAAAGTAGATGGATGATCTCAGAAATGAACTTGTTGCTTCAAATGAGTACAAGGAAACGTTCAAAGTTAGTTCAACCAAGGTTGATGAACTAATTAGTAGTTAGAGGAAAAATTATGACAAGAGAGTTCTTGGATATGAAGAAGGAGAAAGTTCAAGATCTAGACAAAGGAGATTCAAGCAAGGAAATCAAATGAACAAACCTGGAAGGTATTTGGTAAGGAAACCTAATGCTCAAAGATTTAATGGATACTATTTCAGTTGCAATAAATCTGGACACATGGCTACTCAATGTAGAAGTAGAATGAAATCAAGTGGTCCATCATTCTTAGGTCAATGCTATAATTGTCATAAGGTTGGTCATAAGTCAGATGAATGCAGAAATATGGTGAATCAATTTCATAGAAATATTAGATGTTATACATGCAATAGACTTGGCCATATTGCTAACAAGTGCAAATCAAGAGGAAATCAATGGAACAACTGGTCTGGACAAAGAAATTTTGTGTGCTATAACTACAACAAAATTGGACACATGTTGCTACATTTTGTTGGAACAAAAAAGGTTTGGTAAATCAAACAAAAAACATGCAAAAGGAAATCAAAGGAAAAGGAAAATTCACTATAGATGTGGTCAGACAACAGATGTAGAAGAAATGGGCAAAGAAAGATCCCTCTATTGAATAAAATGTGCTAGCACCATAACCTTCTTTTGGTAATTCTTTCGGGAATTAGTTTCAGGTCTTCGGCCTAGGGGGAGCTGTCTAGAAGATATTTTAACCCCCTAACCGGTAAGTAACTCCAGATGTGGATATGTACAGAAGGTGCATAGATGCTAAAAAACTATTGTTGAAATCATTGGAGGAAGGTGTATGACATACTGAAGGTCCACAAAAGATTTATCTGTCACAGTACATAAAAATAGGGTAATCGAATGAGTTAGGGTTAACGAATTTATTGTGACAAAAAGGGTTAGATATGTTAATGATAAAAAGTCATTTCTATTCTTCATTTTCCATGTTGTATTTTGGAGAAAAGAATTTTGGAGATCTCTAAGGCAATCTTTGGTGAATTGAGGCAAAATTCAAGAGTGGAAGTGATTTAGCAATCAAATTCCGATTTGGCGAAAACGGTATTTATCAGGAAACTCTACGAATTTGAGATTTGATCAAAATCAATACTCCTTTGGTAGTTGAAATAAAATACATACCTCATCCCAAATTCAAATGCCATCCTTGGAAGTCTCTTGAGATAGACCCATTAGGAGCATTTTCATCCATTCTGTACAAAGTATTACACACAAAGGACATTAGGTTTTATATTCACATGAATATTGAAGAACTAGGAACCTCACAATTGATGAATTTCTATAATAATCTCATCATAGGTGAATATTTTTGTGTGAAGCCAAAACACAAAACCCTAGAAGTAAAGAAATTTACATAGATTGTCAAATTTCTCATCTTTGAAGAGTCGGAATGGGTTCATTATGTTCTATGTCGATTCCATGATGAATTCATGTCGTTAAGCATACCATTCGAAATCACAAAGGAAGCTATTAGTGTTGTAACAGGTCTAAATTCTTCTGGTGGATTACCAATTTTGAAATCTTTGAAAAATCAAATAGTCACTGATGCTACAGGCTCTAGGTATGACAAGAGGGAAATGACAATTGATAACATTGTTGATATAGATGTAAAATTTTCATCTATGGTTATTGGGTACAAGATTTATCATTCCAGCTGAGACAACTCTATGTCTAGTACAATAATTTATGTCGCTTATCATATGGTGAAAGAAAATGGAGATTATAATCTGTACGAATTGCTGAGTACTCAACTAATGTAAAATCTTGTGAAGATTAAGAAAGATAAGAAAAAATCTTTAAATTATGGTAACTCTCTTTTATGCCTATTCTTTTATTTCATGGGTGAGGTTCTAGGATTCAAAAAGATTCACTAGAAAAAAGACATTTCGGTAGCTGCTCAGATCAGAGATCTCTTTCACAAATATGCAGACTCTAAGATAGAGAATGCCACTATCTAGGGATACTTAAAAAAATTTCAGACTATGATGCAAGCCAAAGAGAGGATTTCCACCTTCATTGTAGAGAAATAAAAGGATACAATTTTCTTTATGGTAGATGTTGATCAATGTATGATGGAAGCTACTGATCCCAAAACAATCTGGATCATTCCTATGGGGTATGAAGTTGAAGAGAATATTTTGGATATGTATGCACAACACTTGCTAAATAAATCTTTGGATTTGATAGAAGAGAGGTTCAGTACCTATGCTGAAAAGGAAATATAGGTTCACAATGAGCTCAGGAAACCTATGGTAACTAAAAGAGGTTGAAAAGAGGTATAAGTTCTTGCAGAAAGTTTGGGTATATCCATAGAGAAATTGAAATAAGCTAGAAAGAAAAGGGAAGAAGTTGAAGCAGCAAAAAAAGCAGCTAAGGAGGCAATAAAAACTTAATCAACTATTCTGGTAGCACCATCTGCCCGAGCTAGATCAAATAGAAGCTCTACACCCCATTCAGCTCCTACAACAAAATCAATCCCTATGAAAATTGAATCTAAGTGATCCGGTAAAGAAGGTAAAAGAAAGAAAGATAAGAGAAAAATAGTCTATGTAGTTATTTCTAAGGAAGAAGTGAAAGAGTCTAATAAAGAAGTTAGAGAAATCAAACATCAAGGTAGCAACAGTTACAAAAAGGAAACCCTCTAATGGTGTTCAAGTAAAGAAGAAAACAAAAACTGACAATTTAGGTATGTTAGTAGAAGAAATTGAAAAGGCTTTAGTTAAGGATGGAAATATCAAGCCACTTTATAAATGGTATGAGTCTTTTGGTGAATCGGATAAAAGAATTCTTGAAGAAGCGACAATAAAACATATGAATATTTTTAATAAATTTTTGATTGAAATAATGCCTAATCTACCCAAAAGTCTATATGACATTCTAGAAATGAGGAGACTCAATGCTAGAACATAAGAAGAGCAGATGAGAGAAAGGATTCTTGCAAAATTGTGTCTGGTAATGTCTATTGATGAGATGTAGGCACTCTTGAATAAAGAAAAAAGGAAATTTAAAAGAAAAACAAGGGTAAATAAGTTAATGATCGGTTTAATTGATGAAGTTATAAAATAAACTGAGAAAATCCTGAGGGAGATATTTCTAAATAATAGAATTGATGTTGTAGTTGAGGAAACACATGTTGAAGATGTCCCATCTAGTCCAGTAAGGGAAGCATAAGAATAAATTTTTGATACAATTAAGGGTTCACAGATTCCTCCTATAGTGGACAACACAAAAATTCCCATGAAAGTTGAGATCCCTAAAAATGTATCAGTTGAAAAGGTGGAGATCCCTGAAGATAACTCAAAACCTACAACAGAGGAAACAACAGTTGAAGAGAAGTAAGATGATGTAAAAGCAATCCCAATAGAGGCAAGAGACACTATTGAGGCAGTGAAGAAACTTTTGGTTGATCAAAAGGAAGAAATTGATCCAGAATTGATTGAAGGTCCTATTGACCTATCTACCTTGAGTCCAATTTAGAAGATGAAGGTAGCATCATTTTCTCAAGCAAAAGCCAGAGAAGAGCTACTGAAGTCACACATTGAAGATAGTGAACTACTAAATATTGCATTTGGAGTATTGGAAAAGATAATTACCTCTTATGTGAATGATTTGACTGGTTCTTCCTCTAGTGAATTGAAAAAGCTTATCAACTCAGTTAGTATTCACAATGAGTCACTTGAGAAATCAGCTATGTTGAAAGTTTAAAAAGAGTTTGATGTCAAAAGGTTTAGTGGATTGAAATAAATGATTGTTAAAGATAAAACTATCTGAGCCACATGTGTGAAGAATATACAGAATGCTTTGTCAGAAGGTGGAATGATTTACAAATCATGTTTTTCTTTCTCAAAATTTACTGAAGCTAATGAGAAAAATGTTAAGGATCCTAAAAAATAGTTAAGTACTATTTCTGAAGCATTAGATCCTCTAACTGGTGGTGTTGGAAAGATAGAAGGTGAAGTGATGTCTTTTCTTGTCAAAATAAAAAGCTTGAAGCATGAGAATGGAAAAATTATTGCTAGAGCATGTGAACTCAAAGGCATAATTGGTCCAAAAATTGAGATAATGTCAAGCGCTTTAAAGGAAGGATAAGACACTGTGGTAGTTGGTGATCCAGCCAAATTGGAATCTATAGAGACCTACTCCTACCTAATCTGTGGTCATATAACAATCCTTGAGAATCTCAAAAGATTCTGGGACACAAATTTGATCTAGCTAAAGAAAGATTTTGTAGACATTTTTCAATTCATGTAAGTCAAAGAAGTAGTTTTGTATAACAATTTTGATTGATTGATCCATTTTTGGTATGCAAATCCATTCTTTTTCCATTGATGTCAAAGGGGGAGAATAGTGAAGTGAAAAATGCATAATCATCTGAGGGTGAGAATTGTATTTTTGGAATGTTGAGGATGGTAGTGCAGTTTATCTTAGTACTAATCCAACACTTAGTCATTTTTCACTAAGTATTTCCATCAATGCCAAAGAGGGAGATTGTTGGCAAGAGACAAGTTACTAGTATCTTTTGGTGTTTTCATTGATGGAAACCCTAATCGATGATTAGATACACACATTATCATTCAATTATACTGACAGATAGATTGAAGATTGACAAGGAAGAATAGGGCATCCGATAGTTCAGGGTTCATTGATTTGTATGAAGATTTCCTATTATTGTTTTGTGTTGCACATATTAGGAATTATTTTTTGGTATATTATATCTATTACTATTGAAGCGTAGTGGTTCGTGTTGGTGTTTAAAAATGCAACCCAAGTAGGATTTGCAATTCCCTAAGAGGTAGCCAACCTCCATTATAAAGAACCACAAAGCCTAGTGGCCAACTGACAGGAAATGGAATGGATACACATTTCCCCTGCACTTCAGGCTCTATAAGACCTAGGGGGGTAACCCTTTAGCAATATCAAACAATCTAGACACACAAGCAACAATATATTGCTTAACAGATTACGCTCTCATAGAATTGCTGAGAAACCTAAAATATCACTCAATATTGGCAAACTATTGAATGAATTTCACTAATCAGCAAGGAGAACATGACAGACACAACTATCCAAACAATAAGAACAAGAATGATTTTACATTCAAATTTTTTTTTTGAGTTCACATCAAATTCTACTTATCAAATCCAACCTACACACTTAAAATCACTATTATTTGCTCAAAGTATTTAACCATTTCTTTGTAATAGACCCATAAACAAATAACACAATCTCATGAAATTTGAGATGATAAACTCAAAATACTTTGAATTATTGAATTCATATGATTTAACTGTACAAGTATGGAGACAAATTGAATATGTTCATGAAAATGCAAAGACACTTCATGATTTATTTGCACAAATTGGCTGTATTTTCTCATAAAATCAGAAATTACAGCTTCTAGACTCAAAATAACTCAGACTTAACAAACCTCTATCTACCTAGCCATATACAAAAACTCAAAACCCTTTACACTGAGAAGAGAAAAGAAGATATAGAGAATAGAAGGAAATAGGAGCAGCCCTAAATTTGAATCTGTTGCAGACACATGTCAGCTCCATTCCCATTGATCAAATTGAAAACTAGGCTCAAACAGGTAGCAACTTCACAAAACAAACAGTTTGCAAATAGCAGAATAGAGCAAAAACCTTCAAGCTTCACTTTTCGAAACTCTATCAAAATCTATCATGGGAAGCTAAAATTTGACATGCCTGCTCACATAGGTCAACTGAATATGTCTGCAATTGGGTTTTGCATGACAATCAATAGGCTTTAAATTATAAGCCTCCAAAGCGGGTCAGTCGAGACTGATTGTTCAGGTGCACTTCTGAAAGTGCAAAAGCAAAATTTTGAAATAGGCATCTCAAATTTGCAAATTTGAGAGTGCCATCAGTTCGTATTGATCCTTGTGTGATTTAGAAGATCCGGTTGACTAATTGTCTATTTTACCAGTACTAGAATTGACTTCATGAATGTGTCATGTCGCACATGTATGGAAAGTAATTGGTTAAGTATTTTTGTGTTTGTACATCTTTGTTTGGGTCCTATCCAAGTTGTGGCCAAACATTGTGGATACACATTGCATATTATACATGATTTGAGCCGACAGATGTAAAATATCCCTTTGTTCTATTGGAGCTGACATATTGTAATTGAATCTAGGTTGCAGATACATATATAAGATAGTCTATATCATTTTGGAGTATGTATGAAGTGTGTGGTGGTTTGAATTGTTAATTACAATAGAGAAAAAGAGAAATAATGTTCATTTTCACTTGCGCATAAAGAATCTGTGTTGTGACCATGAGCAGAATAAAGTAGAAGTGCATAATCAATCTGTAGGACAAAATATTGAATATTGTGCCTAAACCAGAATTGTAATCAGGCATACGTGGATTCTATTTTTCTCAGTTCAAACTATCAGACGGTTTTAATCTGATTTTCTTTCTAAGTAAATGAGCCTTCCCTTTGATCAGTGAGCTCTAGGCAGTGTGCTTGAATGCAAGTGCATTCCCCTTATTGTAAACTTCATTTGAGTATACTTAGATTAAATTGTGGATTGGCCACCCACCATGGTTTTCTCCTAACAGGGTTTTCATGTAAAAATCCTTGTGTTATGGTGTTGTGTTTATTTGATTCATGTTTATGCATTATGGTTGAATATTATTAATGCTTTGAAGATAAAGGTTAATAAATTTAATTTTTACACAACACTAATTCACCCCCCTCTCAGTGTAGCCTGTTTCCAACAGAAAAAAAGGTTGTTCATTCCAATCTACACATTCAATGAATATAAACAATGAGTTTTAAAAGACCAGAAACAATTAGCATGCATTCAATGAATGCATTAACTTATGCATTTATGAATCCTATATCCCCAACCATCAAATATTTTAAATCTATTGATGCCCTCCTTTGTTTTTATTTTTAATGATTTTCTGAAAAAAATTATCGTGCCAGCTAAGGATCTATAGAATAAGAGCAAGAGTTAATGTGTTGAAAGAGACAAATACTTTACTTTCTTACCAAATTTAGCAACCGATTTAAATAATAGAAAGCACCATGAACATGCATTGAAGGAGTCTGAGGAATTTTATTATGACTAAGTCATATCATGGTCAATCGCAATGATAGCAAATGAAAACTTCCAAGTGGCTAGTGCTTTCAATTCTTTTACAAACTACGCTCCCTCCTTCTTCCTTGCATAGTTCGAATTAGTTTGAGGATGTGGATGAGACTATGCGAGTGAGCATGAAGCAAACGTTGATGAAGTACTAGATACAATATGGAGGGGCCTTTCTATAGAGAATACACCACCACCCATTGTAGATTGGCAACCTAAAATGATTAGAAAAATAAAAATAAAATATTTACAACCCTGTACCTCCAAAGACCATTCATTGGAACTTTATGAGTGCTAGAAATTATATTTTGACATCAATTAGTAGTTGAGTATATCTTCTTAGAATTTAACAAGGAATTTAAATTTTTTGACATAAAACCTATAGGAAAATGTGCATTAGTGTGCAACATGGCCTTTTTTTTAAATTCACTTCGAAATGCTCTTTCAAATATTAAATGAGAAACTCATTAATGAGTTAAATAGAAATGATTTATAGTGCAAAGATTTCAAAAATTTTCTTTCAAATTTCTACAAGTACTTTTAAAATCTAGATTCTTATAGTTTAAGCTACTCAATTTTAATGATTTGTAGTGCATGGATTTATAGTAATTTGTAGGCACTCAGTTGTGAAGACAAAGCCTAAAAACTGAACTAAAGAGGATTTGTTTGCATAAATAACAAAAGCTAATGAAATTGATTTTAAAATGGAGATCTTGAGAGTGCTATTAACCTATAAACAAATGGTGGCACTGTACGGATAAGCACAAAGAAATTTTGTCAGATGTTATAGTTGGATTAAGCGCATAGAGATATAAAAGGTGTTCCAATATAATGTGTTTCAATACAAGCCTATTATAAATGTGTAAAGTTGAAATCTGCACTATAATCTGAAAACTATAATCATATACTTCATAAAGTTCAAACATCCAATAGTCATATAAAAGCAGATTCACCAAACATAAAATGGAAAGATGTGAATTTTAGAAGATCACATATGCTTTCAAAGTAGTCAAATAAAAAAAAGGTTTAGCGCAACCTATTTCATGTGATAGAAAACATTATGAAGTATGCAACTAAATAAAATAAAATACAACCCTCCTTCTAGTGCCAGATGTAGATGCTAAAATCTGCAAATGCTTAAACTTTAACACACATTAGCATCGTTAGTCATTTAAAGCAAAACAAACATAACATCTCTATGAAATACTCCAACATGCTTCATAATGCAAACAAAACAACAAAAGATCAAATAAACTAATTGAGAGCATACCAAAAAGCATGGTGCATACCTATCCCATAGTGGATTGGTGCTACTTCGATGTGGAAATTATCCCTTTCCCAACCCTTGATAAGCTCTTAGATGGATGTGTGATGAAAAAAAATGGCATGAACCTAGCTATGAAAGATGAATCCTATGCTAACTTGGATGATATTATGGATGGTGATGAAATTGTGGATGAACTCAAATGCATAAAGTAGTGGATAGTGCAAAATGGCTAAGATTGTGGATCCAAATACAATAGAGAAGGCCTCTATTTATAAGAAAGAATGATGGAGAAATGAGAAAATGTGATGAATATGGGACTAAACATGAGCTAATGGAGGAGGAATGAGCACATTTTGGTGAATGTGCAAATAAATGCAATTAGGTGGATTTAAAATTTGAAAGATGGTTTGCACAAGAGGATGTGAAGGATGAGTTAATGCCACTTGGCTCAAGAAAAAGGACTTGTAAGAGACATAAATGCCAAGTCGGGGGACAAGTCTCTTTGGAGGGAGATTTTAAAATGAAGGAGTATTCCAAAAAGATGCTCTTTTGAATGAAAATTGAGGATTTCATAAATCAATTAAATTGATTTATATGTGCAAGTTGTAAAATATAGAGAATTTGATGGATTAGTGTTAGAGTTAGTTAGGATTTAATTAACTTAGATGGAGACTAGTTGATTTGACTCTTTGATTTATATTTTTTGGATTTATTTAAATAAAAAATTAGAGGAATAATGAATATTAGATTTAATTAAATAAAGTTTGATTTATTTAATTAAAAGGGATGATGTTAGATTTAAATTAAATAAAGGTTAATTTATTCAATTAAGGAGATGACTTTATTAAATAAAATGACTTATTTAATTAAAAGAAGAATTATGGTGAATTAATTAAATAAGGATTATTTAATTAAATGGTTAGTAAAGAGGTGCTTGAGGAAGAATTGGTGCTAGTGAATCAAGATCGAGTGTATAATATCAATCAAGATATTTTGAATGTCTATAGAAACATATGACTTGCAATAGGGTTTTCTGAACAAGCTATCATGTCTTCTTATTCTTCTACTACTACTTTAAAGCAATTGCTCATAGTAATTATGTTAGCAACTGCTTTAAAGTGGGGGCATATGGTGACACTGACATTTCATTGTGCGATTTTTCTTTTCTTGTGATTCCCTATCTTGAAAATATTAGGTACAATGTTCCTCAGGATGAGACATTTGCACTTTTCCTCCCTTGCAAACAAGATGAGACATTTTCACTTTTCCTCTCTTGCAAACAAGATGAGTACATTTGAATTTTTCCTCTCTTAGAGACATTACACATAATGTTACTTAAGATGATACATCACATAAATAAAATAAAAATCCCTTTGAACATTCCTTACACCATCAAACATCATTTTCTTTTGTGGCTCCTTATTATAGTTATTACGAGGTATAACTTTGGTAAGGTTTGAGCGAGAAGCCCAACCAGTAGCACAACTTTCCCCATAGCCACCTTTGTGTGTGTGAGTACATACCAACGAAGTGTATGTTTCTCACCTTTTGGGCTTTCTCACATGGAAGACAACCAAAATTATCATCACCCCAAAGTGAGTATGCATCTCTTTTTGTACAAATAGCCCAGATCTAATACACAACTAGCTAGACAAATGGTCAAAGCTTGATCCAACCCTTTTCACTTGCATTCCTCTCTTTCCTTCTAGTTCTTGTCATTGCATGATTATGTATCTTGTTTTGTTGCAAATCATTCACCCTCGAATGTGTCTTCCTGCATTTATGTTTTTTGATGTAGAATATTGAACCTTGGAGGATTGGCCACCTCCTTCATCTTTTTCATTCTTCTCCATCTCCATGTGGCTACTTTTGTGTGAGTTTGAAGCAAGTTCATCCTCTCACTAAAGTGGGGGCTAAATGTATCACCAAAAAGTGTAACCTTGAAAATTTTCACTCATTTGGACCCTTGCCTATGGATTTTGGACCTCTTTTTACCCATTTCCAAGCCTTATTTCAAAGTGTTGGAAAGAGTTAAAATAAACTCTCACACTTTCCTAGGCTTGTCATCACTAAATTAAGCCTTTCTTATGAAAAATGACCCCGTAATACACTTATAGGTCTTACTTTAGTGTGTTTTGTGAGACAATCCTGAAAACCATCATTTAACACCTTTTAATTTTTGATCACCACTTGAATTTTTCCAAGTGGACTAGGTCACCACCTTGGGTGACCTAGTCCTTCTTGGCATAAAATTCAAATTTAACTCAAAATTCTTGCATGATTTTTCCTCCTATACCCTAAGGTCGACCTGTGTTGTATTATTTTCAAGGAAATTAGGGCATAACATGTATACACAAGGGAAATTCCCCTTATTTTTCAGCTTCTTCTACCTCCTAAATCTCATTTTTCTCCTATCTCATTCGTCTACTCATCACTCTTCTCAAGCTAGCTAGGGTTTCAGTATTCCAATTCACCAAGACATCTTACTGAAGCACTCAAGGGTTGAATCCTTCATTGTTGCAACTCAATATGAACCATGATGGAAAGTTAAACTCCATTTTTTTATGCTTCATTACATTTACATCTTCATTTTGTTTCATTACTCAAAAGGGGTTTGACTAGGGCAAACCCCCAATCCCTAATAATCAAAATTTTCTCCTCCGTTCCTTTCGTGTTTACAGATTTAGGTATTTTTCAGGTTTGGAAATGATTGAAGAATGGATTGAAGAATTTTTTAAGACATCTCCTTGTTGAATAGGGCAAAACATTTATTAAAAGTCTCTTATAGGCCGAGAATAAAAGTTTCAGATCTAGAAACTTACAAGGAGCAAAAGAGTAGATCAAGGGCTATAAAGTACACCTTCAAATTTCCCAAAACCTAGAAGTGGACTAGGTCACCATGAGTGGTGACCTAGTCCCACTGCTAGGCCTAAAAAGGGTTTTTTGTAGATTTGAGCACCCTTTAGTTAGAAACTTGTTCTGAGAAAGTTTATGAGAAATTGGACTAGGTCATCCAGAATGGCATAAGTGTCCTAGTAGGCCATAATTTTAGTATCAGTAGCATTTCTAGCCTCCAGTCTAGTCTGCAACTCACTTCTAGGTGCAAACCCTTTTATTTCCATTTTTTTTCTTTGTTTCATGTTCATTCCTAGGTCATTTAGTTTAATGTTTGCATATCATTATGTGTTTTTGAGAACTTTACATTTCAATAGTTTAGCATCAATAAATCATCTTTCTTCCAGTTTATTGCACTTAGACATTATAGTTAGACACATTCCATCACCCCATCATCTCATCAAGCCCCAAATACTTGAATGTAACATTAGAATTTTTGTATCCATCTCTCCTTTTAGATGAAAAACCCTAGAAGTGTTAGAGACCCTACGTGGGTACCAAAATCTATGTTACATTTTGGTGAACCCGACATTGTTTGATGTTATGTTGAGTTCAAAAAAAATGTAAAAAGAGGTACATAGGATTCACTAGAATGTAACATAGATTTTTGTACCCACTTAGGGTCTCTAACACTTCTAGGGTTTTTCATCTAAAAGGAGAGAGGGATACCAAAATTCTAGTGTTCCATTCAAGGATTAGGGGTTTGATGAGGTGATGGGGGAGGAGTGTGTCTAAATATAATTTCTAAGTGTAATAAATTGAAAGAAAGATGATTTATTGATGCTAAACTATTGAAATATAAAGTGCGAGAAAACACAATGATATGCAAACATTAGATTAAATGACCTAGGAATGAACATGAAACAAAGTAGAAAAGTGGAAATAAAAGGGTGTGCACCTAAAAGTGAGTTGCAGACTAGATTGGATGTTGGGAATGTTGCTGATATTGAAATTCTGGCCGACTAGGACACTTACGCCATTCAAGGTGACCTAGTCCAGTTTCTGAGAAACTCTATCGAAACCAATTTCTGACAAAAGGGTAGTAAAATCTATAGAAAACCCTTTTTAGGCCTAGTAGTGGGACTATGTTGCAACTAATGGCAACCTATTCAACTTCTAGGTTTCAAGAAATTTGAAGGTGTGCTTTGTAGTCCTTGATTTGCTCTTCTACTCCTAGTAAGTTTTCGGATCTCAAACTTTGATTCTCGGCCTATAAGAGAATTTTAATGAATGTTTTTCCCTAGTCAACAAGGAGATATCTTCAACAAGTCTTCAATCCATTATTCAATAATTTCCAAACCTGTAAAATACCTAAATCTACAAACACACAAGGAAAGGAGGAGAAAATGTTGATTGTTAGGGATTGGCTGTTTTCCTTGGTCAAACCCCTTTTGAGTAATTAAACCAAATGAAGATGTAAATGTAATGAAGCATAAAATAATGGAGTTTACCTTACCATGATGGTTGATCTTGAGTTGCAGTAATGAAGGATTCAACCCTTGAGTGCTTCAACAAGATGTCTTGGTGACTTGAAATACTCAAACCCTAGTTGGCTTGAAAAGAGTGATGAGTAGAAGAATGAGATAGGAGAAAAATGAGACATTGGATGTAGAAGAAGGTGCAAAATGAGGGGAAAAATCCTTATTTCTACATGTTATGCCCTAATTTCCCTGAAAATAACACAACACATGCTGACCTTAGGGTTTAGGAGGCAAAATCTTGCAAGAATTTCGAGTTAAATTTGAATTTTATGCCGAAAGAGACTAGGTCGCCCAAGGTGGCGACCTAGTCCACTTGAAAAAATTCAAGTGGTGGTTTGGAATTAAAAGGTGTTAAATGATGTTTGTTGGGATTGTATCACAAAACACACTAAAGTAAGACCTATAAGTGCATTAAGGGGTCATTTTATCATAAGAAAGGGTTAATTTAGTGATGACAAGATTAGGAAAGTGTGAGACTTTATTGAAAATATTTACTACACTTTGAAATAAGTCTTGGAAAGGGGTAAAAAGAGGTCCAAAATCTATAGGCAAGGGTCCAAATGAGTGAAAAGTGTCAAGGGTATACTTTTTGGCAACACAAGAGTAAAATTGAAGATATTAGATGATTAGAGACCATATTTTGATTTGTTTGATAGGTAACCACCCATTCGTGGTAGCATTTGGGTGGGAGACAGTTGATATTTTTGATAGATCTTTCCCCCGCTTTGTCAGTGGTAGACATAGAGCATTTGCAGGAGGTGGGGATATATTGGGCATACCTCATTCCCCCCATGAGGTACCATGATGTGATGCTGATGGCATTGTGTGAGCGGTGGAATGTGGATACATACACATTCCTCCTACCTACTGGAGAGATGAAAGTCATGCCAAAGGATGTGCACTGTATACTACAGGTTCCTATTCTAGGGGAGTGAGTTCACCTCTAGAGAGACCGTACCTTTTGTGAGTAATGGGTAGATATGTAGTACTACCTTGGTAGACCAGGTCATGATGATAGGGTGTCAGTATGAATTGACCTAGCATTGTTACTTTATTCATGAGCACCAGTGGTTAGATGAATTATGATGCATATCGTCACATTATTACTCCTTCCAGATGGAAAATAAACACACCTTGAGGGTGAGCTAGTGCATTTGATACAAGGGATGGAAGAGTGTAGGAAAATATATGCCTGGGGATGCTACATTGTTGTAAACTTGTACTATGATTTGGGATTATTTTTATTTCAAGAGGTAGACAATCTAGTGCATTATATGCTTCTATAGGTTTGGTTCCTAGAGAATATCACATGCATGAGGCCTACTGGCTTCCTGTGTCCTACAATAGTTGGATATCCTCGAGCTTTCGGCTATCCTCTACTATAGTTATGGCAGTATGCAGATTTTCACATTTGGAGGCTAAGGTTCGACCGATTAGAGGAGGATGAGATCTTATGGAGACCTTATCATCTTATACTGTAGTGGTTGGACTACATGAGACAAATGAGGAAACTTCAATTAGATAGACTTTTGATTGTTCAGCATGATCACATAGTACATCCTTTCTACTATGACCAAGTCATGCATCAGTTTGGACAGATTCAGAGACCGCCGAGGGCATGATCATCGTTCAAGAGATTAGTGTGAAGTTCCTGGAGGCTAGGTGATATGGGATGGTTCACTTTAGAGGAATTCATCCAGAGTGACTCTAATTATTCTAATCATGATTAGCCATCGGTCTTCGATGCTGACGACGTCGGTGCCACATGGAATCATGAGGAGTGGTGGAAAGTATCATGACTAGCTCTTGTGTTTCTGATTGATGAACCTATAGGAGATGTAGGACTAGTGCTAGATGTGGGAGATGAGAGAGAGGATAGATTCAAGGAGACATGCTATAGAGCTGCAGACATATTTATCGATATTATTGATGAGGATGTAGATCTAGACTATGACAAATAGGAGGGAGAGGAAAAGGATGATGAGGACCAAGAGGAGGATGAGGATGAGGCAGAAACTAAGGATTGACATGAGTGGGGAAAGACCTCACCCATTCATATGACCAGATCCCAAGTAGCGACAACAACAGACACCAATACTCATAGTCCAGGAGAGGCTAGCATAACATCCATGCCCCTTGTAGAGGATGAGGTTGATATTACTCATCCTAATAGAGAATAGGTGATTATATTAATTTTATGCATGTACTTTGTGTTTTTATACTTTATGCATATATATCATGATGTATACTGAATATGCTTTATTTCTATCTTGTAGGGCCCATGGAGGATTAGCACGATCTCTACCATTAGGCAGCTACGAAGATAGTGCTAGCGTCTATCGAAGAGGAGGATATTGACTCAAATTATGTTACCACACCTATTTTGGAGTGAGATCTAGAGTCACTTAGACCATTCACAAGACTATGTGTAGCATATGAGAGCTTGAGGAGATGAGTCCATCGAGCTAGGACTGCATCACAAGCACAAACATCGAGGACTCCAATAGAATTTGAGAGACTAGAGAGAGAGGTGACACGGCTATAGGGAGAGAGGGATTAGATAGTAGGAGTGAATCTATTGGCTCTTGCACAGATGGAGGGGCTGGAGTTTGCAATCAAATTCAGTGGATTGTGATCTTGATCATGCACAACCATCTCTTGACGTTCGACTATTGATGCAATGCAAGTACCAAATTTTGAGGGATCTAGTAATCACAATCCTCAGTGACATTGTATGTTTTGATGACATTTATATAATTATTTTGTTATATATATAATCATTGTGATGTTATATATTTTTTTTCATGTGTAAATGTTAAATCACAATGTGATTAATTAAATAGCCTATTTAAGATTATTTAAGTAATGGCTTCATGATTTAACAAAGCTTATGTGATCTAATAAAAAATTGCTAGAGCTTCCTTTTAGATACAACATAAAGATTAAGTATGTTATGCACTTATGATTTAAAGTAACATAACACTCAAGAGGAATTTAGAATAGTATGAATCCTAAAGAAACTATAAAAATAAATTAAATAATCACTTTAGTGTTCAAGACACACACATAATCATTTATCAAGAATGAAGCAATTGAAAACATATAGGATATAATCCAATAGCTCTACCAACACTACTTTATGAATCATACCATTCAAAAGGGTTACACATAATACCAACATAGATGTGCGGCATTAATAGGGTCTTTAAGAGGAGTACCATCTTGCTCTATTAATGTGTAATAACCATATGCATAATTTATATTGACCACATAGGGACCTAACCAATTAGGATTGAACTTGCCTCTTTCTGGGTAATCGACAATAGTGGTCCATTGATTTTCAAATAAAACTAAATCACCATTGTTAAATGTCTGAGGAATAACACCAGTATCATTTTTGCATTGTAATTATTTAGTGTAAGCTTGAAGATGCTCGAGAGTGATAATGTGTTGTTCATCAAGCATTTCAAGTTGATGTAATTATTTTTTCTTATAAGTGCGATTGTTGACAAGACCTTGAAGAGAAATCCACAATGTGGGGATTTCTATCTCTAAAGGTATGATGGACTTGGTACCATAAACAAGGTTGAAAGGTGTATTCCCTGTAGATGAGCGAACACTTGTATGATAGGCCCATAACGCATATTGCAATTGCATGTGCCAATATTTTTGATTGAGATTAATAGTTTTCTTAAGGATTTGTTCAAGGATTTTATTAGTGCTTTTGGATTGACCATTAGATTGTGGGTAGTAAGGTGTTGAAAAGTAATGTTGAATATGAAAGGTCTCTAGGAACTTCTTCACATCATTATTTTTAAATGGCATTCCATTGTCCGAAAATAATACGAAAGGGAGTACAAAGCAAGCAATGATGTGTTCCAATAAGAAATGACATATTACATTAGTGGTTGTGGACCAAAGAGGAATAGCTTATACCCATTTAGTGAAATAATTGGTGGCGGTAATGATAAATGTATGTCCAGTGGAAGAGGGTGGTGAAATTTTTCCGATGAGATCTAATTCCCACATAGAGAATGGCCAAATAGGGATTTGGGCATGGAGCTCAGAAGTAGGAGCATGAATCAAATTTCTATGTTCTTTGAATTCATGACATTTCTTAACATACACATAATAGTTTTTTTCCATATTTTTCCAGTAGTAACCCATTCGAACGAGTTTTTGCACTAAGGTTTTTCCTCCAAAATGACCTCCACAAGTGCTAGAATGGGCTTGTTTGAGGGCTACATGAGTTTCATAATCCTTGAGACATCACAGGAAAATTCCATCAAAGGATCTTCTATACAACGTATGAGCAAGGATTATGTACTTAATGGCTAACTTTTTTAGGTGAATGTAGGTGTTTCTTATCATAGGCTCCGAAATGGTACCATATTTTAAATAGGTATATATGGCATCATATAATTCACGTGAACTATCTAGGAATGTTGGGAGTACATAATCAAATTTATCACTAATGGACAGTTTCATGATTGGGTGGATGGTAAACATGACTATTTTAGAAGGATCTGAATGAGATATGAGATAAGCCGTACTAGCCATTGCATCAAGATGTTGATTATCTTTTCAAGGGATGTTATCAATGGTGAAAGATTCAAACTATTCTAACAACATTCTGAAAGTCTTTCACAAGGTAAGTTTTCTAACCCACCAGCTGATGTCATTTTCCCTTTACCATATTTTTATTTTGCTTGTCAATGGCTTGAGCAACATACCCTTGTTGGGTATTTTATTTGGAGGACTCCCCCTAAAAGTGTGATTAAGGAGTGGGTCAGCAAGGTTTGGGTCCCTCATGGGGTCCACCTTGACATGGTCCAAAATTTAACCAAGGGTTTCTTTTTGTTCCACTTTGCAGAGGTCAATCATGTCTAGAATATCTTGGCCCATGGTCCCTGGTATGTTTGGTCTTCTTTGTTAGTTTTCCAGGAATGGACTTGGGATTTTTCTATCTCACATGACACCAAGTTGTGGGTCCTGGTCTAGATTGAATTTCCTAGTTTACCCTTGCCTTGTGTGCCTTTTTTGAATCACATTGCATCCTTAGTAGGGAGGGTTATTTGCATTGAACCAGATAGGTTCTTTCAGGCCCAACCAAAAAAAAGAGTCTGTGTGGAAGTGAACCTTTCAAAATATTTGAAAGACTATTGATATCCAAATAGGAGCTCTTTGGAATACCCAGAAGGTTACTTATTTTAATTTGCCCAACACGTGTTATTGGTGTAAGTCCAAAAACTAGAAGATCAAGGACTACCCTTTGGTAGTGCCTTATACACCTTCTCCACCATGAGATGTTGAAAAGTCTCATCTAACGGATGCTTCTACTGCCAAACTTGATGAGCAATGGACTACGATTACAAACCGCAAGAATAAATCCACTGGTTCTGGGTCGGCTCCCAAGGCCTCCAAACTAGTGAAAGCTATGTCAAACCCTTTAGCGAAGGGGAAGGAAGATCCTATTGGGTTCGGTAATGTTCCATTGCGGCCTAGGCCAAAGGAAACACTTTAGCCTATTGTTGTCATGATAGCACAGCCGACTACTTCTCCTCTCGTGTTGGGAGCTCAAAGGCAGTCTTTCAGTCCTTCTCCACCAAGGGAAGATGGGGAATATGTTCAAGAAAAGTAGAGATTTTCCTCTCCCTCTATCTAGATTGGATCAGTTCCGTCAATTTTTTTGCAGAATTGTTTCTCTTCTTTGAGTGAAGAGGAACCTGACTCCGATGATATGGAGGAGTTTCGTTCATGAATTTCATGGAATGTTTGAGGTTTGACAAACCTCTCCAAAAAGTATTTTTTAAGGGATACCTTGAGAAAATATTCTGGTATTGAAGTGCTTTCTCTCCAAGAAGTTAAAATCTCTGGTTTTTAACTTGCTTCGGCTTGTCGCTCTATTTGGTCATCCAGTAAAACGTTTTGCACCACTCATGATATTGGGCGTCGCAGAGCTATCACCCTTTTTTCCCCATGGTGGCACTCTTGTGTGGTTGACCATGGGTCTAATCCCACTCATCGGCTCGCATGGATTCTTCTCAACATTGATAATCATTCGTTTGGGATTATTAATGTCTATGCTTCTAATGATGTTGTAGAACACTCTTTACTTTGTCACTAGATTGTTGATTCATTGCTAGTTGCTACCTGGTTACTATGTGGGGATTTTAGTATGGTTGAGATGGCGTATCACAAAAATGGCACCTTTCCATTCAGATGGGCATTTGGTGAAAGGGAGGTGCGTTTTTATATGGGTAGTAAATTAGGACTCTTTGATCCCAATATTGGCTGCCGCGATTCTCATTCTCTCTGGCATACTTGGTGTAATTACAGGGCTAGTTCTCACATAATATTTAAGTGCCTTGATCGTGCCATGATCTTGGCTCAATATTTTTTCTCTTTTGATATCTCTTCTCTCCTGGTTAAGCTGTTAGTAGATGTGACTTTTTCATACCACTTCCCCATTTATTTTTGCATTGAATGGGAGACTCAACAACCTCACACGTGTAAAACTCAGAATCTAGAATCTGGAGTGTAGGCCAGCTCACCATACAGGTTGGATTACTTGGTGGAATGATGCTATCAATCATACAGCTAGATTTCTACACATTTATGGGAGTTAGTTGGATTTCTTTTGTTAGTGGTCTTATGAGGCTACCACCATTGACCTCCACTCAGCCACTAAGGCTTTGGTAGCTAGCCCTTTCTCTCCATCATTGCAATTCAGTGTGGAAAAATTAAGGCACAAAAACAAAGTTGCTGGAAATTATGTTGCCAGAGGTGCACAAATCAAAGCTAAGCTACATTGGCTTAAAATTGGTGATCGTGCCTTCAAAGATTTTTTTTTGGCTTTCTATGCCAGGAACACATCCTCGGGCATTAAAAATATTAAAGATGGTGTTCACATGCTTTCTGAGCTTCTTGACATTCTCTAGGCCTTTGTATGTTATTAGAGATAGGTTTTCACTACACAAGAACCCATGCCTATGCAACAAAAAGGCCTCCAAGATTTCCTTGTTGTTGTGCCAACTAAGCTTTCCTCAGCCCAAAATAATTTTTGTGATCAATTGTTAACAATTGATGATCTTAAAGAGGCTGTCCATTCCATGGTTGATGACAAATTGATGAGGATTGATGGGTTCCATTGTGAATTCTACAAAGCCCTTTGGGATTGTGTTGGGAATGATCTTTATCATGTTTACTTAGAGGCTTTTCATGCTAATTCTCTAGGTAATTTAATAAACAAAGGAAATATAAAATTCATACCTAACTCTAGTGATCTAGAGGACATCTGCAACTAGAGACCTATCATCCTTCTCAATGTCTCCTACAAAGTCATCACCAAGGCTTTGGCTTTGAAGATCCACCATATTTTACCTCAGATTGTGCACCTGAAGCAAACAGGCTTTATCAAATCCATTTTTATTCTAGATAATATTATAGTTGTTTGGGAAGGCATGGAATAGGCTCAGTGTTCAAACTAGAAAGCCATGTTTATCAAAATTGATTTTGCAAAGGCTTATGACCATATTGAATGGCCTTTTATTCTTGCTATGTTGCAAGCTTTGGGCTTTGGGCCTAACTTCATTCATACTGTTCAAATTCTCTTTGCATATGCCTCTGTGTGTATCACCATTAATGGGCATCAATCCTCTTCCTTTGGACTCTTTCATTCAATTCGGCAAGGGAGCTCACTTGCCCCCTCTCTATATGTTCTTGTTGCTAAAGGATTTGACTACCTTCTGGCCCACATGGCTTCCCAACAGTGTGTCAAGGGCATTTCTCTACCTAACTCTCAGGCTCTGCTAGTTAATGGTCATTTTACTAATGACTCTTTCCTCACTCTCCCAGAGGAAGAAGATAATATTAAAGTGGCCCTAGATTGTCTTTACACCTTTTTTCTTGCTTCTAGCTCTGCCATTTAGTGGCACAAAACTCTATGCTATAGACAATCTCTCTTGCCTACTCCTCCTTAGTTTTAGCAATATGGTTGGAGGTGGATTAGGCTAGGAGCAATATTTCAGTTCTTGGGAATCCCCTTCTCTTTCGAGGCATCCTCGATAGAGCTTTGGAAAGCCATGCTTCCCAGAGTCAAATAGAAGATTGCTTACTAGATTACCAAGCCCTTTTATTTGGCAGGGAAATTCCAGGTGTGCTCTAAAGTTTTGGTAGCTACCCATGTTTACTAATCCTCCTTTTGGGCCCTTCCAAAGCTACCTATGGTAATCTTGAAAAGTTGTTCTGAGATTTTTTTTGGGCCTCTTTTGTATCCCATAGAGGGATTCACCATTTTTTTTTGAATTTTGCTACCTTCCTAAAGATTTTGGAGGACTTGGGTTGCTCTCCACCCAATGACAAGGGACTGCTTTATGTGTTAAATGGATTATCCATGCCCTTATTGGGGATGAATCCTGAAAAATTCTTCTCAAGTATTATATTTAGTTAGGCTTTCCTATTCATAGACCCACCTAGAAAGGGATCGACTTTCAAACCCTTATGGTCATGAAGCAACCAGTCCAAATTATTGGGACTTTTGTGGCCAAAAGTATTTGGCGAGCCTGGGAGGATGTCAAGCACTAGTTTGTTGGGTTGGCTTTGGTTTTCATAATGGGCTCTCGCTTAACCAAAAAAATATTTGGTGGTCGCATATATTTGCTTGTAATGGTTAGTCACTGGCTAAGTCACCTTGGCTTAAAGTGCTCAGATTCTAGAAGGAGATACAAACCCTGCAATAGTTATTTCATAGACTCATGATGTGTATCATACAGTGGGATAATTTTTTTGCCTAGTATAGGTTTCATAACCAAGACCATGCTACTTATAATGGTCTCATAAATGCTATTCCTGTAGAGATGCTTCATAAGGTTGGAATTCATGGGACCAAACCCTGATGAAAAGATTGGAAGTGGTTTTTAGACACCCCTTTCAGGAACTACAAGCCTCAACTTGGTTATAGGTGGCTTTCACCACACTTTCCTATGATCCAAAGTTTGAACCAAAGGTGGCTTCTTCAATCCTCCACTCATGCTTGGCGTAAAATATTTGTTGCCACTTGGTCTACAAGTGTTAGTCCAAAACTTGCCCACTTTGCTTGGTGTATTCTTTTCCAAGGCTTTCCTCTGGGCTCTCAGCTTGTTCACTTGGGGGTCCAAGACCCTCGCTCCCCTTTTTGTGGGCAAGTTGAGACTTTAAAGAATCTTTTCTAGTTTTATCCTAGAGTTCAGCAACTTCTGACTTGGATTCATGAATTCTTTCGACCCTTTAGGTCGAAGCCTTTCTCCTCACATATGGTTCTGCTGAGAAATTCCCCTAGAATTCCTATGAAATTTACCCAACTTTGGCACACTTTCAGGGTGGAGATCCTCTTCAATGTCTAGATAGCCAAAAATTCTTGCATATTTTCTCATTCTCAAATTGATATTAATGTTTCTTTACATTGTAAATCTATTATTTTTTCTAATGTGCTCTTACAAATTTAGGTATAAGATAACTGAAGGGAAAAAAATGCAGATATAATGACCCAACAGTGCAGAATACATTCTCTTAACACCTTTACTACAAGGGAGAGAAGCAAAAATGAAAAACTAACAGTTTCTAAAACTTATAGAGATGCATACAACCATGGCAATGTGAAACCAGAAAGATAAGCAAACAAAGATGACACAGTATTTACATGGGAAAACCCTTTCAGGCAAAAAACCCACCACACAAAGTCAAATCAATTGTATTACAGTAATGAATCGATTACATACAATATCCAGACTTCTTTGCTCAGCTCACAATCACCTAGAGAGATTCAGATCCACTGTTATAATGTTTTCACAACATACAGTTCAAAACTCTCTTCAAGAACTCACGTCCTTCTTGTTCTTCAGCACGCGACTTTTAACTTGCTCAGCAACTTTTTTGACTTATGAGAAATAGCACATCTCTCATCCAAATGTAACCGACTCAAAAGAGCAATGAAGACCATCCTCAAATCACACAACTGGTCGGATCTGACAGATCTCCTGCAACGAGACGACTTTGCATTCAAAGCCATTACTCAAAACGGTTGAGCTCGCCACCCTTTGTTGACAAATGCAACTGCAACAATAACTATCTTGGTATCCGTCCAATCACTATTCAACTAGGTGCCACACATTCAAGACCCATCAACAATTGCAGCTGACAGAGCAACCAAAACGGTCAAATAGACATCGGGCACGACCAAGACTTCAAGTCATAAATAGCACTGCCAGAGTTGGAGTCGGAACAAGAGTTGAAACAAGACTCCATCGAAAATACACAGTGCCGGAGTCAGAGCTGGAGTCAAAACATGACCCTACTAAAATTTCAGGTTCAAGAACCATTTTTGTTCTGCGTCTACCCACGGCAAAGAGGAACTCATCGAAAACAGTTCTGACTGGGTAAAGTCAACCTGGGGTCAAACCAAGATGGGAACACAAAAGACCAGAGTCAGAGTTAGGGACGGAACAAGAATAGAAGCAGGACTTTACCAAAAATCCAAGATCAGGAACCAATCCGGTTCTGGTTCTGCCTCCACCAACTGCAAGAAACAACAATCCAAAAATAGGACAAGGTGGAGGAAAACACCCCAAGAAGAATCCAAACATCTAGAAGAACCAGATCGTAAAAGCAGGAGTCGGGATCGGAGTCGGAACTGGAACTGAAACAGGAACCTGGCAAATGAACATTACCAACTTCCAAAACTGGTTTTGCCTTCACAAGAACCTACAAAGCGAAGCGAGAACAAACTGAGGGTCGGAAGCGGAAGCGGAGTCGGAGCAGGAATGAGAACTGAAACCCGGAACTTAGGCAAACAGAACAATGCCAAGTTCCATCCCGGTTCCGCCTCTGCCAGAGACTCAAAACTTAGGCAAACAAAATAATGCCAAGTTCCATCCTGGCTCCGCCTCCGCCAAAGACTCATAACTTAGGCAAACAGAATAATGCCAAGTTCCATCCTAGCTCCGCCTCCGCCAGAACTTTGTAATCAACACAAAATCACGAAGGCATGAAAATGAGGACTTCAAGCTAGAAGTTGAGACATAATTTCTCAACAATAACAAAGTTGCAGTTGAGGTTTCTCACCTGCAAGTTCAGCTAGATCATTGGGGAAATGCCCCGTGTACTAATGCTCGAGTGCCCGCTTCACCCACCTCTTCTTGTGGTCCATCGCCTTCTTGGGGCCGACAACAAAGTGGTTCTGCACATCCCCGCTCTCAACCTCCTCTTCGACGGGATTCTCACCCTCCTCAATGAACCCACTCTCCTCCGTCATGAGCTATCCAGGGGTGCCCCTCTGGTAGTGCTTCAAGGAGCGGTGGTGGTGGTTCTGGATGGCCCTCTGATGACCCTCTTGCTTTTGGCTCTAGTTGGCTAGATACTGGTAAAAAAATTCCATGTCTAGCGCTTGCATTCTCACCATGATGCAAGGTTAAAAATAAAGAGAAGGAAAACTATGCTGATGATGGTTGGGGTTCTCCTACTAACGTCATTCCAAACCTCATTGATGTATTATGTGGTGACTGATCATGCTATACTATACACTTTTTAGTACAGTACACTCTTCACCTTTTTTCGTTTTGTCACCGAAAAAGAAAAAGGCTGACTTTGTAAACCCTAATTTTATGGAAGCTTCTAAAATCTTGTTATAAACAGCTAAGATGAAGATTTATAACATGGCATTATTCACATTATTTTAATAGGTTTTGCACTGGATAATAAAATCATTGGATGGCTGTGGTTTTGTGGATGTAGCCCAAATTGGGTGAACCACGTTAAATTCTCTATGTTGTCTTCTATGTGTATTTTATTACTCTATTTTAGTGTTCAAATCTGCATTTAACTTGTTATATATCTTCCTTCTAACCCTAACAAGTGGTATTAGAGTGGGTTGTTTTTTATTATCATCTATAGGAAAGTCTCACAGTTGAGTGGGAGTCTCATGGTTAAGTGGGAGCAATGGTAGACAAGGGTAAGTTGAAGGTTAAGAAGTTCAATGGGAAGAACTATCAATTATGGAAGATGCAGATGGAGGACTACCTCTATCAGAAGGATTTATGGCAGCCATTGGAAGAGAAAACCAAGAAACCCACAGCAATGTCATATGAGGACTGGAATATTCTGGACAAAAGGGCACTTGGCAGTATTCATTTATGCCTGGCACAATCGGTGGCATTCAATATTACAACAACAAAGACAACTCAAGAGTTGATGGAAACCCTAGTGAAGTTATATGAAAATCCTTCCGCTTCGAATGAGGTATTTCTTATGAAGCATTTGTTTAATATGAAAATGGTAGAAGGTGGGTCAGTTACTGATCATTTAAATGAGTTTAATACAGTTACCAGTCAATTAACTTCTGTAAAAGTAAACTTTGATGAAGAAGTCAGGGCTCTTTTTATTTTGTGTTCTTTTTCTGAAAGTTGGAATAGCTTGGTAATGGTTGTTAGCAATTTTGTTTCTATTTTGAATACATTGAAGTTTGATGATGTTGTTGGTGTTATTTTGAGCAAGGAAATTCCTAGGAAAAGCTTAGGTGGAACATCCACATCAGGCAATTTTTTGAATGCAGAAAGAAGGGGCAGAACAAAGGAGAGAGGAAACAATTTTGGAAGTCATGGGAAGTCACGAGGAAAATCAAGGGACAGAAGGTCCCAATCTAGAGACAAGAGGGATTGTTGGTACTGTGGTAAGCTAGGTCATTTAAAGAAAGATTGTTGGTCTCGAAAAAATAAAGAGGCAAATGTGGTAAGTAATAAATTTGATGAGGATGCTTTGATTTTTTCCCTTGACAATATTGATGATTCTTGGGTGTTAGATTCAGGGGCTTCATTTCACGCTACACCCCATAGAAATTATTTTCTTGATTATGTGCAAGGGGATTTTGGGCTGGTTTATTTGGGAGATAATGAACCCTATCAAATTGTTGTAAAGGGAAGAATCAAAATTAAGTTACAGAATGGTAATCATTGGCTACTACATGAGGTAAGGCACATTCCAAAGTTAAAAATAAATTTAATTTCTGCAGGGCAACTAGATGATGAAGGTTGGGTTGTTACATTTAGTCATAAAAATTGGAAGGTTACAAAAGGTGCCATAGTGGTAGAAAAAGGTGTGAAAGTAGGCACCTTATATCTTTGTACAGGTCATACTGTTCCTACTACTTTAGCTATTGCAGATAAAAATCAATGTTTAGGAACAGTTATTACAGTTCAGCAGGCAGAAAATTAGATAGTTGTTGTGGATTCTAAATCAGCACTATGGCATAATAGACTTGGGAATATGAGTGCAAAAGGTATGAAATTACTTCATTCAAAGAATGTTTTACTAGGTCTAAAATGTGTTAATATGGATTTATGTGAAAGTTGTGTTTATGGAAAACAAAAGAGAGTTAGTTTTCTCAAGGATGGGAAACAAAAGAAAGATGAGAAATTGGAGCTTGTGCATATGGATGTATGGAGACCATCTTAGGTATCTTCTCTCGGTGGCTCTCAGTATTGTGTTACATTCATTGATGATGCAACTAGGAAGGTATGGATTTATTTCCTTAGGCAGAAATCTAATGTATTTGCAACTTCTAAAAAAGGGAGAAGCTTGGTTGAGAATGAGACAAGTGAAAAGCTAAAATATCTCAAATTTGATAATGGTGGTGAGTATTGAAGCAAAGAGTTTAAATATTATTGTTCCTCTAATGGTATTTGTAGGAAAAAAGTGGTTCCAAGGATTCCATAGGAAAATGGAGTGGCTGAGCGCATGAATAGAACAATAATGGAGTGTGCACGAACTATGAGATTACATGTTGGGCTGCCTTTAAACATGTGGGCAGAGGCTATAAACACTATTGTTTATTTAATTAATAGAGGTCCCTCTAATGCTTTGGGTTGTGATATTCCAGAGGAAGCATGGATAGGTAAGAAGGTGAGTTATTCTTTTCTCACAACCTTTGGTTGTGAAGCATTTGCACATATAGATTCTAAAAATAGAACCAAGCTTGATGCAAAATCAAAGAAATGTATATTTGTTAGATATGGTATTGATGAATTTGGTTATAGCCTTTGGGATTTTGAAAATAAGAAAATTGTGAGAAGCAGGGATGCAATATTCAATGAGAAAGTGTTGTACAAAGATATATTGCAGCAGCATGAGAAGACAGAAAAGGATTATGCAGTGTTGGATGATATTACAAACAACAATGTTCCAGTGGTTCCTCATGCTTTGCAACAACAACAACAATAAGAAATACCACAAACTCCAGTGAATGTTAGGTGATCTTCAAGGATAAGTAGACCTCCAAAAATATTTTCTCCCTCTTTGTATTCTATTTTATTAGCTGATGGTGGTGAACCAAAATTTTATCATGAAGCTATGGAGGTGGATACCAAGGTTCAGTGGGAGCATGGAATGGAAGAAGAAATGGAATCCTTGTTGGAAAATCAGACTTGGGAATTATGCAAGTTGCTTGCAGAAAAAAAGGTTTTACCAAACAAATGGGTTTACAGGGTGAAAGAGGAGGATGGAGGTAAGAAAATATTTAAAGCCAAATTAGTTGTAAAAGGATTTGCACAAAAACAGGGTATTGATTTTGATGAAATATTTTCTCCAGTTGTTAAAATGACTTCTATTCGTACTATTTTAAGTATTGTGGTTGTTGAAGATTTACATTTAGAACAACTTGATGCTAAAACTTCCTTTCTCCATGGTGATTTGGAAGAGAAAATATATATGGAATAGCCACAAGGATTTGAGGTCAAAGGTAAGGAGAATCTAGTATGCAGATTGAAGAAAAGTTTATATGGCTTGAAGAAAGCACCTCGGCAATGGTATTTTAAATTTGATAGTTTTATGGTTGAGCAAGGCTACAACAAGTGTAATTTAGACCATTGTGTTTATTTTAAGATGTTAGGTGAAGATAAATACATTATTTTATGTTTATATGTTGATGATATGCTTGTAGCGGGGTTTAACATGGATCACATAAAGGAGTTAAAACAACAATTAGAAAATTCATTTGCTATGAAGGATTTGGGGGTAGCAAAACAAATCCTTGGTATGAAGATTACAAGAGATAGGAAAAATAGGAAATTGTTTTTATCTCAGGCTGATTATGTTGAAAAGGTGTTGCAGAGATTTCATATGGAGAATACAAAAGCTGTTAGCACACCTTTTCCCAGTCATGTAAAATTGACTGAGGATATGTGTCCAAAGACACAAAAGGAGGAAGAAAAAATGTCCAAGGTACCATATGCTTCAGCTGTAGGCAGTTTAAGGTACGCCATGGTATGCATGAGACCGGATATTACACATGTTGTAGAAGTTGTTAGCAGGTATATGAGTCATCCTAGAGTTGAGCATTGGAATGTGATAAAATGGATTCTCAGGTACTTGAGAGGTACATCCAATATATGTTTATGTTTTGGGGGCTCTAATATAGATTTAAAAGGCTATATTGACTCAGATTTGGCAAGGGATATAGATACGAGGTGAAGTACCATAGGTTATCTATTTAAAGTTGGTGGTACAATAGTGAGTTGGATTTCTTGGTTGCAAAAGGTGGTTGCTTTATCCACCACAAAGGCAGAATATGTGGCTGCAAAAGAGGTAGCAAAGGAGATTATATGGCTACAAGTCTTCATGGAAGATTTGGGAAAAACATACGCTGATAATTATCTATTTACAGATAGCCAGAGTGTTATACATATTGTAAATAATTCTTCCTTGCACTCTAAAACCAAACACATACAACTTAGATATCATTTCATTTGGTCAGTATTGGAGGATGGATAGGTAAAGTTGGAAAAGATACACATAGGTGACAATCCAGTGGATATATTTACAAAGGCAGTGACAAGGGAGAAGCTGAGGTCCTCTTCAACTTCGGTTGGCCTCCATGGTTGAATTCAAGTATAACAGAGTAGCAAGGTCCAAGGTGTGTATTTCAAGTGGGAGCTGTAAGTGTAGCGGTGTCATCCAGGATCAATCTCCAAGTGGGAGATTGTGTTGGTATGGAGCTCAATCAGTCTCCAAGTAGGAGATTGTTGGTATGTGGTGACTGATCATGCTATACTGTACACTCTTCATGTATCCTTGCCAGGGTCCAAGCGGTTGGGATGAAGAGTTGTAGCATGGCATTATTCACAATATTGTAATAGGTTTTGCACTGGATAATAAAATCATTGGATGGCTGCGGTTTTGTGGATGTAGCCCAGATTGGGTGAACCACGTTAAATTCTCTGTGTTGTCTTCTATGTGTGTTTTATTACTCTATTTTATTGTTCAAATATGCATTTAACTTGTTATATATCTACCTTCTAACCATAACAGTATGGGGGAACAACATGGATGAAAAATATTCTCTTGGCTCTATTGGCATTGTTTTCGCCACCTAATGGCCTATTTTTTTATGTTTTGTAATCATGGACTTCTAGGCTTGGCCCATGTGACTAGTTAATTTTTTGCTTTTTCTGGGCGCTGCCCATTTGGCTCTCGGGGTGTACCTTCTTACCACCCATCCTATTTTATGAATATGTAACTTTATCTTATTTTAATATAGATGGTTTCCTATTCATCCAAAAACTATTCTAACAATGTCAGTACAAGATCCTTATATTGCGATAATTTATCATATTTAGTTTGATAGAGACCATTGACTTGTTTGGTCACTAATTGCAAATCACCGTAGATCTTAATATCTTTAATTACCATGACTAAGGTAGCACACGATCTAGCAAGTAACGCTTCATAATCAACTATGTTATTTGTACATAGGGAATTTAGATGGTATGACAAGGGAATAGGCATGCCTATAGGTGGAATTAATATAACTCTAGCACAAGAGCCTATTCGACACTTGGATCCATCAAAGTATAATTCCCATGTAGGAAGCTCTATGGTCAACACACTATCATCAAGAAAAGAATGATTGATAGGTAATACTAAAGGAGAAGGAGCATCAGTTAAGTGGTCAGTTAAGGCTTGGCCTTTGATTAATTTTTGGGAAACAAACTTAAGGTCAAACTCAATCAACAACATTACCCATTTAGCGAGATGTCTTGATAGGTCAGTTTTATTGAAAATGTATTTGAGAGGGTCAAACTTTGTCATCACTTGTATTTTTGCATTTAGTAAATAATGTCTCAACTTACTAGTAGCAAATACATGAGCCAAACATTAATTTTCAATGGTGGTGTAGTTCATTTCATAATCAATAAGATTTTGAATGATGTAATAAATAGGATGCTCTTTACCATTGTCCTCTTGTTGAGCCAACAATATAGCAAGAGCGTGGGCATAAGCGACGATGTAAAGGATGAAGGGTTTGTTTGGTATAGTAGGTTGTAAAATAGGTGGAGTTGCAAGGTAATATTTCAAACGCTTGAAGGCCTATTTACAATCATCATTCCAATCAAAATTCACATCCTTTTTGAGGAGGTGAGTAAAAGGAAATGTTCAATCAACTAAGGAGGTGACAAAATGACGGATGACTTGAATCCTTCCTTGTAATGTGCGTAATTGGGAAATGTTGTGAGGAGGTGGCATGTTAATTATAGCATCAATTTTCTTTGTGTCCACCTCAATGCCTCTATGAGATATGATAAACCCTAAAAGCTTACCGTTGTCTACTCTAAAGACACTTTTCCGAATTTAAGCGCATGTTATACTTACGCATTCACTCAAAGATTGTTTGAAGAACATCCACATTATCTTGGTAGGTTATGGATTTAGCGAGAATGTAATCAACATAATATTCTAAGATTTTATGTATGTAATCATGAAATATCAAGTTCATTGCTCATTGAGAAGTTGCACTTGCATTCTTTAATCCAAAAGGCATCATAACCAAATAGAATGTTCCCCAAGCGGATGTGAAGGTTGTTTTGTACTGATCTTTTGGGTTGATGAAGATTTGATTGTATCCAAAAAATTTGTCCATAATGGACAATAAAGCATGTCCAGTAGTTGAATCCATAATCATGTTGATATTAGGAAGAGGAAAATCATCTTTTAAAGAGGTTTTTGTTCAAGTCTCAAAAATTTGTGCATTTCCTAACACGATAATTATCAAGTTTAGCAATTGCGATAATATTTGATATCCAAGGAGAATAATCAATAGGTTGAATGAAACCTGCATGAAGGAGTTTTAAAGTTCTCCTTTCACATGCAATGCTATCTTAGGGTTCATCTTTCTTATCTTTTGGTGAACGGGTTTAGCATTTTCAGCAAGAACAATGTTATGGGTGACTATCTTTGGTTCAATGCCTAGCATATCAGAATATTTCCAAGCAAAAATTTCAGGAAAATCATGAAGGAAGGTTGTAAGATCCTCTTGTTCTTCATCATCAAGGAACTTCCTAATTTTAATGACTTCATCTTTGTCATATATGTCCATAGGTATATCAGAGGTATCCCCTTAAGGGAGTGCATTTGACTTAGGAAATTCTAGATCATATGGGTCCATGCTTATGGGAGTTTCATTAATGTCAATAATGTTGAGCTCAGAACTTATCATAGCACAAAAGACATTTCACTTCGAGATAGAGGTATTATCTTAAGCACCTAACAAGTGTTTCAAAGCTTCATCATCATTAACATAGTCAAGTGGTTGGGAATCCATATCAAGGAATTCAGGATGTTTGAGTGTAAGATTGGTTCTAGGTGTACATGTGATAGTGTTGATGTTGAGTGATGGTCATTGATTTTGTTTTGTATTTTAAAAAAATGAAAATCCTAAACCAGTTTTAGTCTCTTGTATATTAGGTTCAATGGGAACTCAAATTCCTTACCCATGCTTTCTAAATCCTTTACCATTGTAGCCTAATTGTTTCACAAGATCATAACCTCGGCCATAAATTCTTTCCATTTCCTATGGGTTATGTGGTTTTTGGTAATCTATCTCATCAAAATTTGTGGTCTATGTTGCATTTTATTCCAAAGAAGATGAAATAGATGTGTGAAGGATTTTCTTAATTTTGGGTTGAGAGGATTGCTGGTTGTTCTTGTTTTTCATCCTCTTTTTGTGTGATTGTGTACTCGCCCATAAATTAAGGTGTGAATTCTAATGATCCAAAATCATCATCAAGTAAGTTAGACTTTCATTCATTTTCTTGTTGACTCTTCTCAAGAGGTGCTATGTTGGATGTGGGAATTAATATGTTAAGAGGATTTATTGTTCCCTTTTCAAGTTGCAAGCAACTTTCAGGCTCAGGCTCTATGTCAATTTGATAAAATTTATTATTATAGAAATTTCATTTTGTGATGAAGGGTTGAGGGTAAGACATGCATCTCATGAGTCCATGGTATTCCCAAGAGGAGATTATAGGAAAGTTCATAAGGCATGACATGAATAGGAGCTTGCAGCATAACCATTCTAATGGTAATAGGTAAAGTAATGACACCAAGCGGTTGCTTTGTAACATTGTCAAATACTCTAATGGATAAGGAATCATATTTTATTTTCAATTTATCCACATCAAGAAGCTTCATACTGCACACATTAAGGGTAGAGCCATTGTCAACAAGGGTCCTTTTGATGCCTATTCGGTCATATTGGGCTATTATCATAAAGGCTTCATTTTTCTTTCGTAATTCTAATGGAGGGAGTTCATGTTGGTAGAAAGTAATGTCTACATTGATTGTATTCATTTCTTGTATTACAGTTGCTACATCATTAGCATTCATACTATGAGGGACCACTATCTATTGGAGTGTTGTTTGAAGCATGGAATGATAGATAGGGGAGTTTTGGAGAAGATCCCAAAGGGATATCTTGGCGGGAGTATTCTTAAGTTGTGAATTGAGATGAGGGGCCACAGGTAAGATGGGTTTGGGTAATGGTAAGGTTTTTGAGGTGGCTTGTTGGGGGTGTGGGTTATTTCTAGTGTAATGAGTATGAGAAACATCATTGTGTTTGGATGGGTAGAGGGTAAATTCAGGTTTGGAAGGGGTTGGAGGTTTATGGGCAGGTGGGTAGAGAACAAGATGAGGTTGAATTACATTGACATATTTTCTTTGAGGTTGCTCACAACAAACCTTATCAGATGAGTTAGGTGAGCTGAAGTCCTGAGGAACTTCATCTAACATACCCATATCATCGCAACTAAAAGGTTTGGGAGATAGGTTATTGGTGGTGTATTTGGGTTTGTCATCACAAACCTTAGTCGATGAACTTAGTGAGAGGAAAATTTATAGAGATTCATCTAACTTATCCAAGTTAGATCACTACTAAAAGGTTTAGATGATATGGTTTTCCTATAGTTAAGAAGTGTGTGCATTGTTTCATGTGATGTTTCTACGGTTTTGTCTTCATGTTCTAATAATTTTTCTTTAAACAAACTAGGAAATAATGTTGAAAATGAAACTTGCAAAGATCTAATGCTACTCATAAATGCCATAAAAGTAAAATATTCTTATGCTAACGATAACCATATAACTGAAAGTAATTGAAGGTAAACAGAGGATCAAATGAAACAAATAGAGACTTCAAAAACTAGAAACTAAAGATAAAAATGAGTGGTACAAATTGAGCACTAGGACTAAGTTTCCCAAGGTGGTGAATTAGTCCCAGTAGGGGTATTTTAGACTTTTTTCTAATTTTTTCGATGAAAATTTATGTATTCTAGAATATAAAGTGTAGATCTAAAGTGTATATGCATGATTTATCTATTGATTAAGTAAATGAGATGCAAAAATGAACTTTTTCACTAATGTAAAGTATGAAACCCTAGGATGTAATTTTAAACAATGCACCATGCAATGCAATGCTACGAGAAGAGGTTCCTAGGATGCAAATGCAGGCTAAATAAAAAGTAAGATGTTTCTAAATGGATGCTCACCAAAATGAACCATAAATGTTATGGTGAAAGAGAGGGTTCCCTAATAGGATCCTCGGGTTTTCACCTAGAAGAAAGGGGATTTCCTTCATGCACTAAAACTTGGAGTTTATTCAAAGTAGTTGCTAATGAGACTGAATCATTACTAAGTATAATGTCCTAGATGTAGTAAACAAAAAATGTAAATTAAATATTGAAGCAAAACTAATTAAACCTACATTGTTTGAAAACACATGATGATATGCAAAAGGATGGAATAAAGACTATACAAGACAAGATAACAAAACAAAAAGAACAAGTGCACCTAGAGACTGATAAAGACTAAAGTAGAGATTGTAGAAACCTCTGAAAATATAGAAAATATACTTTTTATGGCAATTGGGACACTTACGCCATGTTGGGGGACTTAGTTTTAGTTTTGGTAAATTTCTCTAGGCTCCGTTCTAGCCAACTGGGTTTCCAAATCTTCAAAAATCCTTGAAAGAATCATGCAGTGGGACTAAGTTGCCATTGTTGGTGACTTATTCCACTCCTAATTTTCTAAGAATTCAATACTGGAAACTGAAGCCTATAGTTTGCAATCTGCTTTCTCGCTAAAATCTGAGTCTGAATATGCAAAATCACCTACAAAAAAGAATATATTTTGGTTTCTAATGTGGGGCTTTCCTTGGTCAAACCCCTAGTTGGTATTTAAACTTTGAAAGAGATAATAAATCTACATAAACCCTAGCTCTAAGTGTGTCTAGAACTAGGAAAGTTTGAAGTAAAGAAAAAACCTATTCTAATGTGCTAGAATAAGATGTATAAATGAGTTTTGAATGATGCAAGACTTCAATTCAAGAAATCCTACAACATTGCAAATGAAATTCCAATGGAATGTAAACCTTAAATATGAAGATAGAGAGAAAATGGAAGATGGAATCACTTTGAAAACAAGTCTTTAGGTGTGATTTGGTTTCTAGTTGCACCTCCTCAACCTAGATTTCTTCGTGATTTTCCATAGGCATCCATAATCAACCCTTTGCAATATGAGATATTGAGTGAGAAGTGAGCTTGAAGACCTACAAAAACCTTAGTTTTCTACCCTAAGCTTCAACTTTGCTATAGAAAGAAGAATGAATTTACTTGTGGAAGATGTTTAACACTTGATTCTTAACTCTTGCTTGTGAAAAATGGCTAAAAGGTTCTGAAAATTACCTAAAAACAAGTATTTATAAGAAACAACACCTAATTGTCGGTTATTTTGACCTAAGAGGCTGACACCCATCGGGAATTTTTAGCAAGCTAGAGAATTTCTCACTCAAAAATGAAAATAACCCTAAAAAGTACTAAGTCGCTACCTTCGGCGACTTAGTCCCACCAGGGGTTTTTGAGGTTGGATTTTTGATATTTGAGTATTTTTAATGTTGTTTTCCAAGACTTGTATGATTTCTTAGGTGAAATGGGCCTCAAAGTTAAAGATAACGAGCCTTAGGGGCCTATAAATGTCGTTTTAGGGCGTTGATTGATGCAAGGGTGTCTAAAGTAGGACCAAATTAGGCACAAAAAATTCCTTTTCTTCAAAGGTATACAATTTTTGGCGAACAAAAACAATGAAAAATGTAATGGATAAAATAGAGTATGTTTTCATTAGACAAGTGCATGTGAAAATTTGTGTGTCCATGTATATAAGCATCAACAAATATATTCCAATGGAAGGAAAAATCACTAAACCCACACTCATTATCCCCCTACCATATTGGCATAATGAAGCCTCATGGGCTCTAGCCAAACCCCTAAGAAATAAAGGAAGGTAAGGTCCATGGAAAATCTCATGGACTCTTATCATATATCACACAATTGAAAAGTTGGGGAGAAACTGGTGTTGTCAAACAAGATCTCTAACATTATAGTCTTTTTTTTTATGTGACAACTTGACGAAAATAGGTATCTTGATAAAGAATTGGCATCATGGAATTTGAAGATGGATGGAGAAACATGGATAGATGGAATATATAGAAGAGTGTATAATACCTAAAAAGGTGCATCTAGCTTCACAAACATATATATTAATATAGATTTTATTTTGCAAGTGCTTATATTTGCATTGCATGGCTAAGATGTATATAGAAAAATGTGTTTGTGAAACAAGGGAAAATATAACAACCAATAAATAGAAAGGAGAAAAATGTAGTCATGTACAAAATTAAAACCAGGGAAACCATTACATTGTAAATGGTTTAGTTGAATGGAGAAACATACACCATTTTCATGGGCTTCTAGGGATAAACAATGTGATGAAACGAAAAGGGTTTTTAAAGGATATTCTTAACTTTCCACCAATATAAATTATGCTTTACTTTGAATTTAATAAATAATTTTATTCATTTTCTATTTGAATTACAACTAAAGTCCTGATTGATAGGTTGATTCAAAAATATCTATAACTTTCAAATGGTATCACATTTTTTGAATCTAAAACATGTGTCACATTCTATTCTTCACATACTATAATATAAAAAAATAAAATTTGATTTCATGAAGTTTTGACCAAGTTAAGGTGGTCAAACATATGAGTTTTTATATTTTTTAAAAATTGTAATAAAAAATCATAATTAATTATTTACTTGATTTTTTTTTAGTAAAAAGTATGCATGACATCGGGACATGAATCCTCTACTTATATCTACAATATTATAAAAAAATATTATCATTTTTTTGTGGTTAGGGTGGTCATACATACACCTACTTCTTATTTTTTCCCTGAAATTTAAGTACTACTACATTGAAATTTCAAATTTTCACCAAATAGATTTTTTTTTTTTTTAAAATAAACCTAATAGTTTAGAAAATACATTCAATTTTCTACAAATTCTATTCTTACATACTTTTAAAATAATATAGATAACTTATTTAAATTTTTATGTCAAGTTGCCTAACTCTGATTTTCTGAATTTTCATCGCCACTTAAGGGCCTGTTTTTTCCATGATGATCTTGCACATACCCTACAATCAAACATATTGATACAAGATTTGAGCTACACCGTTTGGTAATAAATATTGAAGACAAGTAGAGAAATTATATAAGAGGTGTTAGAATGAATAATTTATTGTTCATGTCTTTTTTTCTCTATTTATTGTTCCTTGATATATGTTTGTATCTTTGGCTTTATACCAATTTTGGAGACATCAAAGAGATTATGACTCTGTATGGATGGATAAATTGTAATTAAATATTATTTCTTTCATCAAAAAATATGGTTAGGGTTAGTAATTTTTTTTCCCTTTATTTATTGTTTGTAGTTATCTCTATGCATCTTTAGCATTATACCCATTAACGTAGGAATAATTGCATATATATATATATGCAGAGGGTTAATATGAGACAATAAAGATATTCAAGATAAAATTAGTTTAGTGGTTGTTAAGCATTATTATAATAGCTCTTTTAGAATTTCTCTATTTGTATATAATATTTAGTGCCAAGTAATGTAGCTCAAAATTTCAATTAAGTATGTGGCGTTATAGCCATTTTCATGGGTTATTGCTACCCATTGGTTTTATAGGTTCTATTCAATGTGGGTTTACTACCAAAGAACGTAGCTCAAATTTTGAATTTACAAGCCAACTCTTATGTAACACCCCACAACAAAACCGTAGAGGACAACACACCATAACACCTAAAAATGGGATAATTATTTTTAAAGATGCAATATACACAAGATTACAAAAGAGAAAGTAGTTAGTTTCCAAAACTAAGTCCTCTAAGGTTCATGACTATGCTACGAGATTTCCAATACTAAACTACTAGGAACTAAAGATCATTACATTAAAAAATTTCCATCAATAATAAGGATTTCATTAAATCATCACATTTACAAGATCAACTAATATAAATTATCCATTTCATTCCAGCAACATAAGAACATCAAAGATTGATAAATTAAAAATAACATTAATTACATTTATCATTATAAGAGAGGGTTCACAATTAATTAAAATATTACATCATAGCATCATGAACAACAATGTCTCCTCGTAAACATGTGAGGAGAGTACATCAAAAGAATAATACATGATAAAAGTGATTTATGGTACGATATAGGTACCAAATATGTAAGCCACGTGAACTATCCAAACAAATGTAGAAGTCTTCATCTCCAGGAGTAGTCTCATGAGCACGAACAAAGTGAGGGAACCTAATGGAGTCTATGAAATGTTCCACCCAACCATGTGGAACCCTAAGTTCCACCCCCTATGTTAGGAGATAATGATAAGGTCCCACCACACAAGCAAATAAGAAGATAGTAGCATTACACAAAAGGTATAACATGGCTCTAACTATTAAAAGTAACAACAAAAAAAGTGAAAAAACCTCTTCTAGAGGTACAAGAACAAGGGGAAACAAACAAGGCTTACAATGTTTCTATAGGAAGGAGTGTCATCACATAGTTTTCTATGGGTTACCCTGGCATAACCTTCTTAGGCTACCAAACCCCCATCCTGGGTTAACCTGGCCACCTCTACTGGTCGTCGAACCCCCATACAAACTCATGCGAGATCAACATACCTTCCAGTAGGACCACGTAGTTGATCATGCAATTTGATGCCTTCTCACTCATCTCAAAACTAAACAAGAACTTGAACCATGAGTGAGGCATTATCTTGATTAATTTGTAAACTACCCAACCCCTAATTTATTTTAGATTATCATTAATTAAACTCTCAACGAATTACCCCGGACCTACCACTTTGTGCACCAGACCCCCATTGAGAGCCACTCCCCCTACTAGCAACAAAATACTCTACATTACACTCACTAGGTAAGCCAACTTGCACAACATATAAAGCCACATGAATTATCACATAAAATGATGCATGCACCAACTCACACAAAGTCTCCATAGAAACAATTACACAATGCAAGGCTAAAACCCACATAATCATAAATCAAGTACATAATCAAGTGTTCAAAAAGAATGAACGTAGAAAGCCAATCATAAAGAAAACTCTTTCCCCAACCTCTAGATGTCTTAACAAATCACTAACACACTAGTTTCCCCATGAAAGTGGCAACAATAACATGATCTCAAAAAAAAATCAACCACAATACTCTAAATGTTTTCAATTTCACCAATTCAACGCATCATTCCAAATGAGAAAACAATTAAACATTTCAATCATGATTACAACTTACAGAATAACACCCACTTTCAACAATTAAAAATTTTACCCCAAATTTCCAATAATGACAGAGTATTCAATTCAAGCAATCCTTGCATTACAAACATAAATATTCCATAGATAAATCATTAGTTCCATTTTGAACAATAGCCAAATTCACCCAAACTCCACTAACCAACCCATCAAATAAACATTCGATAATCAACCATGAACACCTTATTTCCACTTACTGGCCAATCGTAGAGAGAAATCCAAACATCTAGATTAAATTACCTAGCATTTAATCTAATAATATTTAAAATGTATTTTCTAACATATACCAAGGCATAATATTAGCATTTACCTATAGGTGAAATACACCAATTTATTTAATTATTTATCTAATTCATCTATCTATAACAAATCAATTACTCTTTTAATTCATCTAAGTCATTCTTATTTAATTCCCTAAACTTCGTCCTCCTATATAAGTTCCATACTTACAATATCTTCCTTAATACTAATATATATGTAATTTACAAATAATCAATATTTTCTTTTACACTTAATTTAATTTATTCACTTAAATAACTAATTCTCTTCAAGAGTAATTACTTAAATAGTTAATGTTATATAAAAGAAAGATATTTATTCCTTTTAAATTACTCATATAATTACTAAACAATACCAACAAAAGAATCTATACCTCTCATTTAATTACCCTAAAGTATTCTCTTTTAAAAGAGAAATGAAAATAAAAACATATAAAAGGTGAGTTGCTATCTTACCCTCTTTATTAGATCAGAGACAGGGAAGATAGGCATTGTAATGTGGTATACTGATTTGGTTTCTAACTAGGGGAGAAGACCCAGTATCCGCTAGGGCTAACTTTGTGCAACCATAGAATTCAAACCGTACGTCAAATCGAAAAAGAAAATTATGGGTTTTTTCGCTCACCAGTTAAGTGCTTATAACTAAGGTTTTGGCTTCTGGACAATTCGGTAGAGTGTGGGAGCATTGGATATGCACGCAGAGGTCAAAAAGACACCTTTTAGAGGTGTCATCCGATTGTCGCCACCTAATATCCCAATATCCGCCTGATATAATTTCAATCAATTATAACTATTTTATGTCTTAAATCCACTCAAAAACATTCACTTTAACACTTAATGAGCTGCCATTGGTGTTTTTCTAATTATTTATTCAATCAAATAAAGTTTTTTAATGGATCAAAGGGAATTTTTTTGAGGGGTTAAGTGAGCATGGAGGTGATGGTTATTCAATGGGGGGCGATAACTAGGTCTTCTCCCCTAGACACGTTGTCTCTTGAAAATAAGGAATAAAAGAAGGGCCTTCATTCCATTTATATTGACAACTCAATGCTAGATTTAACTCAAGAACAAAAGAGAGACCAATATGACATTAACAATACACTCACAGCTAATAGTACGTGAAGGCACAAATTGCATTTCTACTGGAGAAGGTCATTAACGAACTTGGAAAAAAAATTATTAGAAAAAGTACCAAAATCCAATATGATATGATGTGGCGCACATAAATTCACAGATTATGGCTTCGCTACAGACCAGAATGAGGCAATGCCTGTTTAAAGATAAAACATGGCTACGCTACATACTAGAATGGCATGAATAACAAGGTCCAATGTTTACTATAGTTAGTTCATGGACTATGCAAGAACGATCGATGTAAGACTAAGGTTGGTGATATCAGAAGCATGGTTGGAAATGGGATAGCACACACATATAAGAGAAACATGATATATGCATCATACCAAATATTATGCAATGAGTAATGTAGGGCACAAATAGGACATATAGATTACACAAGAATTCAAAGATATCAGGTGTCATTGAAGGGAATCTAAGCCCTATATAAGCTATTCTCATTGAGGAAAAGGGATAATAAGATTAAGAAAATCACACCAGAATCTAATCTTAATGATTCTTATACCACATAACTTGTTGGGTTCACAAGAATGTGAATCATACATCAAACATATGAAGAAATTTTCAAGTTTAAGAAACAAGTATAAACAAGCAAAGGATAGTATTGCCTCATACAAAATTTTATTGACAAGGCAGTCCTCCCAAATACGCATGCAAGGACAACTAATTTCTCAGGGTAGATAGCGGCATTTGTCCATGGAGTCCAATGGCATGGTTGACAGAAACAAGGTCAATACAATGGAGATGATGATCTAGAAACACACTGTCATGGATCGCTTCCAAGAGGAAGGTAAAATTTTAAAGATGCAAAAAGAGGAAGCTTTGCAAATCGAGGCTACCTAGAATATACGTCTAGAAACTCAAAAGTGAAGGAAATGGCAAAGAATAAAACAAAACATCCACAGAAAAAAATAATTTCATTATTATATTAAATTCATTCAACACAGAATGGCCATTGAAACATTTGCTACTTCAGAGGTATATTTGTATTAAAGCTCTGTCTATATAAAAATTACAAACATGCCAATATTTCGAAGTTTATGGCCAAGTCAAAATTAATACAATAGTAATGGAAAATTCGTATGCCAGCAAAAAAAAAGATTAATCTAATTAAACATTTGTCCTAGTCATATTTAAGACTATCCTATCGGATGACAAAAAATGTCCTTTAAATGCCAATGCATAACCCACAACTGCCGCTGAAGGAAGGTCAAAAGAAGTCAACAAGCGTGTTATCGCCGAAGAATTTGAAGAGGCCACGGTGACTATGGTAACCACCAAGACAACCAAGAGACATTCAACCGTAGTACCGTGATGATTTAGAAAGAGACCGCAGTGGTCACAGTAACCACCCACACACGGTCGGAGCAACAAGGAATGAAGGGCATCGCGTTACCATAGATGGTTAGTGATCAGACCATGGTAGAGTGGTAATGGTTTGAGCAGATGGAGCAGAGAGCGATGACTGTCACTGCAGTACCACACGCAATTGGAAGGATAACTACGGGAGTGTGGTAACAGCTGCCTAGCGATTAAGCGTATTGCCGGAGGTGACTGGCGGTTAAGCCACAGTAATGTGGGAAACATGAAAGATGGCCACCGCGTGACTACCGATAGGAGAGAGAGTGGGCGTGGTAGTCTGGTAGATGACGTTAAACTATGAGATATAGTATCTAAGGGCACGGGGGCGTGGTAAGGGCAGGAAACAGACCCGAGAGTGGAGTGAAACTCCAACAAAAATTTATTGGTTAATATGAAGAATAGTTCCAAAGAAGACATATAATATACAAAGAGATGATAAGACTATACTATGGTGAATGAAAAATAATAGCTACTATGGCTTTTGTTGTGATGAATACGAAGCACGACTTAACAAAATCTTGTTATTCAATAGGAACAAAATTGAGCGTACCTGATAGTCGATCCAGTTGTGGCTTGTTGACAGAGCTTGAAAAGGCAAGAATATGACGAGCTTGCAGAACCAAACAATTTACAGCATATAAAAATTTTCGCTCCCCCCCCCTAGAAAACCCATGAAAGTCAGTGATAACTCCCAAATCCCTCTAGAGGATAACTGACTACTGAAAAAGGAAGGCAGTTAGATTTAATTTCCAAAAACCCTCAAATCAAGAAGAAACTTTTTTAGAGGATCCCTGAAAAGCCCCTTTCTTTTAGCAATTTAAACAGTTTATTAACCACTTCACCTTATCCATTCTCGCATGCAACTCCTATCTTTGAATTCCTTTATTTAATCTCTTGAAAATTGGTTACTACCACTCTTCCATATGTTTGTTAAAAAAATATCTTGTTTTTAGTTACATACAATAAATCACTTTTAAATATTTAATTTATTTAAACCAAATAAAACATGATTAATATTTTATTTATCAAAATCACAAATGTATCAAAACATTTTATTCAAATCATCTAAACACCTCATTCATCAAACAATTTTAAATTAAACAACCAAACACATAAAACCAAATGATCTAAATCGAGCAAGGGCGAATTGGGGAGGGGCACAACATCTTACATAGACTGCTTGTCTTGTATCAATATGTTTAATGTGGGTTTCTGATTCTTTGTCATTTACCTATGATTCTTTAATGTTTTTTGAATAGTTCATTTACAGTTTCTCTATTTTGTCTATAATATTTAGTGCCAAATAATGTAGCTTGAATTTTGAATTGAGAAGCCAACTGTTACATAGATTGCTTATGTTGTATCAATATCCACTTCCCCATAAAAGACTGTTCATTACTGTAGATCACATGTTCTATTCTTTGTGCTCTTAAGTTTTATTTAATGTGGGAAGAATAGAAGAGGTGAACTATGATAATTTGTAAGCACATTGTTCACAAAGAACATATAACATGTTCTATTCACACAAAATGCAAAACAGAACATACCTTCACAACTACTACACTAATTTTATCTTCAATACCTTTATGTTTTCATACTAACCCTTTGCTTATATATATATAGATATATACATATATATAGATATATATACATAGATATATATATAGATATATATATATACATATACATATATATATACATATATATATGTATATACATACATATATGTATATATATACATGTATATATGTATATATACATGTATATATGTATATATACATATATATATACATATATATATATATATATATATATATATATATGCAATTGCTCCTATGTTATTGTGCATTTTAAAAATATACATATGTAGGGGAAATTTTATGTGTATGTTTATGTAGTATAACATTTTAAAAAATGCACTATTCACAAAAAGTAAATATTTTATGATATTCTCTTTCTCTCATTTGTTTGAAGCTCTTTGTAACAAGCTATTCATTGTGACAGTTTAGTTTTTGTATTCTTGATATCCTAAGCTAGGTAAATTTTTTAGTGCATTTAATTAAGGATTGTGTCCCCATGTACTTTTTGCATGGCATGACACTTTAGGAGTTTCTTATTCTATCATACTTGTGACAAGAATTTGTTTTAACTTCCAAAATTCTAAAAATTTCTAGATTGGTATAAACTACAAACATGACATTGACCTATACCTTTGGACTGTTTTCAATTCTTTGGTCTATGTATGTTTTTTGGCCTCTCATTGTTGTCCCTTGTTATCTCTATCCATTTTTTCTGCTATACACATTTTTTATAGCAGAAGATATATATAACAAATTGTTCAACGCCGTAGTTTACACCTTCTATTCTCCATATGTTAAAGTTCTATTTAAAATGAGTTTTTTATCAACTGTCATTTGAGAAATTGTAAAATAGTTGTTATAAAAACACTTAAGAAACATAAGTAAATGAAAGATGATCAAAAACCCGCATTAAATAGAAATTTAAGAGAGGTAGGAAAACACACATACACCAAAAAAATTGAAACCAGGCCAAAGGTTTATGTTCATCTATCATTTACGTGCAATTCTTAAGTGTTATTCTAATACCTCTTACAACTGCTACGTAGATTTCTTGTCTTGTACCAATATGTTTCAAGCTCCTTATAACAAACTATTAAATGGCGTGGTTATTTTGTTTGGATGGAACATGTTATATATTTGTGTCAGCAAAAAGTGTAGCCCTAACACTTTTCACAAATTTGGGCTTTTCCTATGGATTTTGGACCTCTTTCTACCCCTTTGGAAAGTAAAAACATCCATCAAAAGTCACTTTCAGGATTGGAAATTAGAGTTTCAGAAGCGAACACTTGTGAAGAACCGAAGTGCAGACCGAGGGATTTCATTTCACCTTTAGGATTTTTACAAATACAGGAGTGGAATAAGTCATCACTAATGGTGAATTAGTCTTGCTATACATGCCTTTACGTGGATTTTGCATATTCAGACACCCATTTGGCAAAAATAGGTTTCTGGGTAGTTTTTCCAGATCTAGGACTAAGTCACCCAGATTGGCACAAGTGTCCTAGTCAGCTTCTGCAACAATTTCATCAGGATTCCAAACTTACTTCTCATCCCTTTTTAGCTTCCATGTGCACACATTTTGTTTCATAGTTTTGTGTTATTGTTTATTTACATTTTTAGGTCATCTTGTACATGTTTGCATAAAACATTGTGTTTTCCAGCACTTTGCATTTCTTAGGATTAGCATTAATAAATCATTTCTTTTTTAGTTTTTTGTATTTAGACCATTACGTTACACACACATTCACGTCCCCCATCACTCCCCTCAAACTTTGAATGTAACATCTAGCATTTTAGTATCCCTCTATCCTTTTAGGTGAAAAACCGTAGAAGAGTTAGAGAACCCTAAGTGGGCACCAAATTTTTTGTTACATTTTAGTGAACTTGGTATTCCTACCCTCTTCTTGTCTGATTTGGATTCCATCATTGTTCTAAAATTACCTTGGATTGCATGTTGCATTAGTTGAAGATGTTAAAATCTGAAAACATGCTTTAAATGTCCCACACATTAGCATAGTTAGTAAAGCAAATCCAATTTAACATCCCTATGAAATACTACAACGAGTTTCATAATGCAATCAAAAGATCAAGTAAACCAAATGAAAACATGAAAAGAAGCATAGTGCATACCTATCCCATAGTGGATTGGTGCACCTTTGATATGAAAATGAGCCATTTCCCAATCCTTGATAAGCTTCAAGATGATGATCAACAAAAGATGCAAGATGATGAGAATGCAAGATAAACTCAAAACGTAAAATGCCTATAGTGTAAATGCTCAAACTATGGATGCAAATTGAGAAGAAAAGCCTCTTATTTATAGATGAGATTGAGAGAAGAAGAGGAAAAATAGATGAATGTGGGACTAATCTTCAACCAATGGCCAAATGCCACTTTTCAAGATGTGAGAGGATGAAGGGTGAGCACATTTTGATGAATGTGCCCATAAATGTAATTAGGTGTAATTTTAAATTAGTGAAATGACATGTTGGATGGAAGAGAAGATGGAGTTATGTACACTTGGCTCAAGGCAAAAAGACATGTAAGATGAAATAAATCCCTTGTTGGAAGGACACATCCCATTTGGAGGGATTTCCAAATTTGGAAGAATATTCCATTTTGATGCCAAGTTGAGGGAAAATAGGGATTTAATAAATCAAAATAAATGATTTATTCTGCAAGTTGCATTATCTAGAGGATGAAACATGGATTAGAATTAGTTTTAATCAGGGTTTGATTAATTTAAAAGGAGGTTAGTTGATTTTGGTCATTTTGACTTAGACTTTTGGATTGAAATAAATCAAAATGAGAATAAAATGATTTGAACTTTAATTAAATAAATATTTTGATTTATTTAACTAAAGGGGATGATGTTAGATAAAATCAAATAAATGTCAATTTATTTAATTTAATAGAATGACCTTAGAGATTTAATGAATTATTTAATTAAATAAAGACTATATAAGCTAATTAAATAAAAATTGATTTATTTAATTAATAGGAGAACTTTAGAAAATTAATTAAATAAAATTGATTTATTTAATTAAAGAGAAACATTGGGATTTGATTAAATAAAATTGATTTATTTAATCAAAGAGGTATGTGAGGATTAAATTAAATAAAGTTGATTTATTTAATTAAAGGAGGAGTGTTAGGATTTGATTAAATAAAATTGGTTTATTTAATCAAAGAGGTATGTGAGGATTAAATTAAATAAAGTTGATTTATTTAATTAAAGGAGGAATTAATTGTTTTATTTGATTAACAAAAGAATTTGATGTTAATTAGTTAGATTTAGATGCATGATGTCGATTTTCCATGTCTACATTTTTCCTCTCTTTGAAACAATGTACTTGTGGAATTGGTTCAAAGAATAACCTTGTTGAGATCAAAAGTAAAAAAAAAAATCTATTTTTTTCGGATGCCCCAGTGGAAAGATGTATGATGGTACATTTTCCCCTCGAGAGATTGAGCGAAAGATTCGATCTGAGGGTCAATCTCATGACAAAGAGGTTCAATATGGACATATGGATGGTTAGACTAACAGATCTATATGATAATGCAAGTGAGATGTTTTTAAGATGCTTAGAATAAAAAATCTATATTATTTTAGACAACTTAAATGATGATGCAATACATGTGAGATGGATGAGACAAATGATGTTGTCCTATGATGATATAAAGTGATTATGATACTGTGTTAGCGTGAAAGAGGATAGAAGAATGAGAGGGATCAACCCTTGAATCCAAGAAGATGCAGAAGTCCAACAAGTTTGAGTTCTTGAGACTTTATTAGATATGATGATGAATGATGATGATGTATTGCTTATCCCGGGATGGGAAGAATAAAGAGCATAAATTTCCATACATTTGATAACACACATAAGTACGATGCATCAAGGTATAAAGAACCAAGATGGAATTGCACCTAATGTGATGGACTTTGACTCAACAATCGAATAGGAGTACTCTTGTTCACGCTTGACATATGGAACCTTATTCAGAATACAGTTCAGATATTCTAAACATCTCAGACCAACACATAGAAAAGAGAGCCTTCCTATGTGGTCAACAAGACATCTAAAACATCTTCCCTACAAACCAAACAAAGCATGCATGAGGGTGTGTGCGGGATCGTCATGGAAAAAATAGGCCCTTAAGTGGCAATAAAAATTCAGAAAATCAGAGTTAGGAAACTTGACGTAAAAATTTGAAAGAGTTATCTATATTCTTTCAAAAAAATGTAAGAATAGAATCTGTAGAAAATTGAATGTAGTTTCTAAAATACTAGTTTTATTTAAAAAAAGAAAAATTATATTTGGTGAAAATTTGAAATTTCAATATAGTACTAGTTAAATTTCAAGGAAAAAATAAGAAGTTGGTGTTTGTCTGACCACCCTAACCACAATAAAATGATAAAAAAAATTTACAGTATTTTAGTTAAATAAGTATAAGACTCATGTCTCGATGTGATGCATATTTTTTTGTAATTTTTTTCCAAATAATAATTAATTATGAATTTTTTATTACAAATTTTAAAAAACATAAAAACTCGTATGTCTGGCCACCTTAACTTGGTCAAAAATTCATGAAATTCAATTTTTATTTTTTTAATCCTATAGTATGTGAAGCATAGAATGTGACAGATTTTTTGGATTCAAAAAATGTAATACTGTTTGAAAACTATAGATGTTTTTCAATCAGCCTATCAATCAAGACTTTAGTAGTAATTCAAATAGAAAATGAATAATAATTATTTATTAAATTCAAAGTAAAGAATAATTTATATTTTTGGAAAGCTGAGAATCTCCTCTAAAAACCCTTTTCATTTCATTAATTTTGGGTAAAAACAAAGTCATCAGCCACATGGGTCATCATATCACTTACATATCGCCACTTTTTGGCCCATCATGATCTTGCACATACCCATGACCAAGTTATTTTACAAGAATATCCACCAAGCAGAGTAGATAAGTAGATAATGATCATTTCCCCATTCCTTTCTCTCTAAACATTTTTATTAGGAATCATCGAGAGGTCCTTGGAATGAGCGCAAAATAAGATAAGTCAAAAAATACCAAGATAAAGTAAACAAACAAGCCAATGTTCTTCCTACCGCTAGCCAAGACTAAACTACGGTGATGTCTTATGTTGATGTCCATTGTAGGAAGGATACATCCTAGGACATGTTGTGATCAAGTGGTGATGAGATTGATTGGATGATAAGCTATTGGTAGTCCAAGTTGATTAACTTGCTGAATTACTGACCTAGACTTGAGACTTTGTCGATTGAGCTTTTACCTTTAAACTTGATAGACTTGGTTTCGAATGACTTACCAAAGGATGAAAAGCGATGATGATTTATTATGAATGAGATTATTACGGGTGAAAGCGAGATGAGATGGATGCACCATTTTAGGTTTTTCAAATATTTGGATGTTTTCGGTGTTTTCTAGGATTTATGAATGTTTTTGAATTTTGTGTTTTTAAATGTTTTTGGATTTTTATTTGTTTTGACTATTTTGGATTTTTTGATATTTTCAGCAAGATACTAACTTAAAGACCTATCCTAGGGGTCTCAAAATTTGATCAATAGATCAGCCTTTCCTAAATTATATACGTAGAGACCACGTAGTTTGACTGACACAGACTTGATTACTGATGAGATAGATGGGAGAAAAAATTGCCATTTTATTGCGATGGATGCCTAAAGGACTAACCTAAAATATCTCAGGGGATGATCAAAGATCAACCTTGTCTACGTTCAAGCTCAGAGACAACATAGTTCGGTCAGATGATTCATGACTTTGATTTTTTTGGATTTTGATATGATTTGAATGTTTTTGGATGTTTTTTATTTTTGGAATTTTTTGTATTTTTGATGGATATTTTGAATGTTTTTGGATTTTTTTATTTTAAGGAAGATCACAGGAATATACATGAATCCAATCTGATGTAGGTGCATGAACATGCCCCCAACGTGAGGCGATAAAAAACTTTGATATAGGCAGGACAAATTGACCTTAGGAATGTGCCAAGTAGTACTAGGGTGGAACATGATACGATCACACAATCAAGCTATGGTATGGACATGAACGGATGGTAGAAGGATAAACAAAATGAAATGGATAAGTGAGTGATGTGGGGTCAATCATAGAGATCTTGATGGATGGAGAGTGCTTTATTTACACTTGGAACCTGTTTGCTAGGATTTCACCAAGGTACTTGTCCAAAGCACCACCGAAGTGGTTTTCACTTAAAAGACAATTTTTTTCTTTACTATTTTCAATCCTTTTTTTGATTTTTTATATTTTTGATTTTTTTGTATTTTCGGTTTTATCCTTAAAAGATCATGCATAAAACTTTTTGAGATAGGAGTTGTTCATGGGCTCCTACAAGGGTTTTCCTTCTGGTGTTGATAACTGATATCCCCTTGACTTGTAGATCGTTGTGATGATCAAAGGTCCCAACCAATTGGGTTTAAATTTTCCCTTGCTATTTGGATTTGGCATGTTCTTCTGATTTTCTTTCAGCACTAAATCGTCGACTTGGAAGGTCTACCTCCTAGTTTTCTTGTTGTAGCTTCACTTAAGGTGGTTCTGGTAGACTTGCAAGTGGTTTAGGGTATACATGCACCGCTCATCTAGTAGCTATATCTCATTTAGTCGTGAGACCCGATATTCTTCATTTGTAATGAGATTTCACAATGATATCCTCAGGGATGGGAACTCAATCTCAATGGGGAGGACGGATTTTGATTCGTAGACTAGGGAGAAGGGGGTGACACCTATTGGTGTATGAATGGTTGTGCAGAAGGCCCACAAGGTGGGATTTAGCTACAGATGCCAGTCACGACCTACGTCATTGACTATTTTCTTAAGGATTTTGAAGATGGTTTTATTGGTGGCTTCTGCTTGGCCATTGCCTTGGGGATAATACAGAGTGGAAAAATGATGTTGGATGCTGAATTTTTGGCAAAGGTCATGAACATCCTGATTTTAGAAAGGTGTCTCATTATCTAAGATAATGGCCTGAGGCACACCATATCGGAAAATAAGGTAGTTCAGGATGAACTTAGATAACTACTTTCCAATTATGTAGGTCATGGGAATGGCTTTGACCCACTTTGTGAAGTAATCTATTGAGGTGATGATGAATTTATGGCCATTGGAGGAGGTCACCGTAATTTTACTGATGAGATCGAACCCCCACTATGAAAAGGGCCAAGGTGTGATAATGGGGTGGAGTTCTTGAGTTGGTGCATTGATAAGGTCCCCATGCTATTGATATTGCACACATATTTTGACAAAGTCATGTGCATCCCTTTCCATTGTGGGCCAATAATATCATGTCCTCAGTAGTTTCTTAGCAAAAGTCATACTTCTCAAGTGTGAACCACAAATGTCATTGTGTACTTCAGTTAAAACAGTAAGGGCTTCCTTAGTATTTAGACAACGTAATAGGGTCCCTTTGATGCTCCTATAGTAGAGGGTCTCTCTTAGGATGATAAAGCGGGTTGGATTATTGATGAAGGCTCATTTAAGGTTTGAGGTTATGTCGGCGGGAAGGACTCCAATTCTTAGGTAGGTATAGATGTCATGATACTAAGGATCACTAGGACCAACGAGTTCACACATGAATTTAGACTCTGGTACCTTGAATGCTAGTACGAGAAGCTGATCTACAAGGAATTCCTATTTTGAGATGTTGTGTGAGGTCTCCAGGAGTGATCCGATTGTGGCCTTAGCATCTCCTTTCTTGTTTTTAGCTCTTAGTATCTTCTCAAAGGTGACATCAATAAAGGATTCTTTGAGTCTCTCCACTATTTTCTTGTATGGAGTCAACTTGTCATCTTTGTTTGGTATTCACTATTAACTTAGTTGATGATAAGCTGTGAATCCTCATAGACCTTGAGTGTTATGATCTCCCATTGTGCAGTAATTCTTAATCCTATAACAAGAGCCTCATATTTAGTGATGTTGTTTGTGCAAGCAAAGGATAGCTTATAAGATTTGGGTATGCAATCACCTTATGGCGTTATGAAGAATATTCCAATGCTTGACCCATGTTGTGTGTGAGATCCATAAAAGTACATTTTCTAGTGGTTGGCTATGTTTATGTTGAAGATGGATTCATCGGGGAACTCTAATACCAATGGATTATCAACATATATGAATGCTTCGACTAACTAGTCTGTAATTGCTTGTCCTTTGATGGCCTTACACTCTACATATTCAATGTCATGCTCTATTAGGATCATAACCTACTTGGTTGTTCGTCCTATGAGAGTTGCTTTAGAAAGTAGGTACTTGAGGGGATCTATTTTCCGATTAGCTTGATTTGATGAGTCAACATGTAGTGTCTAAACTTTTGAGCTGCAAATACGACTGTTAGACAAGCTTTCTCAATAGGTGTGTAGTTTAACTCATGTCCTACCATGGTCCTGCTGATGTAATAGATTGCTCTTTCCCTTCCGTTTTCATCATGTTGGGCTAAGAGAGCACTAAGAGCTACCGTTGTTTCTGATATGTATAGGATCAATGGTTTTCTTGGAATTGGTGGCATTAGAACTGGTGGTGTGAGTAGGTATTCCTTTATTTTTTTGAACTCTTGGTCACATTTTTCATCCCATTTGTATGCTATCCCCTTGTGGAGTAGATCAGAATATGGGATTTGTTTGTCTACCAGTTGTGCTATGAATCAATGGATAGACTGGAGCCTCCCTTGTAGGCCTCTTAGCTGCTTTAGTGTCCTAGGTGCTTCCATTTCAAGGATCGCTTTGACTTTGGTAGGATCTACCTTGATTCCTCTCATTGACATGATATACGCTAGGAGCTTGCTTGATTGCACTCCGAAGATGCACTTCTTTGGGTTGCGAAAAACCTTGTACTTTTCCAAACTGTCAAAAATGGAGCTCAAAGTTGATACTAGTCTCGTATTTTCCTTGATTTAGCTAATATATCATCCACATAATCTTCCATCATCTTATGAATCATATCATGAAAGATTAATGTCATGGCTCTTTGATAAGTTGCTCCTACATTCTTTAACCCAAATGACATCATATTCCAGTAGTAGGTTCCCCATGGACATGTGAACTCTTTCTTGTGTTGGTCCTCCTTTTCTATGATGATCTGATTATATCTAGAAAAGCCATCCATTAGTGATAGCATCTCTTATCTAGCCGTCATATCCACTAACATTTTGATGTTGGGTAGTGGAAAGTCATCCTCGAGACACACTTTGTTTAAGTCTCTAAAAGTGGTGCAAATGTGGATGCCCCCAGTGGGATTTAAAATAGGTACTAGGTTGGACACCCACTCTGGATAATCAATTGGGCATATGAACCCCACATCTAGGAGCTTTTGCAATTACATTTTTACTAAAAAGGCTATTTGGGGATGCATCTTTCTTAATTTTTGTCTCACGGGTTTTGCTTCAGAATATATAACCAAGTTATGAATTACCAACTCTAGATCAAGCCCAGGCATGTTAGCATAAGTCCATGCAAAATTTACCTTTCTTTCTTTGAGGAATGTAGCCAAGAGTTCATGTTCTTCTGTGAGAAGTGATTCAACATAGAAGGTTATGTGTGGTAGCTCCTTTGTTCCCAGGTTGATAGGATTGTATTGTTCTATCAAGACCGCTATTTTTTCTTGATGAAGTGAAGTGAGGGGAAGATTGAATCCTTCATCCTCCAATGCTTCAGAGAGGTTTTCACCATTGGATGCGTCCTTTATTTTTACTATTTTATGGTCAAAGAGTGCCACAGTGTGGTTTTCACTCAAGGAACCTGGGATTATTCTCAATTTCTCACTTTTGTGACTGAAGGATTCAATTATCTCCATGTAATAGGCTTGAGTGTCTAGCATGATGTCAAATATAGCCTTATGATCTCCATATGGTACTTTATCTCGCAATCCCATGAATTTCAAGAGTGCCTCATCGTTTTTGAACATGTCCAAAATTAGTGGTCCTCGTTGGTCATGATCTATGAGTTGGGGGTAGACTAGATTTATTTCATGAGTTTGGTGGTCTGAATCAAAAGACATAGTGCTAATCATGAGTAGGGAGGAGTCCTCAATAAGCATGGGTAGGCCAGTTATAGTATCCTCATCATCACTACTACTACAAACATCACTCATGTCAAAGGTGAATTTATCTAAGGGCAGACCTGTGAATATTGGTAGTTGTAGGGCAGCTGTCATTAGTTGAGGGGGAGTCCTAACTATGTTAACTAGGGGACTTCTGCCACTTATGGTTACACTTGGAGGGGTACACCCAAGTTCAAGACTTTTCATTCATTTCTCCAAAATAATAGGTTCCAACTGGCCATTGTTGTTCTTTCCCAGACTTCCATTTCTATTATAGCCCATACCTAACATTAACTGAAGTCCTCTATTGGCATCATCCATGGGAAGGGCTGGTGTAGGTCTTTCATTTTGATAGAGGAGACTGGATACTGTTAGAAACCCTAGATCAGACATGCAAACCTAAACACCTTCCACAAAAGAGAAAACATCAAAAAGAAAACCTTTGCATGACATGTGCAAATTGATATTATTCAGAATTAAGAAATTACAATAAGAGAATTTTCTTATAAAAGAAATGTATGCAACCGGGTGATCCCACAATAGTGGTTTACAATTTTTGGCCAAACTGGACACTGAAATTATTATTTTTAACTAAATATTCACATTCGGGCACTTATAGCGGCTAAACGGTGAGGAATTTGAAGATGATGTAAACTAGACTCTCATCACATTTTGTTTGGAGATTCTAAAAATATTTTTTTCAAAATTTTTGGAATAAGATTGCACTTCTTTTTCCATCTCGCACGAAAACTGGTTTTTTTGAGAAAACATCATTTTTAAAAAGTGACGCTCACCGTATACAACATAACTTTTTTTGTATGAAGGATAAAATTATAATTTTTTTGAATTTAGATTTCTAACTATGATATCTAGCACTTTCATTTTCTCTCATAGTTTTTTATTGAATATTTTTTCCTTAATAGAGTTTCAAAGTCAAACCAATTGCAATTCAGACATAGGCGGACTGTATACAACATAACTTTTTCTGTGTGTATCGAAATTCAATTTTATTCTTTTTAATGGATCAAGGACATCAATACCCATCACAAACATATTTAAAAAAAATTATTTTGATAGTTTTCTATTTTTCCACATGTGCAAAATAGAGAGCTTGATTTTCGGTAAAAAATCTATGTTTAATAAAACTAAAAAAACACATACATAATAAAACCAAAACATATTAAAATTATATTCATGGGATAGCTCATTTTGAGGACTACCATAAAAATTTGAAATAAATTTTGAATGAATTCATTTGATGCCCCAAAATTTAAATCAAAAGTGATTTTTTGTTAGCATTTTGATAGGTGTAAAGGAGACTCATTTATAGGTATGGTTTAAAACTAGCGAGCTTCTATCCAAGGGGGTTTGATGTAAGGTGGTTTGATCAAACCCTCTTCAATTGGAATCCTTAAAATGGAACTTTTAAGGGATTAAATCATTATATTTTATAAAAATATGTGATTTCAGCAAAAATCAGTTCCTCTCAGAAATTGTAAACCAGCTTTGTGGGATCACCCAACCCTAATGTTGACCTAAGAACAACTCAACTAGATAAAGCTTACTTATTAATTAAGTAAACTAATTATTACCTAAGCAAAACCTAAGTAAAGTTATGCAAGTGCAATTAAATATTAATTACACTAACAAACCCCCATAAGTGCAACTTAGGGAGACTAAATAAGCATGCACCTAAAACTAAGATGAATGTAAGAAAGCATGAATGGGTCCCGACAACAAGGCCTGATTAGGTACCCATGTACAAATGCAATAATGAGGTAGAGAAGGAAAACCTAGTGGGAAAACCCCCCCTACAATGAGATGATTGCTACAAAGAAGCACTGGAAGAACACTATGGAGTAACACTGGAACCGCAATCTGAAAAGCAAGGAAAGATACTTTTTTCTACAAGAAACAATATCAGAATCATAATGATGCAACAACAGACCCGATGCCATGGAACACTCGAACACTCCAAACTGCAACAACCCTAGAATCCATAAATCAACAGTAGATGATATGATGATGACAAAATCTAGAAGTTGTGAATCTCAATGCCGATGCCAAACTAAACCTAAAACTCTTCTATGGGAACAAGTACCATAAAGATTCATGAACATTAACCACAAATTTAGTGGCCCTCAAATTGAGATGGATTTGATATGAATCTGATATGTGTCAAGCTAACACAAAATATGGCCAAAAGAAACTAAGAAACTAGATTACAACCCATGCGAGTTGTCATCAATACAAGATGAAGATCAAAGTGCATGCACACTCTAATCAGATTATTATGCAAGAAACCCCCCTGATGGAACTTTATATCAGTTCATTTATTACAATACCCAATGATTGGAAAAGGAGATAATGCTGAAAAATTCATAAACAAAAAATTAAAATAGACCTTAGATCTGTGTAGAGGACTGAACCATCTTTCCAATGCCACAAGAATGGCGGAAAAAGGATCACCGAGTCAAAAGATATGCCCTCCGGAGTGAAAAATACAAGTTCTGAGTTCAAGGACCTGCAAAATTGAACTGGAGTAAAACAAAAAAAAACTACCAACACCACTAGATTGGAGTTAGAATCCACTTTCCAATGGTATCTTGTTTGCAAAAAAAGGACACCGTATGCAAAATTTATGCCCAATTTTGTAAAAGTTCTCCAATTTGGCCAATAAGGCCTGCAGATAGCCCAGGGGGCTAAAAAAAAATAAGCCCCTGGTCTTGTGCGCAACCCGGGGCTGATAGACTGGGGACTGGGGCGGAGCCCCTAGTCGCCCATATGACCACATGCTAGGGACTGTGTTCGGCCGGGGGCTGGGCGCATAGCGCCCGGTCCCCCATGTGACTGCACCTTTGCAGATGGAGCCCGCGGGGGCTGAAATGGCCGGCGGCTTTGTGGAGTGGCGCCGCTAGGCTGAGTAGCTGGTGGGTGGCTGCCTGGTGGTGGTGACCTTTTGAACTGTTAGCGTAAGAACCGATGAATAGATTAATTTTTTTTTAATTTTTTTCAAAAATCATGCCTTGGGGAGCGTGTTGGGGAGGCTATACGACCCTCCTAGCAAATTTTTTTTGCCTTCCGGATCAAATACTTAGAAATCGACCAAACAATAGGCATCCTTAGGGTTTTTGGCCACTGCGAACACAATGGTGACCTCCGTTCATGCTCAAAATGCTCCAAAAAATCAGCTACCTCCAAAGCTTGCAAAAAATCACCGAGCTTGAAACCGTCATAGATTTCTTCAATGATGACCAAAATCAAAAAAATTAAAGTCATTCCTGACTTTTCCCAGCACTCTGAATCCAATGGTGGTGCTCGATCTGATCAAGGAAAAAAATCCTCGAGGAACCCCGAACGAACTCTGCAACGATTTTCTCCAGAATTTGAGAAGGGGCTGCATGTCAAGGTTCTGATACCATGTTAGAAACCCTAGATCAGACATGCAAACGTAAACACCTTCCAAATAAGAGAAAACATCAAAAAGAAAAGCTTTGCATGAAATGTGCAAATTGATATTATTCAGAATTAAGAAATTACAATAAGAGAATTGCTTTATAAAAACAATGTATGCAACCCTAATGTTGACCTAAAAACAACTCAACTAGATAAAGCTTACTTATTAATTAAGTAAACTAATTATTACCGAATCAAAACCTAAGTAAAGTTATGCAAGTGAAATTAAATGTTAATTACACTAACACATATGTCTCTCTCATACACCACTTCTTGGCCTAGATCATCCCAACCCCTGAATTGAGAGGGATTCGCTTTGAAGGTTTGAGCTATTATATTGGTGGGTTGTGGTTGTCCATGGGATCTGGGGGATTGAGGTAACTCCCCGACTACAAAGGCTCCTTTCTTCATTATGTATTCCATACAGCCATTATCTTGGATTATAATCTTGATGTCAGATATGTCGGGGATGGTAGGTGTGTTTGTTCTAGAAGTGGAGGCTATATTGGATGGGTCAATATATGGAGTTGAGGGGCCTTCATCGTTCTTTGGGAATTGGGGAACTTTTTAGTACTTTGCTTCTAGGTTCTTGCAGTAGGCAAAGGGCTCCAAATCACCATAGAGTGTAACCTCTTGGTTCTGGTATGAAAACTTGATGCATTGATGGAAATTTCATGTAACTGTTTGCATCCCATGGATCCATGGACGCCCCAGGATGGTGTTATATGGTAGATCAAAGTCAAGCACTTGATAGGTGGTTTCCATAACAACTAGCCCTACTTAAATAGGGAGTTGAATAGTGCCCTAAGACACTCTTTCTTGATCGTTGTAATCAATAATTGTGATAACTTTACCTTTTTCAATGGAATCTTCAGAGATTCCCAAATTCTTTATAAGATTGAGTGATCAAATGTTGAGGCTTGTACCCCCATCCACCAAGACCCTTTTGACCTTATTTTTCTAAACCAGGACTTCAAGGTGGAGTGCACGATTGTGAGATGGCTTGGTGGGGAATTCCTGATCAGAAAATGTAAGGATATTCAAAGTGGTGATGTTACTTACCATAGCTTGGAATTTCTCCATATCAAGGTTGGCAGAGATGGTAGATGAAGCCAATGCTTCCTTAAGAATTTCTCTGTGGGTAGCTGAAATCTTCAGTAACTCCATGATGGAGATCTGAGCAGGGTTTCTTTTTAACAGGTCAAGGACGTTGTAACCATTAGGGATGGATTTCTAGTTTGAGGTGGATGTCCTAGGTGGTTGTGATGCCCCGAAAATGGTGACCTTTCCACTGCATGTGGTGACTCCACAATCAGCTTTGGCTCCTTTGATGCTAACAACTCCACCTTTGTTGTGATCGAGCATCAGATTCATGTAGATTTTTAGATCTTGATTACCACTTGGTTGCTCAACATTTATGATTTTGTCATTGATGAGATCTTGGATGATGTTTTTCAATTTCATACAGTTTGTGGTTCTATGCCCCTTGAGCTTATGATAATCGCAATGGAAATTTTCATTGTACCAGGGTGGTTTCACCTGGGGCTCTTGGTAATTATCATAAGTGGGGATTTTGATAAGGTTCTCATTGACCAACTTCTTCATGATGGATTTTATTGATTCCCCAAGGGTTGTGAATTTCCTCTTGGGGGATATCTATTTTGTGGAGGTGGTCCTCCTTGATTATTGAGGTTGTTCACTTGACTGTGGGTTGGTTGTTGGGTTACCGCATTGGCTTGCATATTTTTTTATTATTGTTCTACGATTGATGATGTGTTTGGAAATTCTTCCTTGGACCACTAATGACGACCTTGGCATTGACCACTCCATCATTGGTGACATTCCTATTTTTTTCCCATTTGCGAACTTTATCATTATAGTTGGTGGATGGGTGACTATCTTGATGTTCAAGATATGTATGTGTGTCCCCTTGTGTAATAAGGGATCTTTTTATGTTGAGCGCCTTGGGAATCAATTGGTCATATATGTTACTATACTACATCTTTAGATAAAATGCCAAGTTTTTTGTCCAGATTGGCAATGATAGTGATAATTTGTTATTCCTCTAGCATGAACCATTTGCTCCGATTGTCCTTGGATTGCCATCATTGTAGGAAGGAGGTGAATGATTCCCCCTTTCCATTTTTGAGTGTCGATAATTCCTCTAGGCTAACATATGTGTCAATGTTGAATGCATAGTTCTTGAGGAATGCATCTACAATTTCTTGGAATGTTCTGATGCCCATAGGAAGATGAGAGAACCACTCCATGGTAGGACCATCTAGGCTCCGATAAAATAGTCACATTAGATATGTGTATCATTGTACGAGACTTCCATGCAATGTACTTGGAATTCCTTGATATGATCTTCAAGGTTTCCCAATCCATGATATTTGTCAAATTTGGGGATTTCGAATCCCTTTGGGAATGGTATAATTGCAAGGCTCATGTCAAAAGGATAGGGACATAGATTTTCGAGTGTCCAAGTTGTTGTTTTCCTTATTGAAGATCAAGCACTTCTTGCGAAAGCAGTTTGATTTGTGTCATCACATTGTCTTGCAGATCTGGAGGTGGACTGAATGTGTTTTAAGGGGGTTGGGGTGTTTGATTGATGGGTGGAGCATTGGTGGGGGTTTTCTGCAAGCTTTGCTACGCAATTAATGCCTACATTTTTTGTTGAGCCAACAAAGCTTGTTGTTGGGCTTTCTATTGAGCCACTAGCTATTGTTCCAGGTAATCTTGAAGGGCTTGTTGATAAGCTTGTTGCTAGACTTCTTGCAATTGTTCCTAGTATTGGGCTTGTGCTTGCACTTTTTGAGCTTGATATTGGGCTTATACTTGAGCATGTGCTCGTTGGGTTGCTTGTGCAGCCTGTGCGGCTTGAGTGGCTTGAGTTTCTTGCACAAGTTGTTGTTGTAGTAAAGCTTGGGCTTGAGCAGCCTGTTGTTCCTATTGTGCTTGTTGCACGGCTAATTGTGCTTATGCTTGCTGGGTAGCTAGTTGTGCAACTTGTTGATTTTAGATTTGTTGGAGTGCCTTTTGATAGGAGGCTTGTCGTGCTACTTGCAATGTGATGTTGAATGAATTTTCCATGTTGGGTCTTGGCGGTGGTGGTCGAGAATCGGGAATGGTGATGAACATTGTGATGAGGGGAACAATCAGATTGATGATTGGGGTTTGAGTGGTGGATGGAATGATTGAGATGCTTGGCCCTTGGGAAACCATGCTTTGAGAGATTTGAGGGATAGTGGATGTATTTATTTTTTGGGTTTCTTGGATGGTTGCCATTTGTTGTTGTGATATTGATGGAAAAGTGGGAGGATTTGGTATGATTATTTGATTCATGATAGGGGGTTTGTTTTGATTCAGTTGATTGATGGTGGGTAGAGGAGGAATACTCGACCCAAGGGATGATGTGGAGGTTAGTGGTAGAGGTAGAAATGGTGGAAAGATGGGCGATGCATTCTCTTGAATAGATGATGATGAGGGATCAAAGACTCCCCTTGCTCCGAAAAAATTACCTTCTCCTTGTGAGGTCATAGGGAGATATTTTTTCATGCCAAGAGGACCAACTGGTGTTGCATGAAAGGAGGATGAATTGGTATGATTATGAAATGTGAGCAGAACGTATGGGTGTAATGGATATACTGGGACAAATTGGCCAAATATGGTGTTTGAGTCCAACTCTTGGTTATTCACAAGTGGATGTGCTTGAAGGGAATGGAACAATGAGCTTCCCTTGCTAACAATTGGTGAAGTTGGAGCAATGGATGATATGATTTGTGGGATGCTTTGAGTAATGCTTTGAGTAATGCTTTGATATAGCAGCATGGGTTGGATTGGGGGCATGATCTCAAGAGGTTTCTCCACAAGAGTGCTTAAGTCATAGTTGGAATGGAGTTTAGCCCCTTCTTTGGCCAATTCAAGCATGTATTAGGAGGGGTATAACCTCATCATAGCATTAACAATTCGATCATTTTTAGGATTTTGAACCATCTCAAGGATTTCATCTTGTGTCATCCCTAAGACATTGTTGGTGATGTCTTCCACTTGACCTTCCTCTTCAGGATTTTGAGGTATTGCAAGAGGATTGATTAGGAGGTCAATGGATATCATTGGGCTGAATTCTATTTTAGTTTGACTCATATTGCTCAAAGTGGATGTTTCTTTTTTTTCCTCCATGTTCTTCTTGTATTGAGATCGAGTTTGAACCATAAAATAGGAATCAATTTTCAATAATGTAAGAGATGAACCTCTAACACCTTAGATTAGTCTAAAATTTAGGCTCAAAGAAGAGAATCTGAGTTTTATTTAAGGATCAAAGGATGGGGATGAGATAAAATAGAGGATGGATGGTGTGGATGATTGAACTCTTTGAAAAATCTTGGAGGAGATACTAAACTTTAGGATTTGATTTGGATTTGGATTTGGATAGTGCACTCATAAACTATAAGAGGTTGGATGTTGTCCTAGAGTAGACTTGTACCCAAGATGATAATTTGACTAAAGTTGTAAAGAAGGATTCATCAAGACACCCCTAGTCAAACAAGATGATTTTGGATAATGAGCTCCTAGACCTCAAAATGCTGGATTTTATCAAGAGGTAAATTCGTTCACAAGGATTTGATAATTTGATCAAATATGTGGACAAGGATTCATCCACACATATCTAACCAAACAAAGTGATTTTGATTTTCCAAAAGTCTAGTATGTTTGATATTTTCAAGATTTTCAAGAGTTTTTGGTGAGATGATTTGGATTGACGTTTGAGGGATGGATACAGATGATTGATTTTGATCCTAGATTTAAACCTAGATAAAAACTCATTTTTACAAGACCTCGATTTTGAAGAACATGCAATACTTCCTATGTAAGAAATCCAAACCTTTGAAAGAGACTCAAATTTTGTTGGTAATAAAACTCATACAAGTTAGGATTGTTCCTCGAAGCTTTCTTCTAAAAATTGCAAACAAACCTTTCTCTAACTTTACTTTCAAGATGCTCCTCACGAGCTTTTGGACTAAGACTTTTGAACTTGGGTTTTCGGATTTTGATTTTGCGGGAAATAATTTTGAAGAACACATGTGTGGGTTTCAATTATCTCTTAACTTTTCTTAATGAGTTCATTTTACCACAAACAATTATTTGATTGAAGTTTCAAACTAGATGTCTAGTGTCCTAATTTCTTGTCATCCCACAAAGTCCATTATGTGGAGAATCGAGGAAATTAAGGCAAAACTTTCCTAATGTTGACTTTAGTGAAAATAAATGATGATAAAACCCAAGTACTTAGATGCTTCTAAGGATGAAATCCCTAGGGCAAGCAAGAGCACTTGAATTCGTCAAAGGTATTTTCTTCCCTAAAAGGTTTGAAATTTTGAAGATTTTGTGAATGTTTGTTTTCAAATGTTTTGAGATCCAAGCAAAGTGTTTTCAATTCCAATAACATGCACAATCATAGGATGAAAAGAAAATATTTGTTGGGTTTCCACTTGGATAAATCCAACTATGCATACTCTTAGCGGATGATTAGATGCTTGACCACACTGGCTCCTCTCCATGGTACACACTTCTCGAGTCAGCCAAGCATCAGTACCCATGAATCTCCCATGGCATAATTCTCATCTCTACTAAAAATTGTAAGAATGTGGGGTGGCTTTAGAATGACCTTTCTTGCACCAACAAATAGTTTAGGAGTTTTCCCTTTCTAAACAAGGGGTTTTAATGTGGGAATTTTGTTCATGGGGGACAATCCATACAACAAGAGACCATTTATGCCCTTCTTTTCAGAATAATACTTGTGATACTTGAACTTTCCTCAAGTACCCACACTTATATACCAGCTGGAAGTCGCTTGGATTTAGCGTGTTATCGGTTGGGTCGTTCCCTAGAGTGATTAATTTTTCCCACCAAGTAGGCCCTCTATGATAAAAAAAACCAATAAAACATATGCGTAGTTCAATCTATCTTTGTAGAGAAACAAAGAGAGAACACTCATGATATGCTCCACTCACAGTTGCAAGAATTGTTCAATTTTAAACCCAAACTTGAGGTGTGTAGCTAATATTTTAGGCAATCAACATCACTAGGATACTTTTGGTTCTCACGATCATTGTGAAGTGCGAGAGAAGTGCATATGTATTCGAGTGATTCTAATTGCAAAAAAGATTATAAAACAATGAAAGCACAAATTCATTTTAAGCCTCAAAGAAATGATGAGTTCATTTTAGAGCACCAAGATGAAGTGTGAAATTGTTTTTTCATTTTTAGACCAAATCAAAATCTAGTATGTTTCTAAGGTTCAATTTTCATGCAACTTGAAAAAGATCAAATCAATGATTAATTCTAAACCTCCAAAAAAAGTGAGTTGGTTTAAAACAAAAAATGAGAGTAGAAAATGGAAGCTCTAGATTTATAAAAACAAGCATTAAAAAATGCTTTTTCAAGTCATAATTTTGATGTTTTAAATTTTTCAACTCCAATATGTTTGTGTTCATTGATTCCCTTGTGAAAAGGCCACCCTTGTTTCTTGATGTAAACCTATAGACATTACAAAACAATTCATATATTAGATTTATTTTAATGATTTTTGCATGGTTATTACAAAGCTAGTATTAAAACAAATCAGATTTTATGCAGAGCCTTAAAAAGAATAAATAATTTTGATATAGATGATAAAGTTTGTCTACCTTTGGAGATATTTCAAAAAAAACTACTAAAAAAAGGTCCTCATTAATCATGAACGTGTGAGCCTATAAATTCATCCTACGTCCATAGGCCTGCACAATAGATTTTGAGGCTCTACCAATACAAATAAAAAGTAAGCAAGTAGGTGCAAATCTCAAAACATTTATTGCAGCCAAGAAATTACTCACATAAAATCTGTGTTATTATGAAATTTAGCAGCCACAACTATTAATGTTAAGGGAAATCATAGTGAATTAAAGAAGGTAGTAATCATTAAGAATAGCATCATCACGAAAAAGGTATGCCTATCTGCAAAACTTTAAGAATTTCTAGCATGATGTCAATAATAGATTGCACCGTCTTCATGTTTATAGTTATTTAAAGAAGTAAATTCCATTACTCCTCTAGTTGGGCAATAACTCAGTTTGGGTGTCTCATAATTTAAAATATTAGATACCAATTCATCATTGCGCCGACAAGTTTATACAAAAAAATACAAAAAAAGATAATAGAAGATTATGTGCAGGCTATAAAGATATCCCTATTGTACAGATGATCCAAATAGCTGATATTAAATAACAATCAGAATAGTTGGCTCAAAAACAACTGGCAGAATGACCAACATCACTAAAAACCAGCATCGACTGAAACCCATTGCAAAAAAACTTGTTGCCCAATTATTAGCGCTACACTAATTGTTATTCAATGTGTAAATGCAATTTATAGCTTTCATAAGCATGACCACATCATATATAAAGAAAAAAATAATCATTATAATACTCTAAAACTTTATGAATCCACATAGTAAAGCATATTCCAGAGGAACACATTGCCAAAATGTGGTGTCATACAACTACTGTACAACCAGTTTTAATTAGATTAGAAACTAAAGATTATATCATGGTTCAAATTGCAGGGCAAGAGAAACCCCACACGTGTTGCATACAAACAAGAGAGAAGGTAGAGTATGCATAACTAAAGCTTAATGTGTCATCCTCCCTGCGGTTTATGATGTCAATGAAATTGTGAGCTTGGAAATAATGAGGAGTATCAATCCAAGACTTTGCAAGTATATGGCACGATACTCTGACCATTGAATCGACAACATGTTCAGGGAAGGATGCTAGGAGTTCGGTTTAACCAAAAAAATTCAAGAAATACATCTTTCAAGAGTAGCACTAAATTCCTATCATATGCTAGCATTCTCCCACGCCTGCGCTAAAATAGGACAATGCAGCCTCATAGACTGCAATGTCTACAAAATATACATATAATAACTTGGTGGAGTGGTTGAGAAAATTTGAAGGTAATCTATTTGGCTAGAGTAATTTCATTTAGGCAAAGAACATGCATCTTTAACTCCTCTACACTTTGTTACTTCCAATCTTCATCAAAACGCAGACACATAAATAAAAAATATCTCCACTTTCAAAAACTATAATACAATTCCATAAGACTAGATCCTTAAGTACTATTTAACCCCTTTATCCTATGTCAAGCTCGCACAAAGCAGAAAAAAACAAGGTTTCATTGTCACTGACATCGCCCAATTAATAGAGAGTTGTAGTAAATAGATAAATCCCAACACCTGAACTTAGAAGTCTCAAAAGCAACGATTGAAACCCCGTGGACATCCAGATCCTATATGTAACGCCTTACATCAAATGTGCGCAAGGCACTAGGATTTAAAGTTTCAAATCAAGCTGAAAAAGATTACGACCAGTGAGGGTTCGAACATCCATAACGCAAAAATCTTCAGATTTAGTCTTATCATTGTTGATGACACATCTAAGCTTCCTTTTGCGTCATAAACGTTAGAAAAAGTAGTCTATGTGCTTTTTCTGGTCTACTAAAAACCTAGGGAAGGTTGCATCTTTGGTATATGCACCAAAAGAGTGAAGGGAGAATATTTTTGAAAAATTAAAAACTATGGTCCAAGGAAACTGTGGTACAACTGGCATCCATCAATTGCACCTAATTAAAGGCATCTCCTTGATGAAGTGAATATGAGACTTTCTAAGCAATTGACAGGTGTGTAAAACAATGAATAAATGTTGTCAAGCTAACGTGATTAGCAAGTGATATGATGTCTATAGAGGACTCCAGATAATGTAATTGACAAGCTATAGGTGATATGAAAACTAGCAAAAATCACAATGAAGAACAACAATATTGATAACAATAGAGTATTGTGAACAATAATATCGATATAATGAAGAGATTAAATCAAGTGCAGGCTCACATTACCATATAATGAATGGTGAACATGATGGTCGTTCATTAACAAAGGTAACATTTGTCTTTGATTTGCAACATTCACCAGAAATAAATGTTTGATATTTAAGTACACCCTCTTTTAAATAGTGCATTAAAAAAAAGAGTTTACTTTCAAATGTTATTCCAACAGCATAAAATCACACAACTGGGATAAATGACACCTTCAAAGAAAATGATAAAATCCTGCACAAAAGTAAAGCTTGCAACAAATTTTTGTTTATTGTTTTTTTAATTTTTAGCAGAAATAATAAACTATCTTCTACTACATTTTTATCTGTTTCATTAAATGATCTGAAACAAATAGCGTGTGATATTTAGATTTTGAAATATTCAAAAATAAAGACTTTGCAATCAAAGCATGGACTTTATTTTAAAACTATATTCGACCTCTTATATCTAGGAAAGGCTAAGCCCTCCTTCTAGCGCCATAATCAAGATGTTAAAATCTGCAAACATGCTTAAACTATCCCACACATTATTATAGTTAGTAAAGAAAATCCAATTTAACATCCCTATGACTACAAAAAGTTTCATAATGCAATCAAAAGATCAAGTAAACCAAATGAAAACATGAAAAGAAGCATAGTGCATACCTATCCCATAGTGGATTGGTGCACCTTTGATATGAAAAGGAGCCCTTTCCCAATCCTTGATAAGCTTCAAGATGATGAGAATGCAAGATGAACTCAAAACTCAAAATGCCTATAGTGTAGATGTTCAAATTTTGGATGCAAAATGAGAAGAAAAGCCTCTTATTTATAGATGAGATTGAGAGAAGAAGAGGAAAATAGATGAATTTGAGACTAATCTTAAACCAATGTCCAAATGCCACTTGTCAAGATGTGAGAGGATGAAGGGTGAGGACATTTTGATTAATTTTCCCATAAATACAATTAGGTGTAATTTCAAATTAGTGAAATGACATGTTGGAGGGAAGAGAAGATGGAGTTATGTCCACTTGGCTCAAGGAAAAAGGACATGTAAGATGAAATAAATGCCTTGTTGGAAGGACACATCCCATTTGGAGGGATTTTCAAATTTGGAAGAATATTCCATTTTGATGCCAAGTTGAGGGAAAATAGGGATTTAATAAATCAAAATAAATGATTTATTGTGCAAGTTGCATTATCTAGAGGATGTGACATAGATTAGAATTAGTTTTAATCAGGGTTTGATTAATTTAAAAGGAGGTTAGTTGATTTTGACCATTTTGACTTAGACTTTTGGATTGAAATAAATCAAAATGAGAAGAAAATGATTTGAACTTTTATTAAATAAATATTTTGATTTATTTAACTAAAGGGGATGATGTTAGATAAAATCAAATAAATGTCAATTTATTTAATTTAATAGAATGACCTTAGAGATTTAATGAATTATTTAATTAAATAAAGACTATAGAAGCTAATTAAATAAAAATTGATTTATTTAATTAACAGTAGAACTTTAGAAGATTAATTAAATAAAATTGATTTATTTAATTAAAGAGATGACTGCAAGAGACTAATTAGATAAAATTGATTTATTTAATTAAAGAGGAACGTTAGAATTTGATTAAATAAAATTAATTTATTTAATCAAAGAGGTACGTGAGGATTAAATTAAATAAAGTTGAATTATTTAATTAAATGAGGAATTAATTTCTTTATTTGATTAACAAAATAATTTAAATGTTAATTAGTTAGAATTAGATGCACAATGTTGATTTTGCATGTCTACATTAGTTAAGTTGCATTGTAGGGTGTCACTTTTTTGCATACATGCAGGTGAATATAATTTGCATTTTTGCATGTCAAATCCTTACCAATAATCCAAAATCTATATTTATCTCTCCTCTTCTAGTCATCCAACATCAAAACCCTTCAAACCAATTGCAAATTTCTAGAAATTTTGAAAAAAAAGCTAACCAGGACTAATTCACCATTCTAGGCAACTTAGTCCCTGTCCATATTTTTTAGTTTCTGATACAACATCTGAAACCTAATTTTTGTGCTTTCTTATTCTCCTAGTATCATATACTATTTAAGTCTGGAAAGTTTTAGGAACATTTATTTTATCCATCTAGCTCAAAATAATCATTTTAGGATGGTCATTCTTGAAATCATTTCATCATTAGATTTGAAAAATGCTTACATTTCTAAAATTTTGCATGACATTGATAAAAGTACTTTTCACTTTTGCATATACAATGTTTCTATTTATAAAAATTTGCATAAGTTTGTTAAAAGTGTTTTTCATTCTTGCATGTACATTATTTACATTCTTAAAGTTTAGCATATATTGGATAAAAATATTTTGTATCTTTACATAGACATTATTTATATTGCTGAAACATTGCATGAAATGGTTACATGTATTTTTCATTTTTGTTCAAACAATGCTAGTAGATTACATATCTAAACATGCTAAGAAAACGTCCCTATCCTCTCCCTATGAGAGTGTTTTAGTGAAGTTAGACACAACCTTGACATTCCTAATGATCATATTTATTCTTCTCCTCATATCTCTCCTCTTGGTGACAAAGATATTTTGGTAGAATAACTAATCAATGAGTTTGAGAATCCGAGTTGTTTCTCTCCTCTTACCTCTCTTAGAGGACAAGACCTTCCTAACCAAGACAACATAAACATAGAAAATCATGAAAATAACATTTGTTTTTCTCCTAGTATTTCTCATTCTTGTGAAGAAGATACTTTGTTGTTAGAAAATACAATTAGTGAAGGTCATGAAAATATTAGTTGTCCCCCTTCACCTAGAGAAACCCTTATTGAGCAAGAAAATTCAACAATTGATCATTCCCCTACTTGTGATGAAGTCCTTTTAGAAGAACCAACCTTTGATTGTCAAGAGAAATTGGTTTGTAGTTCTCCTAAAACCCTTCCTCCTATGGAGGATATCATGATACACAATAAAGCTAACATTGACAATAATAATATTATATCCTTTGAAGTAGTTATAGAGACAGCCTTAGCCTCTCCCTTGCTCAAGGATGTTAATATTATTCAACCTCACCTCATCCTCTACCCACATTCAAACAAACCTTCAACTCAAAATAAACTTAAACTTGTCCTCTACCCACCTAATAATAATGTGTCACAGCAATTGAGTTACAATATTGTTGCTCACACACATTACACAAGAAACAATCCATGCCAAAAACAACCAACACCAACACCCTTACCTTCACCCATTCCCATATTACCTGCTAACCCTCGATTAAATTCACTTCTTAGGGAGTATGATCTTGTCGACGAACTTAAGAATACTCCTGATAATATCTCATTGTGGGATCTTATTCAAGCCTCCTCTCACTATCACAACATGATGCAAAATGCCCTACAATTTCTTATCCCTTCTAATGTGCAACCAAATGATATAGAAGCTATTATTCATGAAAAAAATGCTAATATTGTTTTTCACCAAAGTGAGCTCCCTCCTTTGGATGTGCAAAAAAAAAATGAAGCTTTCGTAATAATCTCTCAATACAAAACAAAAAGGATCAAGAGAAATCTTGTAGATACAACCTCTGCTCTTAATGTGTGTAGTGTGAGTCTTCTGGATAGGCTTGGCATTGATCGCTCAACCATTCGACCTGATTCTCTATCTATTCGAGGATTCAATAACGTCACTAAGAAATCACTCAGTGTGGTTTCTATACCTCTTATAGTTGGAATGGCCACATTGGAAATAAATATTCACGTTATGCCTCATGAAGTCTCATATAATCTTCTCTTAGGAAGACAGTGAATTCATTCAATGAATGGCATGTCTTCCACTCTTCATCATAAGATGAAGTACATCTACAACAAAAAAAAATATACACACTTGAAATTGACCCTGAACCTAACAGTTTCTTGAACATTGAGAAACAAGAATCAAATCCCTTGAACATATTAACACCAACCACCCAAGTGGAACCCTCACAACACACAAGTAAATAACAACATATTAAGCAAATCATGAAGCTCTTAGATGATGATTGGGGTTCCTTAGACTTCACACCTATAATCATTGGAGAATACAAGATCACCTGCAAAGACTCTAAAAAGGTAACCACAGTCTTGTCACCATAAGACTCATAAAATCCTTCACAAGCATCCACCTCAACCCCTTTAGACAAAGAAGCAAACAACGAACAACCAATCGATCCACAAGCAATGAAAAATATTTATGGAAAAGGGTATGAACTCATGAAACAACTTGGATATAGTAGAAAAGGATGTGGTGCTAATGAAAAAGCAATCTACAACCCTATCAAGCCTAATATGTAAACAATAAATCATGGTCTTGGTTATTGTCCTTTGATTAAAATCACCAAGCCTTCACCTCACATCAACACTATCCCAGACCACCCTTCTAAACCAACAAAGAAACCTTTGCTTAACATCAATTTCATCTCACAACCCACTATTGATTTATAGTTTACACACTCCTCTAAAGGAGTGTACAAAATCTCACAATCTATAGTGCCTTACATAAGTATGACATCTTGTACTAAGCAAGACACATCTTTGTTACAAAATAAAGGAACACCTTCTACCCTTGATCAAGAGGGTATCTTGTTGAGACTCCTCCAAGATCACTTGATCTCTCTTCCTCCCCACACTAGAAAGAAATTCTTTTACAAGAATTCCTTTTGCACTTATCACCGAGTCCATGGTCATTCTACTAATGAATGCAAGGCCTTGAGTTGTAAAATTCAACATCTTAAGGATTTTGGTGCTCTCCCTTATGTGGGGGTACCTCATTCCTCTAATTGATACTACTTTTTCACTCTACCTTGCATCTCATCAATCCTTTCAGCTCAATCCTATCCTACATGAAGTGATGGCAAGGGGTTAGGTAGCCTTGTTCTCATATGTCACTTGTCATTTTCTCTTGTGACTAATCATTAACCTTTCATGAACATATAAGAGCAAGCTTGGGATGTGGACAACATGTCTTAAGTTGACTCACATGTGACATACTATCCTTTTCCTAACGTAGCCTATATCAAACACATGACTTGGCATAGGGCTTTTTGAATAAGCTTGCATATCCTCTTCTTCTACTTTGAAGAAATTGCTCACTGTAATGGTATTAGCAACCACTTTAAAGTGGGGGCATACATTGAAACTCACATTTCATTGTGCGATTTTCCTTTTTCTTGCGATTCCCTCTCTTGGAAACATTAGGTACAATTCTCCTTTAGATGAGACATTTGCACTTTTCCTCTCTTGCAAAGAAGATGAGACATTTTCACTTTTCCTCTCTTGCAAACAAGATGAGAGATTTATAATTTTCCTCTCTTGGAGACATTACGCTTGATGTTCCTTAAGATGAGACCTCACACAAACAAATAAAAATACCTTTGAACATTCCTTACACCATCAAACATCATTTTCTTTTATGGACCTTATTAAAGTTATCATGAGGTATAACTTTGGTATGGTTTGAGTGGGAAGCCCAACCAGTGGCATGAATTTCTCCATAGCCACCTTTGTGTGTGTGAGTGCATACTAGCCACAAGTGTATGTTTCTCACCTTTTGGGCCTTCTCACCAAGCGAACAACCAAAAGTCTTGTCACCCCAGAGTGAGTAAACATCTTTTTGGACAAACAACCTAGATCTGATCCACAACTAGCTGGACAAATGGTTGAAGCTTGATCCACCCTTTCAATTTCATTCCTCTCGTCTTTCTATTTCTTGTCATTGCATGATCATGCATCTTGTTTTGTTGCATATCATTCACCCTTGAATGTGTCTTCTTGCATTTATGTATGTTTGACTTAGAATCTTGAACCCTGGGGGCTTGATCGCCTTCTTCATCTTTGTCATTCTTCACCCTCTCCATTAGGCTACTTTAGTGTGATTTGGAAGCAAGTTCATCCTCTCACTAAAGTGGGGGCTAAATCTGTCACCAAAAAGTGTAGCCTTGACACTTTTCACTCATTTGTGCTTTTCCTATGGATTTTGGACCTCATTTTACCCATTTCAAATCCTTATTTCAAAGTGTTATAAATATTTGTACCAAACTCTCACACTTTCCTTGGCTTATCATCACCAAATCAACCCTTTTTTATGACAAAATGACCCCTTAATGCACTTATAGGTCCTACTTAAGTGTGTTTCACAAAAAAATCTTGACAGACATTGTTAATCATATTTTAATTCTCGACAACCATTCAAATTTTCCCAAGTGGACTAAGTCACCACCTTGGGCGACTTAGTCCCATGTGGCTTAAAAATCATATTTAATTTAAAATTATTGTGGGATATTGTCTCCTAAACCCTAAGTTCGCCCTATGATGAGGTATTTTCTGGAAATTAGGGAATAACATGTATAAATAGATGGGTTTCCCATCATTTTTCATCTCCTAAATTCTAATTTTTCCATTCCATTTCCCTCACTCATTCTTCTCAAGCGCCCATCTCTCACTCTTTTCAAGCAAGCTAGGGTTTAAGCATTCTAAGTTATCAAGACATCTTTCTAAAGCATTTAAGGGCTGATTGTTGCAAAAACTCAAGCTCAATCATCATGGCAAGGTACTAACTCCATTATTTCATGTTCATACTTCATTCATTTTCTATTCATTTTGGTTTAGTTACCTAAAAGGGGTTTGACCAAGGAAAAACCCCATGCCCTAACAATCAACATTTATCTCTTTCTCTCTTGATTTGTTTGTAGATTCAGGTACATTCAAGACATTGAAGATTTTTTGAAGACCTCTCCTTGCTTGCAAAGTCAAAACATCCATCAAAATTCACTTTCACGACTTGAAATCAGAGTTTTAGAAGCAGACAGTTATGCAGAATTGAAGTGCAGATCGAGGGCTTTTGTTTCCCCTTTCAGATTTCTAGAAATACAAGAAGTAGACTAAGTCACCACTAATGATGAATTAGTCCCACTATACATTCCTTTCAGTTATTTTTGCATATTCGGACACTCATTTAGCATAAACAGGTTTCTGGGCAGTTTTTCCAGATCTGGGACTAAGCTGCCCAGATTGGCACAAGTGTCCCAAGTCGACTTCTGAAACAATTTCATTAGGATTCTAGAATTCCTTCTAATCCCTTTTTAGCCTCCACGTGCACACATTTTTTTTCTGAGTTCTATGTTATTGTTTATTTACATTTTTAGGTCATATTGTACATGTTTGCATACAACATTGGTCTTTCCAACACTTTGCATTTCTTAGGATTAGTATTAATAAATCATTTATTTTTTAGTTTTCTGTATTTATATCATTCAATTATACACACATTCACATCCCCCATCACTCCCCTCAAACTTTGAATGTAACATCTAGCATTTTGGTATCCCTCTCTCCTTTTAGGTGAAAAACCCTAGACGAGTTAGAGAACCCTAAGTGGGTACCAAAATCTTTGTTATAATGTCTTGTATCAATATGTTTCATGATTTTCTTTTTTCCTCATCTTTTTGAAGTTCCCAATAACAAATTTTTCTTCATGATATTCTTTTTTTCAGTTCCCCATAGCAAACTTTTCATTATTGTAGTTTGCCTCTTCTATACTCCACATTTTAAAGTTCTATTTAATGTCATTTTTTTCTATAATATTTAGCAGCAAATAAGTGTTATTCTAATACCTCTTATACAATTTATCTATTTTTCTTCAATATTTACTACCAAATAATGTAGTTTGAATCTTGTATGAATACGTTTCAAATTTTGTTATCTGTGTATAAATTTAAAAAAATGGGAAAGGTTTTCTTTACATAAAAACATTTAGGATCGCATCATATAATTGTTGTCCTAACCTAAAGAAAATAGGTATTGTCATAAAGAACTGAGTTTAAATAAGGGTATGTGTAGGATCATCATGGAAAAAACAGGCCCTTAAGTGGCAATAAAAAGACAGAAAATCAGAGTTAGACAACTTGACATAAAAATTTGAATAGGTTATCTATATTATTTCAAAAAAATGTAAAAAAAGAATCTGTAGAAAATTGAATGTAATTTCTAAACTACTAGACCTTTATTTAAAAATAAAAAATCTATTTGGTGAAAATTTGAAATTTCAATGCAGTAGTATTTAAATGTTGGGGTAAAAATAAGAAGTAGGTGTCTGTCTGACCACCCTAACCACAATAAAATGATAATATTTTTTTATAGGATTTTAGATATAAGTAGAGAACTCATGTCCCGATATGATGCATATTTTTTTATAATTTTTTTCCAAGTAAATAATTAATTAAGAATTTTTTATTACAACTTTTAAAAAATATAAAATCTCGTCTGTCTAACCACCTTAACTTGGTAAAAAAATCATGAAATTCAATTTTTTTTTTTTAATCCTATAGTATGGAATGCATAGAATGTGACTCATGTTTCAGATTCAAAAAATGTGATACCTTTTGAAAGTTATAGATTTTTTTCAATCAGCCTATCAATTAGGAATTTATTCGTAATTCTAATAGAAAATGAATAATAATTATTTATTAAATTCAAAGTAAAGCATAATTTATATTGGTAGAAAGCCGAGAATCTCCTCTAAAAACCCTTTTCGTTTCATCAATTTTGGGTTAAAAAAAATCATCAGCCACATGGGTCATCATATGGCTTACATATTGCCACTTTTTGGCCCATCATGATCTTGCACATACCCATAATTAATTTGGAAAGATGAAAAGATAGTTGTATAAGCATGGATAAATGCAGCTGACAAAATACAATATGTTATGTATTTGTAGTAGTCAATCTATGATGGTGCAAAGAAAAACAACAAAACCCATTATTTTTCTCCTCTTTACCATATTGGCATCATGAAGCCTCATGGGCTCTACCCAAACCCCCGAGCAAGAAATGTATGGAAGACCCATTAGAAATTTAATGGAGTCATATCATATATCACACAATGGAGAAGTAGGGAAAATTTGGGTGTTTTCATATATGATTTCTTATATTGCAGTATTTTTTTTACTGTAACAACTTTAAAAAGATGGGTATGTTGATAAAGAGCTACCTATAGATACTTTTCCCCAAAATTTGAAAGGATGACTATAGGAACATGGACAAATGTAATGTGTACAATAGACTATGTTTATTGTAGTCAAGTGCATATAAGAATTCGTGCATGCATGTATATATATAGCAACAAATATATGTTGTTTATCTAGCCATGTATGAAGAAAAGGGTTGAATGTATAACTTAGTAAAATATAAATTTATAAAAAAAACCTAGTTTATTGTTACAGCTATGGTCTTCTTTTAGGTACCAATTGTCCCATGGATGGGCTTCATATCTCCTTTTCCATCTATGCTTCCATTGAGACCAACATTATATTACTGCAAAACAACATTTTATTTGAATATATCAAAATATATGTCTTTGGTTAGATGTGTATGGAACAAAAAAAACCATTACAAAACAACATACAACAAAAAAGGAGGTCAAATATTGTAGCTTTTGGAGCACAATAATTGTAAAACGCTCTAATCTGCTATCTAATAGAGGTGGATGGAAGGATTTTTCAATAGTTTTTTATCAAAGCAACACGATAGTGGCTCATTTCACAATGCAACCAAAACAATATACATCTTCACAATACAATAGTCAATATTGCATTTACTCCCCCCCATGCCATCATGCAACAACGCTAGGATGCATTAAACCTCACACAAGAAAACACTTACCATTATGTTTCCATTGGTCGAGGCAACCAACTCCACCACTACCAACCCACGTGGTCAACAAACTCCACCGTCATTGTAAATAGGTTTGAACAACCCGTTGAAAATTGCATGGAGGCTTATCATATATTTCTAAGTGTAATATACAAGAAGAGCGAAATAGTGAAATGCCCAATTCTTTATGACGATACCTATTTTCTTTAGGTTATGACAACAATTATATGGTGTGATCCTAAATATTTTTATGTAAATAAAATCTTACCCATTTTTTTAAACTTATACATAGACAACAAAATTTGAAACATATTCATACAAGATTCAAACTATGTTCTTTGGTAGTAAATATTGAAGATACATAAAGAAATTGTATAAGAGGTATTAGAATAACACTTATTTTCTACTAAATATTATAGGAAAAAATGACATTAAACATATATTTTAACAGACTATAATGATCAAAACAAGTCACTAACTTGTACAAGTTGTTCCCTCTTCTTATTGTTCCTTGGTATCTCTGTGCATCTTTGCCATTGTACCCATTCTGCATAGGTTATTAGTTGGTATGTTTCTATAAAATTTAATTTAAAATTGTAAACACTGAAAATTGGTCTAGGCCTACGACACCATTTTTGACATAGTCCTCATATTCATAGTCATGAATAAATAATGTTAATTATTTAATTACTTTCTAAAGTCACCTTTCTTCTATTAATTATTAAATAACTTTAATTATTTAATTACGTCACTAATTAATTAATTCTCTTTCTAAATTAAATAATTTATTATTTAATTTATCCTTTATCACATTTTCAAACTATAATTAAATATTCATTTCGAATTATTTAATTATTCAATAACCTTTTCGACAGTGAATTAAAAAAATCTTTATTTAATTGATTAAAACTCTGAATTTTGAATGTTGAATTAAATAATCATTTAATTCATAGATATTGTTATTCTTTGAATATTCCTCAGATTAGATAATCGCTTACTTATCTAAGTATTCACTTACTGCTTGAGTTGAGGTATAATTCATTAGTCAGTTATCTGATGATGTATTCCTGATGAACAGACTTTCTGTCTCGATCAATCAATCATATTATTCTACGTACAAATTATTATTAATTAAATGACATTATTTAATTAAATAATTCATTTGTGCATTCGAACACAATGTTTCTACTTCATCTTCACATGCAATTCTTATTCTTCTGAGTTTTGAATAGTCTCAACATCAGATTAAATTATTATTTAATTTAATCTCTATCATGCAGACTTTATCACTCATGTTGTAACTGACACAAATATTCATCACATGGCATTCATCAATCTTGACCATCAATCTCTCTTTTGAATCTGATTTGATCGTTTGAAAACCAAATTTTAATAAATTGACTTGACCTTTGTCATTATTCCTCCTCCCAAAATCTTTATACTTTAGGATGCTCATAATCTTCAATATTTTGATAAGTCAATATTCAACACGTCATAATTGCATACTTGAGAAATCTAAGGGCAATTATCACACAAACGACAAAATGGAGAAGTGCAATTGAGGTCATTCGAAGGAATATATAGATGTTCAGTGAGATCAATCTTTTTTATAGTGTTTTATGTTTATTTGTTCTTTGTTGTTAAACATAGGATTAGATTAGTGTTATTAGTTCTTTTATTGCTTAACTATCTTGTTTGAGTCTTATTTCCCATGTTACAAAAATCTTTCAAAAGAGGCTGGTATACGGTGTGGAGCCAAGAAAAGAATTATTTTGAAACCTTTTTCATAATTTGAAACATGAGGTAGGGATAGATGCATTTGGCAAGGGTTGGAACTGTTCCAACCAAGCCTCTTTGTTGCAACGTCAAGCAGTGTATTTGTTGTTTCATAAGCTCTTATGAGTCGTCATGAAGAGCCTCACCAAAAAAAGGAAATATAAACTTATAGAATCAAGATCTGAAGGCTGGCGGTTGGTACCCTCAGAGTAGGGCTCTACAACGCAACCTATGGCCTGGATGTCAAAAAAAATCTTGGGGGGCTCTGGAGACCCATCCACAAAGCCTGATTCCCTAGACATAGTTGTGGGAACTTTTACAGGGAGAAAATGATATAATTTGAGTTGATTGATTGAGAGCTCAATTTCACAATAAAAATAAGAGATTAATGTATTACAACATCTAATGGCAACTAGTAGACAACTTTAAAATATCAATAATTTGTCAACCATTTTACTAATTTAATTAAATCAAAATGGGTATAACCATTCCACTTTTAGTATTGTCGAAACAGTAGGAGATACAACAACAAGAATAAAAATAATAAATGTAAATGTATATATCTCTATATTTATTTGTTTATTTTTAAGGTTGCTTATATATGTATGCATGTAGTTTTTACTGTATTTCTACATATACCTATTTGCAAATATTTGTATATGTTGCTAGTTGGTCCTTTCATCCTTTCTTATCCAAACAATAGGATATACAAGAATAAGAATAAAAATGATTAAGTACATATATGTGTTGAATTTACCCTTTTTTTGCACATGTAAAAAAAACACATATAACCAAATATATATATCCATATGTACACATGTATATATCTATTTATATATACACTTCTATATCTAAATAGATGTGTATACTATATTTATTCTTGACTATGTAGTCATTGACATATCTATATATGCAACAAGGGGCTCTTGGCCACCTTCAAACAAAAAATTATAATGGTAAATGGTTGCTCACAATGCTAGACAATGATAATGAAGATGGTGGGACCAAGCAAATGGAATATTCAATATTTGCAGCCTCAAAAAAGTACATTGTTGCTGGCTTGAAATATAGTTTTGTGCACTGTTTTTGGTGTTTTTCAATGTATTTAGTTTCAATAGGAACATTGCACTAGCAAAGTGTAAATAATTATACAAATTTGTTATGAACATGTTACAGATACTACACCATTAAATGTTCTATTATTAACAAAATCTCAATGCTATATCATTGAATGCTATGGTTGTATTGTAGCAATTTTCTCATAAGCAAAATAATACTTATATATGTTATTTTCAACTCTTTTTAAATCAAAGTCTACATAAATACAAATAAAGATAGCATACACATCTGTTTAGATATACATGTGTATATATAAATTATTGTTGCATTATCAAATGAGCCACAATGGTCTTGGTCTGTATATATGGATATATATTTCTACCTATATGTATATTTTAAAATATGAAACAAGGAATATAATACATATATATATGCATATATGTATATGTATATGTTTAAGGGAATTCAATACAATTTCCCTTTTATCAATAGTATTTAGTAACAAATAAGTGTTATTCTAACACCTCTTATATAATTTCACTATTTGTCTTCAATATTTATTAATCGAAGAAGATAGCTCGAATCTTGTACCAATATGTTTCATGATATTCTTTTTTTTCTCATCTACTTGAAGCCCCCTACAACAAACTACCTGAGGCTATTTATGAAAGCAATGGAGCTAGTTTCCTCGATACGCAGAAGAATAATGGTTCTACAAATCAAACTATTCACTATGTAACAGTTGGTAGTCTATATAACAACTGGCTTATCATTTCAATGACCATTTTTACTAAAATATAGAGAATAGAAGAGGGAAAATATGATAATGAATAGTTTCCTTTGTGAAACTAGAAAAAAATATATCATAAAACATATTGATAAACACAAACAATATATGTAATAGTTGGCTTGTCAATTCAAAATTAAAGCTACATTATTTGGCACTAAATATTGTAGAAAAATAGAGAAATTATAAAAGAACTATTAGAAAAATACTCAATAATCATAGGTAAATGATAGATGATCGAAAACCCACATTAAACATATTGATACAAGACAAGCAGTCTATGTAAGAGTTCACTTGTCAATTCAAAATTTGAGCTACATTCTTTGGAAGCAAACCCACATTAAATAGAACTTGTAAAGCTAATGGGTAGCAATAACCTATGCAAAATGTGTATAACACCATAGACTTAATTGAAAATTCAAGCTACATTACTTGTCACTAAATATTATAGACAAATAGAGAAATTGTAAACAAGCTATTAGAATAACATTTAACAGCCACAAAATAATTTTATCTTGAATATCTTTATTTTTTCATACTAACCCTCTACATATATATATATATGCAATTAATCCTATGTTAATTTGCAATTGCTCCTATGTTAATGGGTATAATGCCAAAGATGCACAAAGATAACTACAAACAATAAATGAAGGGAAACAAAATTACTAAGCCTAACCATATTTTTTGATGAAAGAAAGAATATTTAATTGAAATTGCTCCTATGGTAATGGGTATAATTCCAAAGATGCACAAAGATAACTACAAACAATAAACAAAGGGCAAAAAAATTACTAATCCTAACCATATTTTTTTATGAAAGAAAGAACATTTAACTGCAATTTCTCCATCCATATAGAGCCATAATCTCTTTAAAGTCTTCAAAATGGGTATAACGCCAAAGATACAAAGATATAACAAGAATATATGAACAATAAATTAATCATTTATGCAAAATACCCATGTAAAATGACTTACAGATTTTGAAGAACAACAGTTTTAAAACCCTCCAATCTATGATAAAATGGAGCTAAAAGAAACAATTTTTAGAATAGTCTGCTAGCAAACCAACCACAGAGTCGAAGGCGGCGATTTTTAGGAGTTTGCTATCAAACCAACACCACAATGGCTCTTTCGACAATGCAACTTAATCAATATATTTTCTCACACATTTTGGAGTATACTTTCCCACACTACAACATTGAATATTGCATTTACTTCCTCCTACGCCATCGTACAAGAAGGCCAAGATGCATTAATCCTCACGCAAGCAAACACTTATCATTTTGCTTCTATGTATCGAGGCAACAAACTCCACCACCGCCAACCCACATAATTAGAAACTCCATGACGTCCTAAACAACCCTGGGGAACTCACCGCTGACTGAGAATTTTTCGATGCCCAAATATTCTATTCACGACTGGGCTAATGAAAATCCCGATGGAAATTTCAAACATATAGCCTATCAACTAATTACTAGTTTTTTACTTTTTTCTACTAGCCATGTTATTTGGTGAGCAATTTTTTTTTTTGTAGCAATCTAAATGGCCATTGTTGACAAGTTATCACTTCTCTCTCTCTTAAGTGACCCATGCATTGGGTTGATCGTGGATGTGGCCCATCAATTGGGTGATTTAGACCCTTATCAATATTGAAAATCACTATTTTAGTTTTAAATATTTAAGCCTGCAATTATACTATTGAAATATCTTTATTGTGATGTTGAATTGCTAATATAATGTCTCCTACCACTTGAATTTTGTTTAAAAACTTTAATATGATTGAAATGATTTATAATAAAAATAATAAATAAAATAAAATAAATTTAAATTATTTGCTTACTTATTTACTAATCATGCATTAAAAACAACCTAATTAAAATTAGATATGTCTATATTTAGAAATTTATGGAACACCAATAAATTAAATTACCTCAGCTAGTGTTCAAGTTTTTTTCCAAATACAAGTATGAGAATGTGATCTACAGCTGGTATTCACATGAATCAATAGTGTTTTTGGAAATCCAAAGGAAAACTTTGTACAAACGCGTTAGAAAATTGGCCGCTTCCTTTTTAACTTTTTCGAGAGGGAGCATGTAAGTATCCTTTATCGTTAATTTCGGGATACTTTGTCTCTCTTGTGGGGCAGTTTCTTATTTCAGTAGAAGACCTGTCCGTCACGTAACGCATTTTCCTCTTGTTTTTATTGGAATAACGCGCAACCATCATTGTTTATTTGCTGGCTGTCCTCGTTTACTTGTCCCTTGCATTTCCATGTATTCAAACAACGTTTCCTGGTCTTGATGCGTTTCCAGCGAGAACTGAATGGGATGTCACGCCATGTAAATGTAATAATAATTGTGGCGTATCTTCCTTCTTACTTCCAATCGAAAGCGTCGCAAGGAGTTTTCTTTACTTATAAATAACTACATTACGCGCCTAAGGATGATCTATGGGACGGAGCGTAAATTCAAGTCTTTATTCATTTCCGTTTCACCCATTACATTTCCTTTCGTTTTTGCACTCCTGTTTATTCTAAATTTGAAGATCAAGGGAGCCTTCCAAAAATAATGGCCAATCTGGATGAAATTCGTAGAGTGTATGACATGGTGGATGAAAATGCAGACGGAGTGGTGAGCGTGGATGAACTTTGTGGGTTCATCAACAAGGTAGGAATATCAATGTCGGAAGATGATGTGAGATCGTTACTGAGAAAACCTCTTCAAGAGGATTGTTGCTGCCTGCGATTTGAGGAATTTGTTGAGTTTTATCAGTCCATCCTCAATCATCAAGCTGATGAGGAAAAAGACGAGTCCGAGGATTTGATGGAGGCGTTCAGGGTTTTTGATCAGGACAAAGATGGCTACATTTCTTCTAACGAGCTTCAGAACGTCCTTTCTGCAATGGGATTGATTCCACGGGGGCAAGATACGAAAAACTGTGAGAAAATGATATGCAGATTTGATTCAGATTGTAATGGACTGTTAGATTTCTCTGAATTCAAAAGTATGATGTCATCTAATATTTCTCGCTAATGAACGGTTGTTCCTTCTTGGCAGCGTTTATGTTTATTGTGTATGTTCACCGTATAATATTCAATAGCTTTGATGCTAAAACGAGCGTATTTTAGAATAGAGATTACACATTTGAATGCAGAGAGGAGTTCCGCGGCCTATAACGAAAACAAATACGTCACATAAAATATTATTGAATTTCTCCAAAGAAGAATAAACTTTCATTAATTTAGCTTAGATAGATTTTAGATGAGTATATTTGAGTGTCATTTATTTAGACTGATTTTAAATGAGTATATTCGAGGGTATATGTTTTTGAAATTAAATGTAGAAAAATAAATGTAATAAATCAAAGAGTTTATTTTCAAGTCTGAAAAATAAATGATTTGTACGAAGATTTTGAAATCTACGATGTCTTATGATTAAGTAGAGATTATGAAAATTAATAACTTATCTTAGAAATAGAATATTCTTGTAAAGAGGCATGTCTATAGACTACAGTCAAGATTGCATTTGAAGAAATGTTTTGTAATTATAGATTTGATCTAGTAGTTTATGCACCTTCACTTTCTATTTTACTTGATTTTCCAATGGCTTTTTCTTTAATCTGTTCTAATGTCTAGCAGCTAGTAGCATTATGGAAAGCCTTTTGGAGTATTGTCATTTGAAGACATATTTTTTTAAGTGGACTCCAAAATCCATAAGAAGAAGATTAAAGACAACATGCAAGAGCCTTAAAATGATGGATACATATTTTTTACTCCTTTTAATGTATTTAATATATATATTTCAATATGGATTACCCCTTAATATTTTAGAGTGAGAAGGGATTTCCATATTATATTTTTTTAAATGAATGTCTTTAAATGTTGCCACATAACATCAAATTTGACAAAGAGTGTACTTAGCTGGCTTAGACTAAGAAAATAAGGGGGACAACCAATTAAATTTATATTTTAAATGTTTGAAATGGAAGGGTCGTTCTCATTACAATGAGGTTCAACCTATGATTATAAAAATATCCCTCAATTGGTCGATGGACATATCTAGGTGGATAATGATTATATTAGAAGGCATACACAACCTAAGTGTGATGAATGAAAGGATTAGTTAAATGTATCAAAGAGTGTATTTATAAGGATAAGGTGAGGGCTAAGTGTGTGAGAATGTTTGTTTATAAAGAGAGTTGTAAAGGATATAGGAATGAATCTAATTTTGTGCAAGATTGTATCATTTCTTATTTTATATATGTATTAAGACATTTCATTATATTGGCATAAAATAAATGGGAAATAGCATGTGTATACAAATTTCATCAATACATTTTACCCTCATTTTAAGCTACATGTGAATCCTAAAATGATCACGCATCTCAAGTTATATAATGATTACAAACATGCATGTAAGGTAAATATTATGATAGAAAAGACTACAAAAGGAGGTCCATATAAAGAAATGGACCCTGGAAGGTGCGATTAGGAATTGTTTTCTTTCCTATATTCTTTAAATAGAACCTACTAAGTAGATGAAAAATATACAATCACTATCTTTTATAGTCTCAACAAAAACTAGCTATAAGATAGGAGTTTGTTTAACTACCAAAGAAACAAGAACTATAGGAAATGAGAAAATAGGAAATTTTACATGTTTTGAAGATGATAATACTATGGTTAGATTTTTTTCCATTGGATGACATACACATGGGTTGTAAGGAAAATCATTAGTTTCACGATAATGGTTGTTTGCCAATTACATGCTTATGGTACAATTTGAACAAAATATCTTGTAATAAAACAATATGATACGAGAGAAGGTATATTGATTCAAAAATCATGATTTATCACACATGTTCACAAATTATTTTAAAGTGTCTTAAAAATAATCACCTATAGCCAATGTAAATGAATCTCTCAATAGAATGCCATTGAAGAGCTATAATTCTTGGTGTATATTATTCAATGATTTCCAATGCATTTATACAAAGGAAGGTAGAAGCAGTTGAAAGATGGAAGCAATTGAATAAATAGTTTAACTACAAACTTATCTACATACACCTGTCGCTAATTATACAATGTAATATAACAACTAATTATGCTAGCATTCCCCCTTATTATATTGTTCCTACACTTGCAACCTTGAAAGATCTAATTCACCTTGCTAAGGGAACTCCCTCAAGGCTTACATGTCAAAACTTACTGATTACATAAATACAAATTCACTAGATGATCTTTCTTTGACGGCATTGGAGTGCTTCCATGGGTGGTTGCATATAGTGTGACCTGTCCTTTCTTACTTTCTCTATTGATTAGAAAGATGTTAAAATTGTTAGAGAGAAAAGAGCTCCTCATATGATTGCGAATATGGAAGAGCCACAAGAACTTGTTAGAATAAATTTTTTGGAAACAAATTTGGAGAACTTTCGTGTTGGAGAAGACATGTTCAAAGAAGAAGTCCATCTTGCACCCATTGATAAGGAAGTGTTGGATGTATCATCAGATGATGACCTATGGATAATGTACTTTGATGGAGCATGCTCTAAAGAAGGCTCTGGAGCATGGGTCATTTTTACTTTCCCTCAAGGAAAAACTTTCAAGTATTCTTTTCTACTGCAATTCGCTTGTACTAACAATGTTGTTGAGTATGAGGCCCTTTTACTTGGTTTGAAGTTTCCTTCAAAACATGGTATCAAGTCATTAAAAAAAGTTAGGAGATTCTAAATTAGTTGTCTCCCAGATAAGATCCTATTTTGCAACCAAGGATAAGAGGCTTAGGCAATATAGAAATGTCATTTGGGACACTATTGAGACTTTTGATGCTTTTGGTATAGATTGGTTTGAGAGAGGACATAATGCTAGGGCTGATTTTTTATCCAATATAGCCATTAAATTTGATGATGTCACTTTTTATGGTGTTTCACAAATTGAGGTACAAATGAGGTAGTACCTGACAATATTTGTAACTAGCAAGTGTTTGATGATGACATTGACATTTTAAGGTTTTTGCATTGCACTAATCAGTACGAGAGCTAGGAGATTGATTTTAGTTCATTTGTGATGGAGCTTGATGTAAAAGAGACCCTTTTGGGGAATGAGGTAATCCAGTTAAAAACAAATACTATTCCTAGAGGTTTAGTTGCACTTGAAAGGGTTTTTGATGGTCCTAATAGGTCAAGTACTAAGCAGGCACCTTCCCACAAAGAGGATTTAGAGGAGATAAACTTAGGAATGGAGAATGCACCTAAGAAGTTCTACATTGGTAAAAAGATGAAGCCTCATGTTAGAAATATGCTAATTGCCTTACTTAGAAAATATAGGCATGTTTTTTCCTGGTCATATGATGATCTCAAGGCATATAGGGAGGATTTTTTCTAGCATGAGATTCCATTGAATCCTGATATGAAGCCACTCAGGGAAAAAATAGAGGCCAATCAATCCAACCCTGCAGCCTATGTGTATAACACCTTACAACACCACTCCAAAACATAATTAAGTTAATTATGTGTCAATTATGTCAAATAAAGTGTGATAAAGGATTACTTGTTTTTGACACTACAATTAATACAACAACTAGAAAATATTACTAAACTTTTATCTTTCATAAATGCTAAAATTAATTCCACCCTAGAAACATGACGAATAAAGGTGAAATTAGCAAGTAATCAAGCCTAGTTTCCAACAAAAATCATATACCATAAATGAAAAAATTATACTTCACCTTAAATATGATAATTATTTTTAATTGTTAAACAATTTAATAATAATAATTTTTTAAATATAATTATTATTTTATGATAACTAAATTTAAATAAGATGGTAAACTTTTTTATAGAACTATCTTCTAAAAACGTGAAATTCCATGATATCACTTCTATAAATAATATTAACTCTTTGAGCATTGAACCATTCAATATTTAAATCGAATGTATTATTCATAATGTGCTCTAGTTGGTTTATTTTTGCATGCATTTATGCACTACATGATTTTAATTGTTAGGCTATTTAGAAAATGATGTTGTTTGTGCAACAAAGGTCTGAATGGAAAAGTGATAGATTAAAATAAACTATGCATCCTCTTATAGGGATCCAAGGATAGTTGGTGAAAAAGCTTTGAATGAGAAAGAATCAAACTTCATTACCAATAGGGTCATGTTATGTTTGTGATAAAGAGAGAGGGGGAGATAGGGATAAAAAGAGGGATAGATAGAGGGGGAAATGACATAGAGGAAGAAATAGCATGAGACATAAAGACTAAAGACAGAGGACCCGAGAAAGAGATGGATATGAAAAGAAGGAAGAGGGAGATAGAGAGAAACACACATATTCAACGAGATAGAGAGTGATGGATACAAAGAGATGTAGAGAGATATGTAGATACATAGAGAGATCTAGAGAAAAAGAGAGAGGTAAGAGAGATAAAAGGAAATAGATATTGAGTGAAAAGAGATTAATAGTTAAATTTTCATCTATAAGATCTAATAAAATCCCATTCAATTATGTTGTGATAGATGTCATACCCTATTATAAAGCTCTTATTGTAGACAATTAATAAGGTAGAAAAAGGTTTTTGAGATTGACTTTATACGTTTTGATTGTATTTGCTTGGAAATTTCCAAGAATAATTAAACAAATCCATTTTGTGCATATTCTACAATCATAAAAATCCATTATAACAAATCTTTATGGAATTCTACCAAATATTGTTTTGTCAAAATTTGATCACTTTGAGTTTAGGTTCCATGTTCCACCCATTATATTAAAGTTGAAAATTTAGATTGTTTGATTGGTCTGCAAGTATAAAGCTTCATTACTTCTTTTTGAAAAATGATGGGTGAAGTTCTTTCTTGTTGATGCATTGACAAGGACCTTAGCGTAGGTTGTTATGTAGGTATGATGGATACCATGTAACATATAATTAATTTTCCCAAATAATTTTTAGTGGCAAGCTATGTTGTATGATACATTTTAACAATATACTGATACAATTTACTATGCTTACTTCATGTCCGACATCAATCTACTTTCTATCCAAGTTCTTTACCCCTTATTATAAATTAACATTTCCTCATATAATTTTACTTTCCCTATCTATCTATGCTATTTACTCTATTTTCACATTTGTATTTTTTTAAACTCTATATTTCCTCTACCTAAAATATACCAATTTTAACATTTGTAATAGTTGATCGCCTTGTCCATGCTTCCACATTTTTCATACAATTCTATGCCAAAATTTCCAACTATAATAGCTAGCATAAATCACCCTTCCATGATGCTTTATTGTATGTCCATATCCTTTACAAATGCATCCAATTTACCATAGGAATGAAGAATGTTGTCAAAGGTTATTGAATTTTTTTCAATAAATCTATTTCTTGTATATCGTGCAATCACTACAATCCAAGATTGTTTAGTAGGTAAGCCAAGATTGTCTGAAAATAATATACCTAGTCTCTTTTGTTTTGGATGATTGATATCCAAAAAATGTACTAATAGCATAGTTTTTAATTTCTATAATATATAGCTATAATATATAAATAATATATATTATTAATAACTATAAATAATACAATATAATATATTTAGTATATAGGAAATGTATTATATATTAATTATACATTTATATTTGATAATTTTTGTTATAAAATATAATATATAATATTATGTTATAAATTGATTTACATTTAATAAATTATTTAGTATATAATAATAAAATTCATATTTCATAGTATATAGGTTTTTTTTTATACACAGAGTATCACTGCGCGACCCCCACCCAACGACACCCAGAGATGAGTGGGGAGGTGAGACTAGCCCCTAAGGGTGTTATAATGGAGCCCACAACCACATAACACCTTGTAAACCTAAGAGCTGAGTTGAACCCAAAACCTCAAGGAGAAAACTCAAGGCTCAAGCCAACTGAGCTACTTGTTTGGGCTATATTATATAAGTTATTATTATTACTAGAAAAACTAATGTAAGAAAAACTTGAGTGAAGAAACAAAATGTGAAAACGTGACATATATGAGAAAGCCAATGTCACCCATGTGCATGCCGTTAAAGGGCACACATATCTAGTTATTTGTTGATTTTTTTTTCACTTTTTAAACTAATGTGTATATATATATATATATATATATATATATATATATATATATAGATTAGTGATAACATGATAACATCATATTATATAAATTTATAGTTATATATATTAACATTTGAATTATAACTTTCTATGTTCAATGGAGGCACAAATCTAACACCAAAACAAATAGCTAGGATATATGATTTTTTTAATTATAAATTAATGTTTATTGTATGAAAACGGGGTTTGTTTTCTAATTCATTTTTTTTGTAATTTGGAATTGTGAAGTAGATTTATAAAACTATTCATAACATTCAAATATTTTTTCATTGGTTTTATTCATATGTTTTCTAATACAGATAATGTTATAATGTATTAAAATATATTTTAAATTGTAGATTTTTAAAAATAATTTTAATATTACTTTTGATTAAAATAATCATACATTTGATATATTTTATATTATATAATTATATTATTATTTTTATTATTATACTATTATTTTTTATTATAATATTATTACCTTATTATCTTATCTTTTTTTTATAATATATTATTATTATTAATATTAATGATGTAATACTAGTATTAATAGAAAAATATTAGTAATAATAATTTAATAATAATAAGAATAGTGTAATATTATCATAATTAAAATAATATATTAATAGTATAAAATAAAAATATAATAATAACTCTAACCTTTATATTATTGATATTAATATTAACAATAATATATTAATAAAATATAAATATTATAATATACATATTAAAATAAAAATAATAGTAATATAATAATATTAAAAATATTATAATCATATAATACTTACTTTAATTAAACCCTAAGTCTAAATATAAGAGAACACTAAACTTTACTAAATACCTCCCCTAATTGAACTATATACTCCAAACTCTTAAGCTATACCTAATTTATATTCATATTGACAATAATATATTAATAAATATTTAAAACATAATAATAAACATATGAAATTATTATAATAACATAATACTTATGTATCTACAATCATAACCCTGATTTTAACCCTTATTAAATATTTACCAAACTCTAGTATTTATTAATAAAATAATAAGAATAATATGGTAAGAATAGATTAATGAGAATAATATTATACTATTATTAATAATAGTATAATATTAAATATAATATAATAATATAATAAAGATATAATGATTTAAGAATAATAATAAAATAATAGTATAATATAATAATTTCAGGTCAATAAATCAATTATTTTCTTTCTAAACACCTCCCTAATGGTGTCAACATCTATTCTATCTATTCTTGATTTCAAAAATGATCAATTTCCAAGCCAGTACATGGGTATCCCATTCTTCTCAGGGCCAAACAAGCTTTAGTTTTGGAACAAAACTGTGACCCAAATTTAAAATAGAATAGCATCATGGAATGGAAGATGGCTAATAATGGTAGGAAATCTCACACTAACTAGGGTAGTCCTTTAGCTATTCCCAATTATGTTATGTTAGCCCTTAAGCTACCAAAAGTAGTGCAGTTGAATATAGAGCAATGCATCAGAAAGTTCCTCTAGCATGGGAATCTTGACAATAAGAAAATGAGTCAAATACCACTAGAGTTTCATCGAATACAATATATAAAGAAACAAATATATCGAGGAGTTGTTTTACATAACCTAGAGGCAAGGAATTCTGCCTTGCAGGCTAAACTAGCATGGAATTTAAAAAAAAAAACCTTCTTCCAATTGGGCCAAAATTATGTGAAGAAAATATATGGACTCCACAATGCTTAAATGAATCTTTACAATAATAAATCCACCAAAGGGATCTAAAATGTGGGATTTTATCATATCTTGGAGAGAATTTATCATTCCATATTTAACATGGTCTATATGTAATGGATAAAAAGCACTATTATGGGAAGACTGTAGGAATGGCTTCACACAACTATTCAAAATTGAAGGATTGAAAGAAGTGGGAATATACTTGAAACACCATTGGGGTGAAAAATTAAAATACTACCTTAAGTTGGAAGAGAACCTTCTTTTAAATGCAAAATAGAAGAAATTTACTAGTTGAAATTTTTTAGCAAACCAAAAGTCCAAGTTATCAAAAATTCTCCAACAGAGACAATTGTTTGCTTCTAGGGACCTTGACAGGCTCATTTGGGCTCCTTTTGAGTTAGGAAACTATAAGTTCAGCCTAGGATACTCATTAATCATTCAATGAATAAATTCTATAACACTAACCCTAACGCTCGCCTTAATCATAATCCTATAGCTAAACTTAATTCTATCTCTAACCCTAACCCTTACTTGAATTCTATATCTAATCTTAACTCTAACCCTAACTATTACCCTAATCCAAATCTTAGCCCTAACCCTAACCTTATGCTAAACCATAACCCTTACCCTAATCCTAACTATAACCCAAAACCTCACACTAACCCTAACCCTAACAATAACCCTAACCCTAACCCTAATTTATTTTATTTTTTATATGTTGCATCGTGAATGCTACTAGCATATAATATGTATAAAACACACTGAGAGATATCCTTCTCAAGGTGGTCTATTTTTAATTAATTTATCACATTAAAAGTGTAATAGGCATCTCAAGAAGAGTATCGTGGTGTATTTTATATATATTATTAAATATATATATGCTAGTCAGAACTCATTTTTAGTTATGGGACAAAATCATGGACAATCTAAATTTTAATATCACACCAATAGTTTTGAAACCATTTATTTTTAGAATCAATAATTATTTATTTACCCCTAGTCTAAATTGATAGATTTACATGAAATATATTTTTAATAAAATATTTCTATATATAAAATATACTCTCCCTTCAACAAAACTATTTTTCAAGATGTGTTGCACATTATCATGTATGTGTGCTATGACTAACTATTTTCTTCATCTAGTTATAAATAAACATTGTGTAACATATAAAAACAGAACCCTAGGTCCTAAGTGCAAAGAGCCTGGGATTCAATAGCCTTTTTCTAAATTACATTAAGATGTAGATCAACAAGGTGATTAGATTGGCTATCAACCATGAAGGTGAGCTAATCAGACCTTGATATAAATTTAGTTGAGGATGGGAATGAATTGGAATTGATTTGGGATGATTAACCTAATGATCATATATGCCCTAATATAAAAAATACAAGATACTAAAAATCAGAAAACTAAAACAGTCATGTTCCGATAGATGTAGAAAGTGCAAATTGTTGAATAAATTAGATACTAAGAGGGGGGGTGATTCAATATCCACTAAAACTTATTGACCAATCACCATTAAATTATTTCACCATAGAGAAGATAAGAGAAATAACAAGCATGGCATTCCATAACACAGAGAACACCAGATTTTATGTGGAAAACCCAATGAGGGAAAAACCACGATGAGGATTAGCTCATAGTATATAGTTATATCAAAAGGACTGGCTCACTACTTACAAAGGACTTGCTATCCAAAATGGGGGCTCATTGCCTATGAAAATGTATAAAAAAAAGCTGGCTAACTACCAAAGTTGAACTGATAAGGATACACCACAAGTATAGATTCAGTTCCTTATGTTCTCAAATTATTCACTCGCAGACTGATCTCCAATTCGCACACTTATACTTCTTCAATTATTCACATTCACACACTCTTCACAACTCTTCACATCACATCACACATCTCTCATCTCATTGCTCCTTTTTTTCATTTCTCATTCTTCATATCTTTAGATCTTCTAAAAATATTGTATATATACCCATATAAATTTGATAGGTCAGCTTCAAAATTAATTCAATCGTGTCAACCATCATCATGTGGGCTAGGACCGAAGCTAGGTCTCACATAAAATTTGCAAACCATCAGACTGAATATTAGGTCGGCCAAGATCAACCTAATACCAAAATGTAACCACAAAAATCCAATGCTAGTGCATCACCCAAAACATATGAACATCTGAAATTGTATACATACACACTTCTAGCCATTATAAGCCTTTTCACAAAACCTTAGATCATACCAATTACTAGAGAGGATATGCAGACCAAAAATACTAGAATTACCAATAATCTCCCCCTTTGGAATTGATGGAAACATGTAAAAATTGATCAAAAATAATTTTTGATTCCATATCTCTCCTCAAAACACATCTCTCCCACTTAGATCCATATCTCTCCTTTTATTCAATATCTCTCCCCCTTTGACATCAATGACAAAGGGTTCCAAAATATATATATATCAACATGGTGACATTTAGTGTCAAAAATTTCAAAACTTCAAAACTTTCAAACATCCAATTCTTTAAACAATAAAAAACTGTTTCCACCTCAAAAAGCTTTTGGTACCTTTCTTTGATCACCAAAAGCAATTTCTTCCATTCTAGTACAACAAAATCCATTCTTATATACACACTTTCCAACAAAGCGAGCAATGTGAAGGAGGCTAGTCAATCTATGGAGGAACATTGTTTCTCACAGTCTTCTACATCAGAAAGAATTTTGGCAAGATGGTCTAGCCGGACCTCAACAATCTCTTTTAGAAGCTAGAAAGTCTTTACTACATCATCCATTTTCCTCTACACAATAATTAGTTCGGCTTGCAACTCACCAATTCTCCACCCTTGCTTCCCATCTCTATCCTCAAAGATATCAAATTTCTTCCCAATACTGTTCAACTTAGATTCTATTGCTTCAATCCTCCTTCAAAAATTATCAATTGTTGCGGGCCACAGGAGGCAATACTTGTAGATACCAGTCATTTCTTTGTCTCCACAATCAATTTAGATAACCTCTATTTTTCTTTAGAACATCTTTTCTCAACCAGGGCTTCCACCTTGTGTCCTTTTAGACCTTCGAGCAACATTCTTTCCTCAATTAATTCAACTAGATTCTCAAGCAGGGAATCAGAAACAGTAGAAACATCAATACCTTTTCGAAAAAAATACAATCAGAGCATCATCAACTTTAAGCTTGTCAATAGGAGAGGTCGTACTCCAAAATTCACGACCTTTCTTCATTTTTCCTTTCACCAACATAGTCTGGAGGTCATCTGGATCAGAATATTAAGATCCAGGCTAAGATTCTTCTTCTTCTTCTATTTCTTCATGGATAAGGGTATGTTCAGGATCATCATGGAAAAAACAGGCCCTTAAGTGGCAATAAAATTCAGAAAATCAGAGTTAGGAAGCTTCATGTAAAAATTTGAATAAGTTATCTATATTATTTCAAAAATGTATAAGAATAGAATCTGTAGAAAATTGAATTTAGTTTCTAAACTACTAGGTTTATTTTATTTATTTTTAAATCTATTTGATGAAAATTTAAAATTTCAATGCAGTAGTACTTAAATTTTAGGGAAAAAATAAGGAGGTGTCTGTCTAACCACCCTAACCACAATAAAATGATAATATTTTTTTATAATATTTTAGATATAAGTAGGGGAATTGATGTGATGCATATTTTTTTGTAATTTTTTTCCAAGTAAATAATTAATTATGATTTTTTTATTACAACTTTTAAAAAATATAAAAACTCGTATGTCTGACCACCTTAACCTGGTCAAAAATTAATGAAATTCAATTCTTTTTTTTTTAATCCTATAGTATGTAAAACATAGAATGTGACGCATATTTTGGATTCAAAAAATGTGATACCATTTGAAAGCTATAGATTTTTTCAATCAGCCTATCAATTAGGACTTTAGTCATAATTCAAATAGAAAATGAATAATAATTGTTTATTAAATTCAAAGTAAAGCATAATTTATATTGGTGGAAAGCTGAGAATCTCCTTTAAAAACCCTTTTCGTTTCATCAAGTTTGGGTAAAAAAAAAGTCATCAACCACATGGGCCATCATATCACTTAGATATCGCCACTTTTTGGCCCATCATGATCTTGCACATACCCATAACAGCAATATCTTCATCAACTTCTTTTATTTTCCTCGATTTTGGAGGGGAATCATTAAAAAGGATTTCCGATTCTTTCATTATGGAGGAAGAGCCTTCCTCAAACCTCCTAGGCATAGCTTCATCGAAGCTCATTATATCCTGCAACGAGAAGAAAATTTTCTTGCACGCATTCGCTTTATCCTCTAATATTTCCAAATGTCTACATTTTTTTTCTTCAATTGGAATCCTAGATTCCCACTCAACATTATTTTTTTCCCTGTAAAGATTTTAGAAAATAAAGTACTAAACATGTAAGCAATGATCCAAAATGAAATGGATATCCATCTCTCTGAGACAATTGTATGTTTTCGATGAGATTCTCAAGAATTAGCTTACACAAATAAAACTGAATATTCTCCTTACCCATTTTACATGCCAAATATACTACAATGGTGGAAGTAGAGCTTTCTCTATTCCTGAAAAATATTTATACGAAATTTCATGTGCAACATATCTAACCGAAGAGTCAGTAATGGCATCAATAAAAAATGCTCAGGGATCTTTGTCAATGCCTATCAATTCTTCTACTTCCTTTTGTTTAATAGTCTTTATCCAGGAAGATCTCCAACTTTATATAATCTGGTAACCGCTTTGATCGCTTCCTTCAAAATAGAATAGGGTTTATACAATATAATGCAATCATCCTTGAATTTTCTCAAAAGGAAAAAAATGAATTCTTTATCAGAAAACCAAGGGAATTCTCCCTATACATCCAAACCAAGGGTTTGTAGATTCAGAAATTCGCTCGGTTCCAACCCTAATTCTAGTTTCTTTATTTTTTGATTATCAAATTCATCCAACTCGATTCCTTTCAACTTCAGAGGAGTATTACTACTTGATCCTATGAAAGAAATTTCCATTTCCTCTTAAGATTCAACAAGAAATTCTTCTATTACCTTCATTTGTAGTCGCGAGATAGGGAAACTTCTGACACCTACTTTCAAATATCCACAATTGTCTCTTTGAGGGTCTTCAAATCGCTTTAGAAATGCTTCGACAGAGAGTTCTGAGTCACTCTATAAATCCTTTGAATGTATGATGATCAAAATGATTCGAGAAACTTCCTTTATACTTCATCATTATGCCCTAACTCACATTAATTGCAAAAATCTGACAAAACTTTCTTCCACTTCAAACTAAGAAACCCTAAATCATTCTGCAAAGGAACGTGCTCACTTATTTTCTTCTAGTTTCCTTTCCAATACTTTTGTCTTGTCATTCCGCACAACATATACACGTGCCAGCACCTGACACGCTGCACTTCCAGGGGTTTAATTGATTCTATGCTAAAACTCACCCTAAGACCATGCTAGGTCTAGTTCTCAAAGGAATCATTTGCACCGGATGAGGGTACAGACGCATTAGTATTATCTTATTCTTATTTATTTTTCGATATCTTGCTCATGTCCTGCTTAAATTCATCCTTTTCAACCATTTCCACCGGTTTATTATCTTCTACCAGAGGAAACTACTTTTCCTTCTTACTTCTGCATACTTTTAAAATATGTCCCAATTTTCTGCAATAGTAACAAACAACATTTCTCCAGGTGCAATTTGATTTCCATTCATCCATGTTTTGCATTGATTAGCTTTATTTCCAAACATGTTATAGGAGTAACAATAGCCATTAAAAGATTGATTTTCCTTCCTCTATTCATCATCACTCTACCAACCATCCTTACTTGTGATCTGCATTTAGTAGCCCTATGTCCTATCTTCTTACATGTATAACATTGTTTGGAGAAGGGACCAAAAAACTGATTCAACCTACTCCTACACTCAGCTGCCTTATGTCCAAGTTTGTTATGTATGAAAAGAAAACACCATTAAAAGATGAGTACCTTTGTGCATTTGATTGTCTGATAGGTGATCTCCTTCCATATTTTATTTTCTGCTTTACTTTATCCTGAGTCTTTTGATTGTGCATCAGGTTAGAGTTCTGTATTTTTCCATTAGCTTCATTACCTAAGCCACTTTTGTCCTTAGAGGGTTTCTATCTAGGTATTAACTCATCAAGCTTGGTGGAGTTCGTATTAAAATCATATTCACAGAGTTTTTCTTTCTCAAGATCTTCTTTTAGACTCATCACTTCCTGTTCAAGCCTAGAGCAGACATCAGCCTTGCTTTGTATCACTATTTTGATACATTATTCAAATTTCATATTTTCATCTATTTTCAAATTCAGTATGGTATTCTCATCATTTGCTAACTTCAATTCTTCACTTACTTCTTTGTATCTTTCTTTGAATTTCTGTAACAACTCTTTCAATTTTTAGACACATTCATTTGCTTCATCAAGATTCTCCTTCAAATCTCTATTCTCAATTTCATCCTTGTCAAGATCTTCAAGGGCAGTTCGGGGCTCTTCTTTATCCATTGTTCAATCTTTAGGATCTCCTTCAAGCTAATAAACTTTTTAGGATGAACCAGAAGCTCTGATACCAATTGTTGAATAAATCGGATACTAAGAGGGAGGGTGAATCAGTATCCACTAAAACTTATTGAACAATCACCATTAAATTATTTCACCACAGAGTAGTTAAGAGCAATAACAAGAATGACATTCCATAACATAGATAACACTAGATTTTATGTGGAAAACCCAATGAGGGAAAAATACGATGAGGATTAGCTCATAGTATATAGTTATATCAAAAGGACTTGCTCACTGCTAGATACAAAAGCTCATTGCTTACAAAGGACTTGTTGTCCAAAATGGAGGCTCACTACCTACATAAATGTATAAAAAAAGGTTGGCTAACTACCAAAGTTCAACTGATAAGGATACACCATAAGTGGATATTCAGTTCCTTATGTGCTCAAAGTATTCACTCGCAGACTGATCTCCAATTCCCACACTTATAATTCTTCACTTCTTTGAATTTGCACACTCTTCACAACACTTCACATCGCATCACACATCTCTCATCTCATTGCTCATTTTTCTCATTTCTCATTCTTCATATCTTTGGATCTTCTAAAAATCTTGTATATATACCCATATGCATTCGATAGGTCATCTTCAAAATTAGTTCAACCATGTGAAGCATCATCATGTCAGTTGGGACCATAGCTAGGTCTCACATATAATTCGCAAACCATTAGACTGAATATTAGGTCAGCTAAGATCAACGTAATACCGAAATGTAACCACCAAAACCCAATGCTAGTGCATCACCCAAAACATATGAACATTTGAAAATGCATAGATACACGCTTCCATCCATTATAAGGCTTTTCAAAAAACCTTAGATCTTACCAATTACTAGAGACGATATGCAGACCAAAAATATTAGAATTACCAGAGTAAATACCGGATGGGATAAACTAGTTCTGCACACCAATATAGGGTACGAGACCAACATGGTGATGTCAATGACAATATAAGACAAATTTCTAGCATAGGTTACAATGGTTAAGGATGTGTAAAGAATGAGCAAGGCATTCGTGTTCCCATTGAACCTAATATACAAGGAACTAAGATCAGTCTAGGGTTTTCCTTTTCTAAAGCTACAAAAGCCAACCAAAGACCTTCACTCAACATCAACACTATCACATGCACACTAAGAACCAATCTCATGCTTAAACATCTTGAATTCCTTGATATGGATTCCCTAATCTTCACCTATGTGGATAATGATGAAGCTTTGAAATACTTGCTAGGTCCTTAAGATAAAACAAGTCTCACTCCAAGAACTATGCCTCTTGTGCTATGATACATTTTGAGCTCAATGGTAGTGACATTAACAAACATCCCATAAGCATGGCACCCTATGATCCTAAAATTCCTAATTCAAATGCAATTCCTTTAGGGGATACACTTGACATTCCAATGGATATAGATGATAAAGACAAAGTCATTAAAATTGGGAAGTGCCTTGATGATGAAGAACAAGAGGATCTTGCGACCTTGCTTCATGCTTTCCCTAAAAAAATTGCTTGGAAATATTTCAATATGCCTAGAATAGATCCAAAGATAGTCACCACTAACATTATTCTTGCTAAGAATTCTAAGCCTGTTTGCCAGTAGATATGCAAAATGAACCTCAAGATCGCCTTGCATTTTAAAGGAGAACTTGAAAAACTCCTTGACGTAGGTTTCATTCACCCTATTGACTATTCCCCTTGGATATCCAACATTGTCACCATTTCTAGACTCGATAATCATGTTAGGATCCGTAAGGATTTTTGAGACTTGAAAAAATCCTCTTTAAAGGATGACTACCCTCTTCCTAACATCAACATGATCATGGATTCAACTGTTGGACATGCTTTGCTATCCTTTATGGATGGATTTTATGGATATAACCAAATCTTCATCAACCTGCAAGATCAATACAAGACAGCCTTCACATCCACTTGGGGAACATTTTGTTGGGTTATGATGCCTGTTGGATTAAAAAATGTAGGCACTACTTACCAACAAGCGATGAAATTAATCTTTCATGATTATATACATAAAATATTAGAAGACTATGTTGATTAAATTCTCACCAAATCCTTAACTCGGAAAGATAATGTGTGTGTCCTTCACTAAATCTTCGAGTGCATGCATAAGTATAACATGCGCTTAAATCCGAAAAAGTGTCTTTGGAGTAGATAGTGGTAAAATTTTAGGGTTTATCATATCTCACAAAGGCATTGAGGTGGACACGAAGAAAATAGATGCTATCATTAATATGCCACCTCCTCATAAAATTTCTCAATTGCATACATTACAAGGATGGATTCAAGCCATTTGTCATTTTGTCGCATCCCTAGCCAATCATATGTTACCTTTTACACACCTCCTCAAAAAGGATGTAAATTTTGATTGGAATGACAATTGTAAACAGGACTTGCCGCAACTTCACCTATTCCAAAACCTACTATACCAAACAAACCCTTCATCCTTTATATACCTGCTTCTTCTCATGGTCTTGCCGCATTGTTGGCTCAAGAAGATGACAATCGCAATGAGCATCCTGTTTATTAAATCAGTAGAACACTCATAGATTATGAGACACATTACTCAATACTTGAAAAAATAATGTCTCGCTCTTGTATTCGCTACTAGTAAGTTGCGACATTACTTAATTCTGAAATACATGTAATGACAAAGTTTGATCCTCTTAGATATATTTTTAACAAAATAGACCTTTTAGGACATCTTGCTAAATGGGTGATGTTAACTGAATTTGACCTTAAGTTTGTATCCCAAAAACCAATCAAAGTTCAAGCCTTAACTGACCATTTAGTTGATACTCTTTATCCTTCAATTTTACCTACTAATGAGTCTTTTCCTGATGATAGTGTGTTTACCATAGACATTCCTACATGGGAACTATAATTTGATGCATCCAAGTGTCGAACAGGCTTTGGTGCTGGAGTTATATTAGTTCCATCTATCAGCAAGCCTATTCCCTTATGAACAACCAAAAACATGATATAAGAAGGGAAAGATGATTCCCCTTACTTGGCCCCTAGGGTTTTTCACCTAGGAGCTCTTTGTTAGGAAATGGGCTCTGTTTCACCGAATGATATGCTTTTTGGTTATTGCATTCAAAGGATTAAGGGTTGTGAGGTGTGTGTGAATGTGGCTAAGTGTAATGAACTCAAAATGGAAATGATTTACTAATCCTAAACCTAAGAAATGAAAAGTGCTAGAAAACACACAATGATATGCAAACATGTACAAAATGACCTAGGAATATACACTAAACTAAACATAAATGAAGGAGTTAGAATGTGTGCACCTGGAAGTAGAAGAAGGATCTGATGGAGGTATGGAATGCTGATGAAAATGTTGCAGAAGCTAAAAGGGACACTTGTGCCAATTTGGGCGACCTAGTCCTAGATTTGAGAAAACTTGTATGGAGCTTGTTTCTGACAAATGGGTGTCTGAAAATGTAAGAATCATAAATAAGACCTATCTAGTGGGACTAGGTCATCATTATTGGAAACTTAGTCCTCTTCAAGATTTTTGGAATTTATGAAGGGGAAACAGAAGCCCCCGGTTTGCACCTTAGTTCTTCACAGGTATCTGCTTCTGAAACTTTGATATTTGGGCATGAAAGTGACTTTTGGTGGATGTTTCAGACTTTACAAGCAGGGAGATATCTTCAACAAGTCTTCAAAGTCTTCAATGATCTTCAATGTACCTAAATATGCAAACACACATGGAGAAAAAGAGAAAATGTTGATTGTTAGGGATTAGGGGTTTGCCCTAGTCAAACCCCTTTTAGGTAACTAAAACAAAATGAATATAAATGATGTAATGAAACATGAAACATGAAATAATGGAGTGAGTTATCTTTCCATGATGATTGATGTTGTGTTGTTGCAGCAATCATCCCTTGAATGCTTCAGAAAATATGTCTTGTTGACTTGGAATGCTCAAACCCTAGCTTGCTTGAGACGAAGGGGGGAGGAGTGCTTCAAAAGAATAGAGGGGTGAGTTAGAACATTGGAGATTAGGGTGAAAAATATGAGAAAAGCCCTTATTTATAGAAGTTATGCCCTAATTTTCTCGAAATAACACCATACAAGCCGACCTTAGAGTTTTAGACATAGAATCTCGTAAGAATATGAAGTTAAATTTGAATTTTATGCCACATGGGACTAGGTTGCCAAAGGTGGCGACCTAGTCCACCTAGGAAATTTTCATTGGTTTTCGAGGATTGAGAGATGATTATTGATGCTTTTTGGGATTGTCTCATGAAAACACACTAAGATAGGACTTATATGTGTAATAAGGGGTCATTATAGCATAAGAAAGGGTTGATTTAATGCTGACAAGCCTAGGAAAGTGTGAAAATGTTTTACAACACCTTACAAAACTTTAGCACAAGGCTTGGAAAAGGGTAAAAAGAGGCCCAATATCCATAGGCAAGGGTCCCAATGAGTGAAGAGTGTCAAAGGCTACACTTTTTGGTGACACATTTAGCCCCCACTTTAGTGAGAGGATGAACTTGCTTCAAACTCACACTAAAGTATCCCAATGGAGATCGTGAAGAATGACAAAGATGAAGAAGGAAATCAAGCCCCCAAGGTTTGAGATCCTAAGTCAAAAAGACATCAATGCAAGGAGACAAATTCAATGGTGAATAAATTGCAGCAAAACAAGATACATGATCATGCAATGACAAGGAGAACAAGATGAAAAAGATGTGCTCACTCTAGGGCCACAAAACATCAAGTCGTATGCGGGGTGAGTTGTCCCAAAGAAGGTGAGAAACATACACATGGCTGGTATGTAATCACAAACACAAAGGTGGCTATGGGGAAATTCGTGTCATTGGTTGAGCTTCCTGCTTAACCATACCAAAGTTATACCTTGTGATAGCTTTGATAAGGTTCCACAAGAGAAAGATGATTTTGGAGTGATTTTGTTCAAAGGGATTTTTCTTTGTTTAGACGATGTCTCATCTTAAGGAACATTATGTGTAATGTCATCAAGAGAGGAAAAGTGAAAATGTACTCATATTGTATCCAAGAGAGGCAAGAGCTCATCTTGTATGAAAAAGAGAAAAAAATGCAAATGTCTCATCCTGAGCAACATTGTACCTAATGTTTTCAAGAGAGGGAGTCACAAGAAAAAGAAAATAGCACAATGAAATGTGAGTGGTGATGTATGCCCCCACTTTAAAGGAATTTCTACACACTTTTCTGTGAGAAATTCCTTTAAAGTAGAAGAGGACGAGGACATGAGATCTTGGTCGAAAATCATTATGTTGAGTCATATGTTTACAATAAGTTGCATCATGAATAAGGGGAGTATTTCATATGCGAATAAACTTAAGACATGTGGTCCACATCCCAATCTTGCTCATATATTTTCATAAAAGGTTAACAACTAGTCAAAAGAAACAATGATAAGTGACATACAAGGAAGAGGCTAACTAACCCCTTGCCCCCACTTAGTGCAAGACAAGAGTGAGCCGAAAGGAGGGAGGAGATGAGATGCAAGGTAGAGTGAAAATCAGTATCAATTAGATGAATTAGGTTCCCCCCACACAAGGGAGAGTACCAAGATCAATAAGATGTTGGATTTGTAAGTCAAGGCCCCACATTCTTTTGTGTGATGACCATGAACTTAGTGGAAAGAACAAAAGGAATGTTTGTTGAAACATTTCTTTCGAGTGTGAGGAGGAAGGGAGATTAAGTGATCTTTGAGGAGTCTCAACAAGATACCATCATGATCGAGGGGGGAAGGTGATCCTTTAGTGTGCAACAAAAGAAGTTCATGCTTAGGATAGGATGTCATACCTACACAAGGCACTATGGATTGTGAGGTTTTGTATACTCCTTTGGAGGAGTGTATACAATTTGAATCTATAGTGGGTTGCAAGATGACATTGGCTTTAAGCGAAGAGTCCTTTTTTGGTTTCAAGGGATTAATTTTGAAGGTTGGGGTAGAAGGGTGATTTGGGATAGTGTTGATGGGAGGTGAAGTCTTGGTGGTTTCTATTAGAGGACAATAACCAAGACCATGATGTGTCGTTTTCATATTTAGCTTGATAGGGTTGCAGATACCTTATTCATTAGCACCACAACCTTGTCCACTATAGCCAAGTTATTTCATAAGTTCATAACCTTTTCCATAGATCTTTTCCAGTGCTTTTGGATTGGGTGTTTGTTCATTGTTGGCTTTTGTGTCTAGAGTAGATGAGGTGGGTGTTGTCGAAGGATCTGCTGAGTCTTGTGTGGACAAGACTACATTTCCCTTATTAGAGTCTTGGTTTATGATCTTGGATAAAGGAGGGGTGAAGTCTAAGGAACCCTAATCATCATCTAATGATTTTTGTTGTGTGGGTTCCACTTGGATGGTTGGTGTTAAGATTTTGAAATGATTCTCTTTGGATTTTTCAATGTGTAAGCAACTGATAGGTTCAAGATCAGCTTCAAGTGTGTAAAATTTGTGGTTATAGATGTACTTCATCTTATGATGAAGAGTGGAAGGCACTCCATTCATAGAAAGAATCCATGACCTACCTAAGAGAAGATTGTATGAAATTTCATGAGGCATAACATGGATTTTTTTGTCCAATGTGGCTATTCCAACTGTAAGAAGTATAGTGATCACACCGAGCTATTTCTTAGTTATGTTGTCAAATCTTCTGATAGATAAAGAATCAGGTTTGATGTGGGATCTATTAATGCCAAGCCTATCTAAAAGGCTCACGCTACACACATTAAGAGAAAATCCAATATCTACATGAGTTCACTTGATCCCTTTTGTTTGGTATTGAGAGATTATTACGAAAGCTTTAGTTTGTTTTTGTACATCCAAAGGAGGGAGCTCACTTTGGTGAAAAACAATATCATTATTAATTCCATGAATAATGGTTTCTATGTCATTTGATGGATCATTAGAAGGGATAGGAACTTGGTGTAGGGAATTCTACATCATGTTGTGATAGTGGGGGGAGACTTGAATAAGATCCCATAGGGAGATTTTAGTGGGGGTATTCCTTAGTTGATCAACAAGGTCATACTCCATAAGAAGTTAATTTAGGCGAGGGGAAATAGGTAAGATGGGTTTAGGAAAAGGTAGGGGAGTGGAGGTGTTAGGGTTAGAAGGCAGATATCTAACAAGTTAAATACAGATTTGATCAATAAAATAGAGAAATAAAACACACGGGAAATTATAGCATAAACAAGACAACACAGAGAATTTAACATGGTTCAGCCAATCTGGGCTACATCCACAAAACCGCAGCATCCAATGATTTTATTATCCAGTGCAAAATATATTACAATATCATGAATAATGCCATGCTACAACTCTCCATCCTAGCCGCTTATAACAAGCTTTGAGAAGCTTCCAAAAATTAGGGTTTACAAAGTCGGCCTTTTTCTTTTTTGGTGACGAAGCGAAAACAAGGTGAAAAAAAAAATTCTCGAGGGCTACCGCCCCCGAACCCCCTCTTTTTGAGGGATACCACCTCCAAACCCTCTCCCAAGGCTCGACCCAACCCCAGACCCCAACGAGGATACATGAACAGTGTACAAGACTAAAAAGTGTATAGTATAGCATGATCAGTCACCACATACCAACAGGAGGGTGGCGGTTGTGGTCATGGATTATTATGGGTGTAATGTGTATGAGCGATGGTGTGATGACTCATTTTCTACAACACATTATGTGTGGGTGGGTAGAGAGTAATTTTAGGTTGAGGTTTGGTGGAAGGAGGGTAAAGGATGATTTGAGGTTGAATAATATTAACATCCCCTAGGGAAGGAGAGTCTAATATAGGCTCTACATCTTCTTGTAAGGGAATACTATTATTAAGGAAATTATCAATGATGGGATTATGAGAGAGGAAGGATTAGGATAGGGTTCTATGTGAGTGTCAAAGGGTTCATTCTCTTGTTCCCTATGAGATATCCTAGGGGAAGATCTTGGAAGAGGTTCATCACAAGGGGAGGAGACATCAAGAGAAGGACCACTATGAGTTTCAAATAGGTAGGGAGGATTGAGAGTCTTATGACTCTTAGTAGAAGGAGATTCTAACACCCACATGTCCTCTTTTCATTGAGGAGGGACATTAGAAGAAGGAAAAGGTTGATCACCATGTTTAGGGAGACTAGGTAAGGTAAGGAAAATGTCTATGATTTCATGTTCGTGTGCTAAAATATCTTCCCAAAGGGGATGAGGAGAAGAACAAGAAAGACCTTCATGATGCTCTACGATTGTACCTCCTTTTAACAAGATATCTTCATCACTAGAAGGAGAGGTATCAAGAGAGGAACAATTATTTTCATTATGATTGTCTATGTTTGCATTTGCTTCTAACACATCATCCTCACAAATAGGAGAGATACAAGGTAGTGTAAGGTCAATACAATTACTAACACTTTCATTCGCTAGACTCTCATAAGTGGGGAATGCATTGAATGAATGATTAACATGTTTATTTACTAACTTTTTCTTTGCAATTTTGGAAAAAAATGAAATGAACAAGCTTGAAGAATGTACAATTCAATGTAAAGGCGTAAAATGAAATGCAATTTTTAGATATCAAACAAGGTAATTTATTGATTACGCTATTCAATAAGCTAAAAAATAAATTGTTGTGAATGCAAAATTTAAAAATGTACAATGCATTAAATGAGCTAATTTAAGCTAGTTCTAATAGAATACATGTAACAAAAACACAACCTATTGATACAGGTAGGTAATGGCACAAAACAAAAGCTTAAAAACTAGGTTTTCAACTCTGTAAAGGGCAGTTTCAGAAGCTTGAAGGGACTAGGTCGCCCAGAGTGGCGACTTAGTCCTCCTAGTGATTTTTTTGAGATTTTTGAGATATTTTGATGTGTACAGGTGGTTTCTATGCTGTATAATGTAGATCTAACATGAAAATGCAAAAAATTTATTAATTTGAAGGAAATGCAATGCAAAAATGCCACCTATATGCACTTTCACTAATGCAATATTCTAAAACCCTAGAATGCAAATTAAACAATTCACAACACAATGCAATGCAAACCTAGGATGCTAAAGAATTATATATCAGAATAGAGGGTAAGAAAGTCGGGTTCACCAAAATGAACCACCAAAAACATGATATAATAAGGGAATGAGGATTCCCCTTACTAGGCCCCTAGGGTTTTTCACATAGGATCTCTTGGTTAGGAAATGGGCTCTCTTTCACCTAATGATATGCTTTTTGGTGATTGCATTCAAAGGATTAAGGGTTGTGAGGTGTGTGTGAATGTGGCTAAGTGTAATAAACTAAAAATGGAAATGATTTACTAATACTAAACCTAAGAAATGCAAAGTATTGGAAAACACATGCAAACATGTACAAAATGACCTACGAATATACACTAAACTAAATAGAAATGAAGGAGTTAGAATGTGTGCACCTAGAAGTAGAAGAAGTATCTGATGGAGGTCTAGAATGTTGATGAAAATGTTGCAGAAGCCGAAAGGGACACCTATGCTAATCTGGGTGACCTAGTCCAAGATTTGAGAAAACTGGTCTGGACCCTATTTCTACTAAATGGGTGTCTGAAAATGTAAGAATCACAAAAAGAGCTATCTAGTAGGACTAGGTTTCCATTATTGGTGACTTAGTCCTCTTCAAGATTTCTAGAATTTCAGAAGGGGAAATGGAATCCCCTAGTTCGCACCTCGGTTCTTCATAGGTATCCGCTTCTGAAACTCTAATATTCGGGCCTAAAAGTGACTATTGGTGGATGTTTTGGACTTTGGAAGCAAGGAGATTTCTTCAACAATTCTTCAAAGTCTTCAATGATCTTCAACGTACCTAAATTTGCAAACACACAAGGAGAGAGAGAAAATGTTGATTGTTAGGGATTAGGGGTTTGCCTTAGTCAAACCCCTTTTAGGTAACTAAACCAAAATGAATAGAAATGATGTAGTGAAACATGAAACATGAAGTAATGGAGTGAGTTACCTTGCCATGATGATTGATCTTGTGTTGTTGTAGAAATCAGCTCTTGAATGCTTCAAAAAATATGTCTTGTTGACTTTGAATGCTCAAACCCTAGATTGCTTGAGAAGAATAGATGGGTGAGTTAGAATATTGGATATTAGGGTGGAAAATATGAGAAAAGCCTTTATTTATAGAATTTATACCCTAATTTTTTGGAAATAACACCATATAGGCCAACCTTAGGGTTTTAGAGACAAAATACCGAAAGAATATGAAGTTAAATTTGAATTTTATGCCACATGGGACTAGGTCGCCCAAGGTGGCAACCTAGTCCACCTAGGAAAATTTCATTGGTTGTCGAGGATTAAGAGAGTCAAGTTCACGAAAATGAACCACCAAAAACATGATATAATAAGGGAAAGAGGATTCCCCTTACTAGGCCCCTAGGGTTTTTCACCTAGGAGCTCTTGGTTAGGAAATGGGCTCTCTTTCACCTAATGATATGATTTTTGGTGATTTCATTCAAAGTATTAATGGTTTTGATGTGTGTGTGAATCTTGCTAAGTGTAATAAACTGAAAATGGAATGATTTACTAATACTAAACCTAAGAAATGCAAAGTGTTGGAAAACACATAATGATATGGAAAAATGTACAAAATGTCCTAGGAATATACACTAAGCTAAACATAAATGAATGAGTTAGAATTATGCACCTGGAAGTAGAAGAAGGATCTGACGGAGGTTTAGAATACTGATGAAAATGTTGTAGAAGCTGAAAGGGAAACTTGTGCCAATCTGGGTGACCTAGTCCTAGATTTGAGAAAATTGGTCCTGAGCTTGTTTCTGCCAAATGGGTGTCTAGAAATGTAAGATTCATAGAAAGGCCTATCCAGTGGGACCAGGTCACCATTGTTGGAGTCCTCTTCAAGACTTTTGGAATTTTTGAAGGGGAAATAGAAGCCCTCAGTTTGCACCTCGGTTCTTCACAGGTATCTACTTCTGAAACTCTAATATTCGGGCTTGAAAGTGAATTTTGGTGGATGTTTTGGACTTTGTAAGAAAGGAGATGTCTTCAACAATTCTTCAAAGTCTTCAATGATCATCAATGAACCTAATATACAAACACACAAGGAAATATAGAGAAAATGTTGATTGTTAGGCATTAGGGGTTTGCCTTATTCAAACCCTTTTTAGGTAACTAAACCAAAAATGAATAGAAATGATGTAATAAAAAATGAAACATGAAGTAATGGAGTGAGTTACCTTTCCACAATGATTGATCTTGTGTTGTTGAAGCAATAAACCCTTGAATGCTTCAGAAAATATGTCTTGTTGGCTTGGAATGCTCAAACGCTAGATTTCTTGAGAAGAAGGGGAGAGGAGTGCTTGAGAAGAATAGATGGGTGAGTTAGAAGATTAGAGATTAGGGTGAAAAAGATGAGAAAATCCCTTATTTATAGAATTTATGCCTAATTTTCCTAAAATAACACCATATAGGCCAACCTTAGGGTTTCAGAGACAAAATATCGAAAGAATATGAAGTTAAATTTGAATTTTATGCCACAAGGGACTAGGTCACCCAAGGTGGCGACCTAGTCCACCTAGGAAATTTTCATTGGTTGTCGGGGATTAAGAGATGATTATTGATGCTGGTTAGGATTGTCTCATGAAAACACACTAAGATAGGAGTTATATGTGTATTAAGGGGTCATTATAGCATAACAAGGGGTTGATTTAGTGCTGACAAGCTTGGGAAAGTGTGAAAATGTTTTATAACACCTTACAACAGTTTGGCACAAGACTTGGAAAAGGGTAAAAAGAGGTCCAAAATCCATAGGCAAGGGTCCAAATGAATGAAAAGTGTCAAAGGCTACAGTTTTTGGTGACACATCTTGTCCTACCGCCTCGATTTACTATGTACAAATAACACAACTGAGTATGAAGCATTAATCATTGGATTGCGAGCTACCTAGTCATGGGAATCAAAGATATCAAGATCTATGGTGATTCACAATTAGTAATTAAACAAATCAATGGTTTCTATCAAACTAAACATGATAAACTATCTAAATATAAGGATCTCGTATTAACTTTACTAGAGTATTTTTCATCATTCACCATTGATAACATCCCTCGTAAGGATAATTGACATGTAGATGTAATGGCTAGTGTGGCCTCTTTTATCTCTCCCACAGATCCTTCTAAAAAAGTATTGTTTACCATCCACCCAATCATGAGACCCTCCATTAGTGAAAAACCTGATGATTTCCTTCCTACATTCTCGTATAATTCATGTGAATGGTATGATGCCATCTATACCTATTTAAAGGATGGTACCATTGTTGAGCCTATGACAAGAAATACCTGTATTCACCTAAAAAATTTAGCCACTAAGTACAAAATCCTTGCCAATACATTGTAGTGAAGATCCTTTGACGAAATTATTTTGCGATGTCTCAAGGATTCTAAAACTCATCTTTCCCTTGAACAAGCCCATTCTGGCACTTGTGGAGGTCTTTTTGGAGGAAAAACCTTAGTGAGAAAACTCCTTCGCATGGGTTATTACTAGAAAAAAATGGAAAAGGATTGTTATGTGTCTGTTAAGAGATATCATAAATTCCAAGAACATAGCAATTTAATTCATGCTCCTACCTCTGAGGTCCATGCCAAAATCCCTATTTGGTTGTTCTCTGTGTGGGGATTGGATCTAATTGGAAAAATTTCACACCGTTCTTCCACTGGACATACGTTTATCATCACCCCAACTAAATATATCACCAAATGGGTGGAAGCTATTCCCCTTAGGTCTACAACTTCTGATGTGATATGTCATTTCCTATTGGAACACATAATCGCTTGGGTATGTGCAGGATCATGGTGGGCCAAAAAGTGGGGATATCTAAGTGATATGATGGCCCATGTGGCTGATGAATTTTTTTTACCCAAAATTGATGAAACAAAAATGGTTTTTAAAGGAGACTCCCAGCTTTCCACCAATATAAATTATTCTTTACTTTGAATTTAATAAATAATTATTATTCATTTTCTATTTGAATTATGACTAAAGTCTTGATTGATAGGTTGATTGAAAAAAATATATATCTTTCAAACGGTATCACATTTTTTGAATCCAAAACATGCCTCACATTCTATGCTTCACATAATATAGGATTAAATAAAAAAGAATTGAATTTCATGAATTTTTGACCAAGTTAAGGTGGGCAGACATATGAGTTTTTATATTTTTTAAAAGTTTTAATAAAAAAATCGTAATTAATTATTTACTTGGAAACAAATTACAAAAAAATATGCACCACATTGAGACATGAGTTCCCTACTTATATCTAAAATATCATAAAAAAATATTATCATTTTATTGTGGTTAGGGTGGTCAGACATTCACCTACTTATTTTTTCCCTAAAATTTAAGTACTACTGCATTGAAATTTTAAATTTTCACCAAATAGATTTTGAAAAAAAAAACCTAGTAGTTTAGAAACTACATTCAATTTGATACATATTCTATTCTTACATATTTTTGAAATAATATAGATAAATTATTCAAATTTTTATGTCAAGTTTCCTAACTATGATTTTATGAATTTTATTGCCACTTAAGGGCCTTCTTTTTCCATGATGATCCTACACATACCCACTCGCTTTGGACTTCCTTCCGCATTAGTTCAGACAATAGCACACCTTTTAAAAATAATGATGTGAAGAAGTTCCTAGAGACCTTTCATATCCAACATCGCTTTTCAATACCTTACTACCCACAATCTAATGGTCAAGCCAAAAGCACTAATAAAATCCTCAAACAAATTCTTAAGAAAACTATTAATCTCAACCAAAAATATTGGCACACGCAATTGCAACATGCATTGTGGGCCTATCACACAAGTGTTCATTCTTCCACGGGAAGTACACCTTTCAACCTTGTTTACAGTACTAAGGCTATCATACCTTGAGAGTTAGAAATCTCCACATTATGGATTTCTCTCCAAGGTCTTGTCAATAATGACACCTGTAACTCAGATTTTTCGGAATTGTGGAAGATGCTAAAGCTGCACAAGATTAAACATCAATTCTAATCTAAATAAAACAACAAAGAACGATAATTCAGCATGATTAATCTAAACAAATAAAAACTAGAATGATCTCACCAAATATGCAAATACTTCCTCGATTTATCTCAATTGCCCTTCTCCATCTTGCTGTATTGTTATTCTTACCCTCAGATTTCTATGTTTGAATGCAAGCATAACTTCGTCGAGTGTCTCAGCAAAATATCAAAGATTGTTTCTTCTCAAAAGTGTATAATGATTTCGGGAGGACGAATAATGATAATGACAGGCCATTTTATAGATTTTGTGTTTTCAAATGATTGGCTCAGATTGAAAGAGAGATCGACGGATGAGATTGATGAATGCCATGCGATGAGTTATGTGACAGATAGAACGCAAGTTATAATGTGAGTTCAACTACAGGTAAAGAGTAAATTTAGAACATGAGTTCCAATCTTCATCTTCCAAAAATAAAAGAAATAGACTTTGTATGCAAAAGCCAAAGTTAGAAGTTGGAGAATAAATGCATGATAAATGCATGTGAATGCAAACTTGAGTTAGTTAATTAAATAAAGATATTTAATTAATAAATATAGATCATGCATATGAGTTGGAACTAGTTAATCGACTAGTTGTGACGGAGAGTTCTCTCATAGAGATAACTTGAGTCAGACGATAAGTGCATGTAAGAGATAACTGAATGTTAGAGGAATATGACATAATTAATTAAATAATGAATTAAATGTTAATTTAATTCAACATTTGAAATATGAGACTTTTAATTAAATAAATAAAGTAATTTATTTAATTTGGCTGTTGAAAAGGATAAAATGAACAATTAAATAATAAATATTTAATTATAGATGAAAAGGGGTTAAATGAATAATTAAATAAAGATATTTAATTATAGTTGGAAAAGTATGATAAAGGGGAATTAAATAATAAATTATTTAATTGATAGATAAAGGGGAAAGAATTAATTAGTTCGCAACATAATTAAATAAATATGATTTATTTAATTAATTAAGTTGAATAAAGGATGATTATGAATTAATGAATTAATTAAAAGGGTATTTAATTAATAGAGGAAATATGTGTTAGAAAGGCAATTAAATAAGTAACATTATTTAATCAAGACGACGGACTATAGAAAATTATGTTGAAATGTGTACTCGCAGGCCTAGACCAATTTTCGGTATCTACAGTTTGCCCCTCTTTGATACAATGTTGGTACAATGTTGTGTCAAAGAAAATATGCCCCAGTTGTGCCCCTGTATGAAACAAGTTAGGATATACCCCAATGAAAGGGAGAATGACGAGGAGGTAGTGGTATGCCCCCTCGAGAGGATAATCGGGTTTGAAGAACATGAGTGTGCTCTCGAAATGGATGTATTATGGTGGTGAAGATGCAGAAAAGAAGAAATGTTAGCATGGATGATTTCAGAATGTTAGTAAGAAATAATTAATGTTGGTTAATTTGAGAAAAAGACATAATCTTTGATATATTGCCAAATACGCTATACTTGCTTGTTATCATCATTGGGTGGACATGACACAAATGGATGGTACCCACTATGATATGAGATAGACCATAGTGTACAAAATCATCCATCTGTGAAAAACAAACAGTCGTAGACAAGGAGTGTCTTAACTTAGACTAAGGAGATGATGCCCCAGTTGTTTGGTCAAGACAAACCACAAACAGCAGACAAATAAAAGACGGGTCATGAGATGTCATTGCTCCTCTAAATCCTTGATAGGAAATCCTTGAGGAAACTAGTAACATGACTCAAAAACTAATGTTAAAAAGATAGTTGACAGATAGCAGCCAAAGAAAAAGAATCCTGAGACATTGTTGCTTCTCTAAATCCTTCAAGGGACATCCTTGAGAAAGCTAATAATAGGATCTTGCACAAATCGATAAAAAGATAAGACAAAATAAGATATAAAGTCATAAAGCCAAATAAATGTATTCGCCAAAACTTGATCTTGTGGGATTGTTTGATGTTGATGTTTGACATAGCGTAATGTGAGAGAATGACACATACCGCATAAGATGTTGAGTCTGGTTTCGACTTGGTGACTTCTGTATAAGGCATGACAAAGCCTGGTTTCAGTAAGACACGTGCCGTATAAGACGTTGGAGTCTGATGATGTTGAAGTGACAAGCCACATGAGACTATGACAATGTGATGATGTCTGTTGACAAGAAAGACATATCTTGTTAAGACATAGGTTGATCACTTTGACAATGTGTTTGATATTGAATTCATGACTGTTGAGACATTTTTCCTTGTTGATGCATGACTTGTTTGGATTCCTTGACTGATAAAAGTGTGTGCGTGTAGACAGTGTTTGACATGAGACGATACCTTAAACTATGATATGCAACTTGTGTGATAGTGATTGTGAATGAACCCTATTGGACTGACCTAGTGTGGTCTCGGGAGCTCATCAATTGATTAGCCTTGCCTATGTAGTACACGCAGAGACCTCGTAGTTCGACACAACCAATGACTTTGTATATACAAAGCGTCATGATTTAAATGTGTGATACATGACAAACCTAGACTGACAGACTTAATGCCTCAGGGGGCACATCGATTGATGGCCTTGCCTACGTCCCAGTCACAGAGGCAACATAGTTCGACTATGTCTACGACTGACTTAACATGACTGACTTGACACGATTGACTAGACAGGACTGACATGACATCATGGACTAGACATGATTGACCTGACTCTATTTTTGGGATTTTCTGACATTTTTCCAATTTTTTTTTGGATTTTTGAAGTTTTCTAATGTTTTTGTTTTTTTCAGGACATTTTCTAATGGTGCAATGCTATGTACAAGGTGTTAGGTCACTGAAAAAGGATTTGCCCCCAGTCAGGAATAGGATTTGGAAGATGGAATGGATCATATGACAGAATGGATGTTTAGATGTCAATCGTTCCAAATGATGGATAGGACAACCATTTATTATGAATGATGGTGAAAAAGTCTGATTAGAATGATGGTACACGGAAGAGCGAGCTTGACTACACATGGTGCCTATTTTCCAGGTTTTCACCATGGTACTTATCCATAGCGCCACCGAAGCGGTTTTCACTAGTGGACGGATTTATTTCTCTTTATTGTTTTGATTTTCTCAATTTTTATTTTTTTTGGTGTTACCAAGATGCCTGTTTACCAGGTTTTCATCAAGGTAACCATTTTATTTTATTTTTTGTATTTTTCCAAATTAAGACATGGATTCTCAGAAGCTAAGCATAGAACCTCTTTAGATGCAGACTATTGTTAGGTGACAAAAGCGGATTTCCTTCAGGAGTAGATAGTTGGTACGCTTCTGACCCAAAGGCTTCTATGACAATGTACGACCCTAACTAGTTAGGCTCAAACTTTCTTGGTTTCTCTCGTTTAGCTTGGTTCTTCGGATTCTCCATTAATACCAAGTCACCAATGTCAAAATGTCTATTGAGAACCTTCCTATTGTAGCTCCGACGAAGACGATTCTGATATGCTTGCAAATGATCTAATGCTTTCTGTCTTCGTTCATCCAGTAATTCAAGCTCTTGTAGCCTAGAGACATGGTATTCTTCATCATCGACATGACCTTTCAAAGATACCCTTAGAGAAGGTATTTCGACCTCTATAGGTAAGATAGCTTCGGACCCGAACACGAGGGAAAATGGAGTGGCGCCAGTGGGAGTGCGGATGCTTGTGCGGTAAGCCCATAAGGCAGGATTAAGTTGTAGGTGCCAGTCACGACCAGCGTCATTGACAGTATTTTTAAGGATTCTAACAATGGTTTTATTAGATGCCTCATCTTGGCCATTACCTTGTGGGTAATACGGGGTGGAAAAATGATGCTTGATGTGGAATTCTTCACATAAATGGCATACTTCTTGGTTCTTGAATGGGCGGCCATTATCTATGATTATGGATTGTGGTACTGACAAATGATATAGTTCAGAATAAACTTAGATATTTGGGTGCCAGTGATGTAGGTCATGGGAATGGCTTCAATCCACTTGGTGAAGTATTCGGTAGCGGCAATGATGAATTTGTGGCCATTGGATGATGGTGGGTGTATCTTACCTATGAGGTCGAGTCCCCATTGGGCGAAAGGCCATGGTGAAGTAATCGGTCGAAGCTCCTGTGCTGGCGCTCTTATCAAGTCTCCATGTATTTGACATTGTCTACACATCTTCACAAAGATGTATTAGTCTTTCTCCATAGTAGGCCAATAGTACCCTAGTCTCATAATCTTATGGGCAAAGGTTGGACCACTCGAAATGGGATCCACATATACCCTCATGCACTGCTCACAAAGTTGTTTGTGCTTCTTCAGCGTCGAGACATCTCATTAGGGTGTTGTCTAAGGTGCGTCTATATAGGGTTTCTCCGATGATGGTGTACTTGGCGGACTTACGGATGAAGGTTCGACATTGGTTATTGGACAAGTCTTGAGGTAAGGTTTGATTTGTTAGATAGTCGAATATTTCTTTATACCAAGGAGACGTAGGACCAACAATGGTACACACCATCACAGTATCGGGGATATCGTAAGTAAGGACCAACAGCTGTTCAACAAGAAACTTGAACTTAGGCACGTTACTCGGAATATCCAAGAAGGAACCCACAGTCGCCATAGCATCTGCAGCTCTATTCTGAATGCGTGGTATTTGTTGAAAATTTATGTCTTTGAAATATTGCTTGAAACAATCAGCCATTCTCTTGTAAGGGGTAAGCTTCTCATCCTTAGTCTCGTAATCATCATTGACCTATTGGATTACCAGTTGAGAGTCACCAAAGACATGTAGGCTCTTAATGTTCCATTGTGCTGCCATTTTTAAACCTGTCACTAAGGCTTCATATTCTGCTATATTATGTATACAAGGAAATGCGATCCTGAATGATTTAGGAATGGTATCACCTTGAGGTGTGACAAATAAAATACCAGCCCCTGAACCACGATTTGTATGTGACCCATCAAAGTACAGTTTCCAGTTGGTTTTAATGTCAATGTTGAATAGAAATTCATCTGGAAAATCCGCCACTAAGGGATGATCTGCTTCTATAGGTGCATCAGCTAACTGATCTGCAATCACCTATCCTTTTATAGCCTTCCTCTCGACATACTCAATGTCATACTCACTAAGTATCATGACCCATTTAGCCAATCGGTCTGTTAAAGCTGCCTTACTTAGAAGGTATTTGAGTGGATCAATTTTTGCAATTAACACTGTTTGTCGATTGAGCATGTAGTGTTGAAGTTTTTGGGTAGCAAAAACTACCACAAGATAGGCACGTTCTATGTTGCTGTAATTCAATTCATAGCCCACTAAGGTACGACTGATGTAATAGACCACTCTCTCATGACCTTGATCATCTTTTTGTTCGAGAAGAGCCCTTAATGCCGATTGAGTTGCTGAAATATACAAGATCAAAGGCTTTCCTTCTATAGGTGGCATTAAGACTGGTGGAGTTAGCAAATAGTCCTTGATTTGTCAGAATGCTTCCTAGCATTTAAGCGTCCACACAAATGGTACTCCTTTCTTGAGTAGATTTTGAAATGGATGAATCTTATCTGCCAGTTGTACTATGAATCGCTGAATTGACTATAGTCTGCCCTGTAGAGTTCTGAGTTATCCTATGGTGACTGGAGGAGGCATTTCTATGATAGATCTTACCTTCTCTGGATCTACTTTAATGCCTCTTCGAGAGATGATATACCCTAACAGCTTCGCTGATTTGACTCCAAAGACACACTTCTTTGGATTCAGCCTGACATTGTAGTACTCTAGCCGTTGGAATATCTTATTTAAAACCTTTAAGTGAGCTTCTCTTGTTTCTGATTTTGCTATAATGTCATCGACGTAATCTTCCATGAGAATGTGTACAAAGTCATGGAAAACTATAGTCATTGCACGTTGGTAAGTAGCTCCTACGTTCTTAAGCCCAAAAGGCATAACGTTCCAACAGTATGTGCCCCATGGACACGTGAAAGCTATCTTATGTTGGTCTTCAGTTGCTATTTTAATCTGGTTGTATCCTGAGAAACCATCCATGAGGGATAGCATCTCATACCTTGTTGTAAGATCCACTATCATATCTATATTCGGCAAAGGGAAGTCATCTTTAGGACATGCCTTGTTGATGTCTCTAAAGTCTATACAAATTCGAATGCCCCCAGTTGGTTTAGTCACGGGTACAAGATTCGATATCCAATCTACATAGTCTATTGTCCTTATGAATCCTACATCCAAGAGTTTCTTTAGTTCTGCCTTGACCAATAGAGCAATCTGCGGGTGCATTTTTCTCAACTTTTGTTTGACTGGTTTGATACCTGGCTGGAGTGGTAAATGATGCAATATCAGGTCTGGATCCAACCCAGGCATGTCAGCATACGACCATGCAAAGTTTACTTGTCTCTTTTTGAAAAATTCTTTGAACTCATGTTGTTTTGTCTTTGATAAAGAAGCCGCAAAATATACTATATGAGGATTCTCTTGTGTTCCTATGTTGACTGCGACAGCCTCTTCCACTAACATGGGTGACTTTTCCTGTGCAATGGGGAGAATATTTAAACCTCTATCCTTGGGTGCCTCAGAGAGGTTTTTTCCCTCGGATACGTCCTTTATTTTGACTTTTTCTTCGTCCAAAGGTACCTTTCGATTTTCACCTAGGGACTCATCATTGTTCTTTTCATTGTCTTTTTTCTTTTTATCCTCATTTTTGCGACTAGAGGTGTAAATAGACTCCCCAAAATATTCTTTATCATCCAGGTCTATGGTAAAACTAGCTTTATGATCCCCTCTTGGCATGCCTTGTCGAAGTCCCATGAACTCAACAATTGCTTCGTCGTTCTCGAATGTGTCTAAGATAGGTGTACCTTGTTGATCCCAGTCTATAAGTTCGGGATATATGAGGGGCATGTCATCATCGGAGTTTTTAAAGGTAGCCGTTGAGAGGGTGAATAGTGAATGGTTGACATGGTCACAGAAGTTATGGACTAACTCTTGCTGGGTCTTTTCCTTATGGGTAGTTAGACGTTGATGTGGAACCATTGCCTGGGATAGGTCGTTAAAAGATGGTGGTTTAGGTGCCCAAGATGCACGATCGAGTTTTTCCCAATAATAGATCTTATGCCATTCTTCTTTGGAAAAATGTTTCTTAGGACAAGGACTAGATGGTTTGGGTATAGGTTTCACGTTTAGGTCCAATTCTCCAAATAGTGCATCTATGTTCATGGTGCTGGTGGATGAAAGGGAATCCCATTCACCATTGCTTGAGTAAGGGGATTCATCAAAGATTGGAGGGTTGTCATAAAATGGGGGAGGTGGATCATGAGATGTCTCGATGTCTGCGTAAGCACTCACTTCCTCTTGAAACAGTGACGAAGTACTAGGAAACCCAATTCTAAGTGGTTTACACCCTAGCCCTAAGTATTTCGATCGTGGGTGGACAGTAATCGGTTTCATCCTTCCATTTTGATGTAGCCCTAACCCACTGTGCCTGTCATAGCCTTCCTTTTTCATTATCTTAAAGCCTTTTCCATATTGGTTCTTAGCTATTTGAATAGACGGGGAGGGGTATTCACATTCTTCTTGATACAACTAGGAATCACCTTGGTCCACAATTTCCTCGCTTAGTTCTCCCCATTTGATCAATGTCGTTGTAGGGGGAACATTGAATATGACTATTGACTGTATTCTATCTGCCATAGGTAGGCCATATGCCTTAGGTGGAATCAGTTGACTGACACAGTATGATGCCTTTATATGATACTCGCCAAAGCCCTTGTCTTGGATTTCAAGTTTAGGAGTAATTGATGGAGGTGTGAATGATTTGGACTTAGTGAGGTGTGATGAGTCAATGTATTGGGATGAATTAGATGATGAAACTTCTTGATTAACAAGTACTTGGCATTGTGGAACTTCCTTTAGGCTTGTACAATACTGAAATGGATCTGGATCACCATCAATAGTGATCTCAGTGCCATTATGTGGAAATTTGAGACATTGGTGATATGTTGAAGGTACAACTTTCATTGCGTGTATCCAAGGTCTACCTAACAACAAATTGTACGGAAGAGTGAGATCCAAGACTTGGAAGCTCGTGTTCATGATTGCTGGACCAATTCTGATAGGGAGTGTGACCTCTCCTTTGGATGATCTTTGCTCATCATCGTAAGCCTTGATGACAATACTCTTAGAGGTATCTACACAATCTTCTGAGAATCCTAATGCCTTAACCAGTATTAGGGTACACAGGTTCAAACCTGCTCCTCCATCTACCAAGACTCGTCTGACTTTGGTTTCATGGACTAAGACTTCAAGATGTAATGGGTCATTATGATCAGATTTTTCTATCGAGTAATCCTATTGGGAAAATGTAGCATGGTGCGAATTGGTTAAATATCCCACCATCTCTTCAAAATGATTGACATCTAAATCAGTGGGGACAGTTGTGTTCTCCAAAGCTCTATCGAGAATGGCTCGATGCTCAGGTGATAAGGTCAATAGTTCCAAGATAGATATTTGCGCAGGGGTTTTACTCAATTGATCAAGAAGGTTGTACTTGAACTTGGAAGCTTGTGTAGATGGCTCAGAAGAAGGACCTGGAATGTTGATCTTGGTTCTGCGTGTGTTGACACTACATTCTGGAGGCTTCTTAATGGTGAAGGTATCGACATGCTCATCTACAGCGCGGAGGCTATTTATAATCTTTCCTTTTCCATAGTCAAAATTGGTATTTGCGTAATTGGTTGATGGATCAGTCTTAGTTCCTAAACTGGAGGCTTTTCCTTTTGTGTGTTCATGTAATGGGTCCTTGAAGACCTTATAATCACTGTTCTTGGTGTTTTTCTATCCACCGACCTCTATGGTTCCGTTCTCAACAAAGTCTTGGATAATGCCCTTGAGTTGGCAACAATTATGTAGGCTGTGTTCTTTTATTTGATGATATTCACAATGGCCTTTGTCATCCCACCATGAAGGTTTAAATTGTCTAGGATCATATTATCTTGGTTCCAACGGTTTGATGAGATTTTGTTTAATCAATTCTTTGTAAATAACCTCGATCGGTTGTCCTAGAGGAGTAAATTCACGTGTTGGAAATATTCTTTGAGGTCGTTGCTGCTGTGAATTTTGGAGATAGTTAGCTATTTGATCTGGATTATCCATTGTGTCTTGATTTTGGTTGTATCCTCTCAGTGTGATAACTGGCCTTGTATATATGTTTTTAGCATCGACAATGCCATCATTTGTAACATTCTTGTTTCTGGACCAGAATTATCTTCTATCATTTGGTGCGTTTTGATTTTGGACAATAGGATTCCTACCTGGTACCTTTATTTCGCCTTTGTCAATAAGGCCTTTCTCAAGGATGATGACTTTCTATACCAAGTCTAGGAATGAGGTACAACAATGTACTCTTAAATCACTCCACAGTTTTGGATTGAGGTTCTCTAGGAATATCGTGACCTTTTGTTTCTCTGGTATCTCAAATGGACATCTGCTAGCTAGACTTCTCCACCTCTGAAATAAAGTGGTGAAAGTTTCACCATCCTCTTGTGTCGTGTGGCACAAGGTTGCTATTGTTATCTCATTGTCTATGTTGAAGGCGAAATGTTCGACAAACTTTTCAGCTAATTCTCCCCAAGAGCGTATACCATATGGTAGTTTAGAAAACCATTCCAGTCCTATCCCAACAAGGGTTCGTGGAAATAGTCTCATCAGATATGTGGGGTCATACGATATGTCCATGCATGCTGTTGAGAACTTCCTAATATGTTCTAGGGGATTCTTTTTCCCATTATACTTAGGCAAAATCGGTATAATGTATCCATGGGGAAAAGGTGTCATGTAAAGCGCTTTGTCAAATGGACATGGACATAAGTCTTGTGCTGAGATAGTTCGTTTGCCTGACATAGACATATTATCCATTTGTTGTTGAAGAGTTTGCATTTGATTCTGAAGGACATCGACTTGTGTCAAGGACATGGTGTTGGCATTGTTCGGATCAATGTGGACATTCTGATATGCCATGTTTTGTGACGGATTGTGATTTGGTGAAGGAATATATCCCGTTTGAATAGTCCGTTGTGGGATAGGAATATATCCTATTTGAATGGTTTGACTTGGTGGAGGAATATATCCTGTTTGAATGGGTTGACTGGTTGGAGGAATATTCCCTATTTGAATGGTCTGATTTGGGATAGGAATATTCGTACCCACTTTGGATCTCTTACCAATCGTGTTGGTGCCAAAGGGGTTGGATGAAGTTGCTCCCATCATAAATTGTAAACCTTGTGTTATGTTGAAAGGGGTTGTGTTTACAATTGACGAAGTCTGAGTTGGTATTCCAATTGGTATTGCTGCAGTGATTTGAGGCATAAAACCACTTGATGTCACTATTTGCATTGGTTGGGTAGATGTCGTTTTCAATGTGTGAACGTCAAATCCTGGTGGTAGTGTGGCACCTTCTACTAGCAATTTTGCTACATAGCGTTGGGGATCATTTTCCAAGCACTCATCCATGAAGGATGCAAATTCAGGATCTTGGACTGCAGACTCTATGTCTTCAACAAAGACTCGTCCATTGGCGTCTCTAGTGACAAATTTATCAAGCAATTATTTGTGTGGTTTGTTCTTCCTAGGTGGTTGAGTGCTGAAATGATTGATAAACTTGTTGGGGTTTCCCATTTCTTTGTGCCTCTTTTGAGACCTTGTTTTGACCATAAAAAAGTTGCTCAAAATGGGGTAATGCAGACTATGCCTAAGAACTGATATGACCTATTTCTATGTTTTTTTGGATTTTTTGGACAATAAGGATATTGCTAAAATGATTTTTAGAAAGACGTATACTGAGATGACGTATGGTAATACGGACAATATGTAAGACCTCATGTAGACTATGATTCTAAAATGGCTATAACCTACCTCTTATGGAGTAAATGCATGCAAGGATTTGTTTTGACCAAGGAACCTGATTGTAGGACAAATGACAATTGACAAGGTGAACTTTCCAAACTAGACTTGTTGAGCTAAAAAGATTCACTCGATCAGACAAAGGTGACTAGGTTTGATGAGTGTGACAAATCGGGACATGAATTTATCCAAAGATGAGGAAACTTATCTATGTTGTGATATGCAATTTCCTAGGGAGTATCTAGATGCATGCAACTTAGGATGACAATGACGAAGACGTGGATTGTAACTAAGATTTCTGAGGAAGTATCTATATGCATGTGACTTTGGATGACTATGATGAAAACTTGGATTGTAACTAGGACGTATATGACCACCTAATGGATGCAATATTTTTGAGCAAAATTTTGACAGTTTCCGTTCAGACTCAGTTTGCACTTTTGATTGTTCTCTGTTAACAGGCAGATGCGGTTCACCTAATAGTTGCAGCTCAGGATTTGACAGTTGCGGTGTTTCTGACAGTTGCAGCCTTTCCTATGATAGTTGCGGTTTTGGATTTGACAGTTGCGGTGTTTCTAACAGTTGCAGTCTTTCCTATTATGGACTCAAAAAACTAGTTTTCCTGACAGACACTTGCAGTTCGGACTTTGATAGATGCGGTTTTGCATGGACACATACGACTTAGGTTGTGAAACTTCGAGATTGGGAAAATTATGATAAACAGATGTGGTTATTCCCCTAATAGATGTGACTCTCTAATACAGATGCAGCGATTAAACCGACAAATGCGACACTATTCCTGACAGTTGCAAAAAAATAAAATTGAAATTTGTTTGACTAACTTTGTTTGTTTGATCAAGATTTTGGTAAATATAGCAAATAGCAAACATAGCATTCAAAGTATTTTCAGTTTTGTGATGAATGGACTATTTAGACTTGAAAAACACTTACACCCTAGGCTTTTAGGACAGTACTTGTTGAATTCTTACTTGGATTTCTCTAGCTACGCATATTTACGGTGGATGATTAGTAGCTTGACCCCACTGGCTCCCCTCCATGGCACTCACTTATACGGGGCAGCCAAGCTACAGTACCCATGAATCTCCCATGGCATACTTTTCATCTCTACACGTAAACCGTAAGATTGTAAGACGGCTTCACAGGTCCGACCTGCTGCACCAACAAGTAGATAGGATTTTGGTAACTCTACAACAAGGCTTTTAATTCAGGCATTCCGTTCGTGGGACACTAACCAACATCGGCGAGAGTCCATTTCTGTCCATCTCGTCAGATTAGTGCATGATTCTTGGGGTTTCCCCAAGAATCCACTTTTATATACCGGCTGGAAGTCGCTTGGCTTTAGCGTGCTACCGGTCTGAGTTGTCTTGGGGTGAGTACTTTTTCCCACCAAGATAGGCCCAAGTTCTAGAGTCAGCAACCATTTCTCTTACACCCAGGATCGCATGACTGTGCAAGGGGAGAGGATACTTCGGTGTACTGAATCGTAAGGGTTTACAGATATGTGCAAAGCACCAAACAAAGAAGACAGTGGTTCTTTTTATTCCAAATGACAATTTTCTATCTATCAAACAGAAAATTCATTTTAATCCCACACGATGATTATCTATCTACCAAACAAAAGCTTATTTAAATAAATTAACACAAAGGCATTAGGTCCTGCATGCAATTTATCAGTAGTTCATAGTCTTCAGCTTTCGTCCTGCAGAAAAATTGTCTTGGGTTTTAATTGTCTTCAAAGCTTCGTCCTACAAACACTATGTTATTCCTTTAGAATTTATTTAGCTCCAAGTTGTTTTTGTCCACTTGATCCAATGTGTGCTTTGAAGTATTTTTTTTTTTTCTGCACATGCACAAACCGAACAAAGCCAAAACCCTAATAGCTAGTCAAGACAAATCTGATTTTTGGAAATATTTTTGATAGTAAAAATAAAACTACAGAGAATAGACCCATACTTAAATTTCAAGAGCTTTCCAAAAATGTAAATAAATCTGAAAGATTGTCTGTTTTGCACCTGAAATTAATTTTTTATGAAAAAATCATAAAAAAATTATTAAAAATTTAAAACAGATCCAAAAAATCTGATTTTTTCACTGAAGGTGCCTGACATAATTTCAAATCTGCATAAAAAATTTCGTGAATAGATCTGCAACCGTTTGTGAGATTCAAGCAAATATCTGTGAAACCATAATTTTCAAAGATCTATTGTTTGAATAAAAACAATTTATCCAAATTTAAAACCTAAAGAACAGACCCCTATTCAAATTTAAATCTCTTTCCAGAAATGTAAACATATCCAAAAAATTCGACAAATTTCTCTCAAAATTGATATTTTATGAAAAATAACAAAAAAATTATAAAAAATTCAAAACATCACCAAAAAATCTGATTTTTTTCGTGAAAGCTCTTGAGAATGTCGTCTACTTGCAAACAAATTTTCGTGAAAAAATATGTAGCCTTGTAAAAGTTATGGTCGAATATGTCGGGTTCACCAAATGTAACTCAGATTTTTCGGAATTGTGGAAGATGCTAAAGCTGCACAAGATTAAACATCAATTCTAATCTAAATAAAACAACAAAGAATGATAAGTAAGCATGATTAATCTAAACTAATAAAAACTAGAATGATCTCACCGAATATGCAAATACTTCCTCGATTTATCTCAATTGCCCTTCTCCATCTTGCTGTATTGTTATTCTTGCCCTCAGATTTTTGTGTTTGAATGCAAGCATAACTTCGTCGAGTGTCTCAGCAAAATATCGAAGATTGTTTCTTCTCAAAAGTGTATAATGATTTCGGGAGGAGGAATAATGATAATGACAGGCCATTTTATAGATTTTGTGTTTTCAAATGATCGGCTCAGATTGAAAGAGAGATCGACGGATGAGATTGATGAATGCCATGCGATGAGTTATGTGACAGATAGAACGCGAGTTAGAACGTGAGTTCAACTGCAGGTAAAGACTAATTTTAGAACATGAGTTAGAACATGAGTTCCAATCTTCATCTTCAAAAAATAAAAGAAATAGACTTTGTATGCAAAAGCCAAAGTTAGAAGTTGGAGAATAAATGCATGATAAATGCATGTGAATGCAAACTTGAGTTAGTTAATTAAATAAAGATATTTAATTAATAAATATAGATCATGCATATGAGTTGGAACTAGTTAATCGACTAGTTGTGACGGAGAGTTCTCTCATAGAGATAACTCGAGTCAGACGATAAGTGCATGTAAGAGATAACTAAATGTTAGAGGAATGTGACATAATTAATTAAATAATGAATTAAATGTTAATTTAATTCAACATTCGAAATATGAGACTTTTAATTAAATAAATAAAGTAATTTATTTAATTTGGCTGTTGAAAAGGATAAAATGAATAATTAAATAATAAATATTTAATTATAGATGAAAAGGGGTTAAATGAATAATTAAATAAAGATATTTAATTATAGTTGGAAAAGTATGATAAAGGGGAATTAAATAATAAATTATTTAATTGATAGATAAAGGGGAAAGAATTAATTAGTTCGCAACATAATTAAATAAATATGATTTATTTAATTAATTAAGTTGAATAAAGGATGATTATGAATTAATGAATTAATTAAAAAGGGTATTTAATTAATAGAGGAAATATGTGTTAGAAAGGCAATTAAATAAGTAACATTATTTAATCAAGACGACGGACTATAGAAAATTATGTTGAAATGTGTACTCGCAGGCCTAGACCAATTTTCGGTATCTACAACACCTATGCGCAACAATGGTTGCATCAGCTTGAGATGCTTGATAAACAATGCATTAACACTCTTGAGCATCTTCAAGATTACGCTAAACAATTACAATGAAAACATGATATTGGTGTCATCCCTCAAAATTTTAATAAGGGTGATTTAGTTTTGTATGAAAACCAATGCAACACTATGACCGACTTCACTAAAAAGTGAAAGTTCAGTCCTAATTTTTTAGGCCCCTATGTGGTCAATATTAATTATGGCTCTATTGCTTACACCTTAACTAAGTGCAATGGCACTCCCCTCAAAAACCCCATTAATTCCGCTCATCTGCATCGGTATTATGTCTAGTCCCTTTGAATGGTATGAATTATAAAAGTAGTGTTGTTAGAGCTCTTGGACTATATCCTCTATGCTTTCACATTGCTTCGTTCTTGACAAATCATTATGTATATGTCTTGAACACTAAAGTGATTATTTAATTTATTTTTATAATTGCTTTAGGTTTCATATTATTCAAATTTCCCTCATGTGTTTTATGTTACGGGTATGTGCAGGATCATGATGGGCCAAAAAGTGGTGATATGTAAGTGATATGATGGCCCATGTGGCTGATGACTTTTTTTTTACCCAAAATTGATGAAACAAAAAGGGTTTTGAAAGGAGATTCTCAGCTTTCCACCAATATCAATTATGCTTTACTTTGAATTTAATAAATAATTATTATTCATTTTTTATTTGAATTACGACTGAAATCCTTATTGATAGGTTCATTGAAAAACATCTATAGCTTTCAAACGGTATCACATTTTTTGAATTTGAAACATTCGTCACATTCTATGCTTTGCATACTATAGGATTAAAAAAAAAGAATTGAATTTCAAGATGTTTTGACCAAGTACGGTGGTTAGACATACGAGTTTTAATTTTTTTTAAAGTTGTAATAAAAAAATCATAATTAATTGTTTACTTGGAAACAAAATTACAAAAAATGCGTAGCACATTGGGACATGAACCCTCTACTTATACCTAAAATCTTATAAAAAAATATTATCATTTTATTGTGGTTAGAGTGGTCAGACAAACACCTACTTATTTTTTCCCTAAAATTTAAGTACTACTGCATTGAAATTTCAAATTTTTGCTGAATAGATTTTTTTTTTTTTTTTTTAAACCTAGTAGTTTAGAAACTACATTCAATTTGCTACAGATTCTATTCTTACATATTTTTTAAATAATATAGATAACTTATTCAAATTTTTACATCAAATTGCCTAACTCTGATTTTGTGAATTTTCATTGCCACTTAAGGGCTATTTTTTCCATGATGATCATGCACATACCCTTACTTTACAATAATAAGTGCATAGCATACTTCATTTTTCTATTGTATTTAATAAAAAATTTAAACAAGTTCTTTTTTAATTAAATTACCTAAAGCTTTGTTAAATCATGAGGACATTAATTAAATAATCTCATGCAGTTTATTAGATTAATCACATTATTATTTAACATTCACATATTTAACCACACCATATAACATCAAAATGCATATATATATCAAAAAAATTAGGTACATGTCATCAAAATATATAGTGTCATTGAGGATTGTGATTACTAGATCCCTTGGGATCTGGTACTCATGCTGCATCAGTAGTTGGACGTTGGGAGATGGTCGTGCGTGATCATGATCGTGATCTACTAGATCTAATCATGAAATCCATCCCCTCCATCGGTGCAAGTGCCACCCGATGCTCTCCTGCTATTTGATCCCTCTCTACCTGTACTCGGGCCACCTATCTCTCTAGTCTCTCCACCTGTGCCAGATCTCATGATGACTCTGCCTGTGATGTCATCCTAGCTCAGTGGATCTGTCTCCTCAAACCCTCGTATGCTACCCATAGTCTCGCGAAGGGTCTCAACATCTCTGGATCTCGCTCCACAATTGGTGGGGGAACGTAATCATAGTCCACATCCTCTTTGTCGAAAGATGTCACTATCTCTATAGCCTCCTAATGGTAGAGATCCTGCCAATCCTCTAGGGGCCCTATAAGATAGAAACAAAATATAATCAGAACACATCATGATATATATACATAACATAAAACAACAAAGCACAAAGTACATGCATAACATAAAAATTATCACCTATATCTCGAGTAGGATAAGGAATCTCATTCTCATTCTATGCAATGGGCATGGATGCAGTGCTAGCCTCTCCTTAACTGTACATCATGGTGCCTATTGCTGCTGCTCAAGATCTAGTCATATGAATAGGTGAGGTCTCTCCCCACTCATATCAGTCCTCAGCTGTGGCCTCCTCATCCTCATCCTCATCCTCCTCCTATCCCTCTTGTCCATCATAATCTGGGTTTTCATCCTTGTCATACTCATTAATAATGTCAGTAAATATATCTTCAACCCTATAGTGTGCCTCCTTGGCTCTATCCTCCCTCTCATCCCCCTCATTTGGTATTGGTCCTGCATCCTCTACTAGCTAATCAATTGGAAAAATTGGAAATGGTCATGATGCTATCCACCACTCCTCATGGTCCCATGTGGCACCAACGTCATCTGCATCAAAGACCAATGGTTAATCGTGATCAAAATAATCAGAGTCACTTTGGACAACATCCTCTAGTGTGAATCGTGATGTATCACCAGGCCTCCAAGCACTCTGAACTAATCTCCTAAATGATGACCATGCCTGAGGTGGTCTCTAAACCTATACAAACTGTCTCATCACCCAGTCATAGTAGAAGGGATGCACAATGTGATCATGTCGTCCAACCAAAAATCTGTCCAAGTATAGTCTCCTTATCTGTCTAGTATGATCTGGCCACTGAAGTATGATATGATATGGTCTCCATAGGATATCATCTTCAACCAGTTGGTCGAACCTCACCCTCCAAAACTGTATATCTTCATACTGCCATAGCCATCAAAGAGGATACCCAAAAGCCCGAGGGTACCCTACTACTGTCAAACATGGGGAACCAACTGGTTTAGTGCACGTGATATTCTCTAGGCACCACACTTGCAATAGCGTATAATGCACCATACTATCCAACTCCTAGAATACAAATCTCCCCAAATCATAATATAAGTGTGTGAGGATGCACCGTCCCTAGGCATACATTGTCATGTGCTCTGCCATCCCTCGTATTAGGTGTACTAGCCCATCCTCTAGGTGTTTTGTTCATACATTTGGAAGGAGAACCAACGCGATAATATGCATCATGATTTGTCTTAGCATTGGCACTCATGAATACAATAATAGTGCTAGATCGATCCATCCCACCACTATATCATCATGCACTAGTCCATCAAGGCAATACTGCATATATGCCCACTACTCACGATGGGATCAACCCCTCTGAAGACACACCCACTCCAACCAAATGGGGACTTGAAGTATCTGGTGTATGTCCTCTAGTGTGATGGTCATCTCTCCCATGGGAAGGTGAAATGTGCATGTATCCATGTTCCAATGCTCACACAATGACATCAATATGGCATCGTGGTACCTCATGGGGGCCATGAGGTATGCCCAATATATACCAACCTCCTGTCGGTGCTTTTTATCCATTGCTAACAAAGCAAGGGCTAGATCTCTCATAAAACTCACTTGTCTCCCACCGAGATGCTAATGTGATCGTGTGGGTACCTATCAAAATCATCAAAATATGCACTCTAAATCATCTAATCTCTTCAATTTTACTCTAAATCATCATGCAAGTGTGCTAATGTTCTCCTAGTGTGCTTTTTTTAAGGCCCTAGACACTTTAGGACCTTTTTAGGACACTTTGCAAAGAAATAGGACACTTTACGAAAAAGTGGGACACTTTGCGAAAAAAGGGACACTTTGCAAACTTTTTTTACAAGATCCTAATTTAACCTAATTATGCATATAAATCCACTCATAATTGAAAAGTCACAAAGAAAAGGTACCAGAATCGACTCACCTCATGTTGCCACTTACCACCAGCCACGTGGTCTCGCAATGCATCCGATTTCCTAGGTGTAAAATCTCATGTGCTCGACGTCTTTCGCCATCTCCTTGTCACTCTTGCACTACACAAAAGGTAAATGAACAAGTGAAAAATTACTCCATTTTCATTCCTTTTACTCTTTTTCAATTTTTCATATGAGCGCATTCGTACTTTTACAATTTTAGACCTATTAGTGTGCCTTTCATTAAAATCAACATACCGAGTGCTAGTCAGCTCCATTTTTTATGCCATTTGTTGTGTCAGAACCATGTTTCCACATGCTACCTCATCACTCACCTATAATTATGTGGCATGGTACTTGGAAATTCCCTTTGATATGCATGTCCTGATTCGATGTGGTTAGATTGCTACCTTGATTCCACCTCCGTAAAGTTAGCAGAATTAGGGGGGGCATACATCCACCATCGAATCTAATCTCTAGGAATTAGATAAGAGGATTTTTTGACTTCTAAGGAATTTGTGTTTTAGGATACAGTTCCTAACGTTGTGGTTTTGCAGATAGCTACATGAGGGGCTTAATTCTCTTGTGATTTAATGAGTATCCTTTTATGAAAACAAAGTGCATTGTTTATTTAGATTCCTTTAGCTCACATATGCACATAGACTCATATGGGCGCTAAAGTGGGGGCTAAATGTGTCACCAAAAATTGTATAACTTTGAAGAAATGGAAATTTTTGTGCCTATTTTGGTCCTACTTTAACTATCTGTGTATCAATCACCCTCCTAAAACAATATTTATAGGCCCCTAAGGCTCGTTATTTTTTACTTTGAGGCATGTTTTACCTAAGGAATTACTGAACCCCTAACAAAAAACATCAAAAACATTCAAATAACGCTAATCAAACCTCAAAAACCCCAGGTGGGACTAGGTCGCCCAAGTTGGTGGCCGAGTCCTTTTTAGGGATTTTTGCATTTTCAAGCGGGAAAATGTATATCTTGCTAAACATTCTCGATGGGTGTCGGCCTCTTAGGTCAAAATTACAAATAATTAGGTTTTCTTGCTTATAAATACTTATTCTTAGGTCATTTTGTGGGCTTCTCTTGGTCATTTTTCACAAGAAACTTCAAGAATCAAGTGCAAAAACATCTTCCTCAAAAAAATTCCTCTCTTTTTCACAATAAAGTTGAAGCTTTTGGATAGCAAGCTAGGTCTTTTGTAGGTCTTCAAGCTCACTTCCAACTCAAGATCACACATTTTCAAAGGTTGAACATGGATGTGTATGGAGAATCATGGATAAATCTAGATTGAGGAGGTGCAACTAGCCACTAAGTCACACCTAAAGACTATTTTCAAAGTGACTTCATCTTCTATTTTCAGCCCATCTTCAGATTTGAGGTTTGCATCCCATTTGCATTCCATTTTACATTCATTTGTAATGTTGTAGTGTTTCTTGGATTAGAGTCTTGCATGATTACAAATATTTTGCATGCATCTTATTCTAGCATAATATAATAGGGTTTTGTCTTAATTCAGGTTTTCGTAGTTCTAGACACACTTAGGGCTAGGGTTTATGCAGATTTTTTATCTCTTCACAAGTATAAATACAAACTAGGGCTTTGAACAAGGAAAACCCCACTTTAGAAACAAAATATACTCTGTTTTGTAGGTGATTTTGAAGCTTTGAGTCCAAATTCCAGCGAAGAAGCAAAGTACAGATCATAGACCTTCGTGTCCACTTTTAGTTTTCTCGAAAAGCTGAAAGGGACTAAGTTGCCAATAATGGTGACCTAGTCCCACTAGAGGTTTTTGTCAGATTTTTTGATATATTTGAGTACCCAGTTGGCTTAAAACTCAGATTTTCTAGATTTTCAGAGGCTCCTACAACTTCCACTTTTTTCTTCAGTAGTTTCCAGGTGCACTTGTCTGATCTATTAGGTTATCTTTCTTTGTTTAGTCTTTGTTTTATCTTTGTTCTATTGCATCATGTGTTTTCAAGCAATATAGATTCTCTTAGTTTATGTTCAATAGTTAGATTTATTTATCATATTTCAGCATTTAGCATACTTCACATTAACATTTCAACCACATTCAATCCCCTATATTGAATGAATCCCAAGATTTATGCTCCCCATAAAGGGATATCTCCTTCCTTCTAGGTGAAAACCCTAGAAAGTTGTAGGGGACCTATTCCTTTACCCAAAGTATAAATTTTACGGTTCAGAAGCCTAAGTAGGTACCAAAATCTACGTTACATTTTGGTGAACCCGACCTTGAAATACCCTTTCTTTCTAGTTTAGATTCCTTCATTGTCCTAGAATTAACTTGCATTGCATGTTGCATTAGTGAAGTTACATTATAGGATTTCTAAACTTTGCATTAGTGAAAGTGCATATAGGTTGCATCTTTTGCATCTTAAAATATTAAATATTTCTGAAATTCCACATTTTCATCATAGGTCTACATCATACAGCCGAGACACCATCAAAATCAAATAGAAAAATCTGAAAATTATGAAAAAAAATCAATACCTAGACTCAGTATAAATAGTGATATGTTGGTATTATTGGTATTCATGCTTTAATAAATGAGGATATGTTGGTATCAAGCAACCCAATGATTGAGAGTTCTAATATTATTTCTCTCCTTCCTAATGTTCCTCAATTTGGAAAGGTCTATTTGAACAAATCAGACCAATCATTGGTAACCTTCTAATTCCTAGTTATCCTTATCTTACTTCCTCTCCTATGAGTGATGAAGCTCCTTTACCAATTCTAGTCATGACATGTGATGAACCTATTGTTTTTCACTTTCCAAAAATCTCTCCTCCTAGTATTGACACTATGGCACAAGAGAATGACACCTTAGAGGAAAATAATGCAACCATTAACAATCACAAAAATCAAGTTTCCCACTTTCCTAATATCTCTCCTATTAGTGAAGAAGATATTATGATGTTACAAGATTCAATTGATGAGAATCATGAGAATATTATGACACAATAAACTTCAACCATCGATCATTCCCTTACTTGTGATGAAGTCAATAATGTAGAACCAAATGATGAATGTCCTTAACATATTGTTTTTAGTTCTCCTATACACTCTCCTACTAGGTAAGGCATCATGGTACAAGAAAAGAACAACATGGTTGCACTCCTTTCAAGCAATAGTAATGTGTCTTCCTTGGGTAATAGTGAAATGATGATACTTAGTTTCCCTTTCTTAGAGATAGATCAACCCAAACCCGCTAAGGTTATGCATATGCAAGTGTCCATTAGATTCCCATTTACTATTGGACCTCCTAAGCATAACGTTTCACCTCAACCAAGTTACAATGACATTACTCACATATATGAAAAAGTGTATACCATCAAGGAAAACTTTGTCGACACTTTGTTTACTCATCCACATAAATAACATTAGTTGCTACTCCTTGTCATGTAATAGTTGTAGGATCAAAACATACTCACTATTGCATGTTTTACATCCCTTGAGAGGAGCAACATACCATACTCCATTCCCGGCTCACCTGTGTCCTGCACTAAGTGGGGGCGATGGGTTCAGTAGCCTTATCCTTGTATGTCACTTGTCGATTATCTCTTTTGGCTAGTCATTAACCTTTCATAAACTTATAAGAGCAAGCTTGGGATGTGGATGACATGTCTTAAGTTGAATCGCATGTGACATACTCCCCATATTCATGATGTAGCTTGATTTAGAAACATATGACTTGGAATAGGGCTTTCAAAGTTGGCTCTCATGTCTTCTTTCCATTATCCTTGGCTAATTTAAATCATTTTCTCACAACGATATTGTAGCAATTACTTTAAAGTGGGGGCATACATAGATGAAATCCTTTGACAAAATTCCATGGCATGATTTTTATTTCCTTGTGATGTGTCCTCTTCTTGGTGGTGTCATTAGGTTTGATGCCTTCCAAGAGTGTACGATCAACTGAAGTGGCCTGATGCGAATGAGACATCCCATTGATAATGATCTGAAACCCTGACTTGTCCTCTCTTGGAGATATTAGGCACAATGCTCCCTAAGAAGAAGACCTTGCATGAACAAAAAAAAATCCCCTTTCAGCAAAATCTTCACATAATATTGAACAACATTTACAAAAGCATTGTAGTGTCTTATCAAAGTTATCAAGAGAGGTAACTTTGGTATGGTTAGTATGATGGGAAGCCAACACACTGGCATGAATTTCTCATTATACGATGGGAAGCCGACACACTGGCATGAATTTCTCACTAAACCACTTCTTTGGGATAACTCACCTCGCAGATGACCTGATGTTATGTGGCCCCAGAGTGAGTGCATCTTTTCCACCTTGTTCTTCTTTCTTTCAATCCTTGTCATCGCATGATCATGTATCTCAGTTTGATGCAAATCATTCACCCTTGAATGTGTTCTTTTGCACTGATTTCAACTTGACTTAGAATCTTGAATCCTGGGGGCTTGATCACCTTCTTCATCTCTGTCATTCTTCACCATCTCCATTTGGCTACTTTAGTGTGAGTTTGAAGCAAGTTCATCCTCTCACTAAAGTGGGGGCTAAATGTGTCACCAAAAAGTGTAGCCTTGACACTTTTCGCTCATTTGGTCCTTTCCTATGGATTTTAAACCACTTATTACCCCTTTACATCATCACTAATAGGCCCCTATGACCCCTTATTATGCATCCCATGTCTTAATTTGATCAAATACCTGATAAAATCATCATATAAACCCAATTTCTTCGTTCTCAGACAATCCAGCTAGCAAAAGGGCCCCTATGGGCCTAATTCGGCCATCTGAGTGAATTAGTCCTATCCAGGTGGACTAGGTTGCACAAGGTGGTGACTTAGCTTAGGCGACCTAGTCCCATTGGAGCTATTTTTTAGGGTTTTGAGTGGGAAAATTTAAGGTTTAAGTTTATTTCTCCTTCATGTCGACCTTGAGGATAAAATAACGGGTGTTTTAAGTGGATTGCCTATAAATACAAGCCTCTAAACCATAATTCATAACACACCACTCATTATTCACTATTCAATCCATTACTCTTCTCAAGCAAGCTAGGGTTTCTACATTCTAAGTCAACAGACATATTTTTTGAAGCATTCAAAGGCTGAAACCACAACCATTACTACAATAATCTGAGATCTCTCATCATGACAAGATATTAGTTCATTTATCTCATATTTCATGCTACATTATCTTGTTTCTTCACTTGATTTAATTATCTAAAAGGGGTTTGACCAAGGCAAACCCCCGTGCCCTAACATTGAACGTTTCTTTCTCTCTTTGTATAATTTGTAGGTCTTATTTATAGGTTTGTCAAAGAGTAGGTTTAGAAGTGTTTCCATCAAAGTGTCAAAGCCTTCAAGGTTGAAAAAACCCTAATTGGAGCTTGGAGAACACCTATAGGCCGAAAATCAAGGTTTCTAGTCCGAATACTTGGAGGAGCAGAAAATATAGACCGAGAGCTTTCATTTCCACCTTCAGATTTTTAGAAAAGGAAAAAGGGACACTGCCCCCAGTTGTGGTGACTTAGTCCCACTGTGCATATTTTTCAGAGATTTATATGGATCCAAATACCCATTTGGCTCAAACAGGACCCGCAACAGTTTTTCGAAATCACCCCAAAAAAGGACTAGGTCACCCAGCTTGGCACAAGTGTCTCGCCAGACATAAAAGAATAGTATTTTTAGAATTTCAAAGTTCCTTCAAGTCTACAATACATTTCCAGGTGCATCTCTTTCATTTCCACCTTTATTTTTTGTTAAAGTTTACATATTTAGATCATTTAGTAAATGTTTTCATACAACACCATGTTTTCCAACATTTCACATTCTTTAGATTTAGCATTAATAAGTCATCTTTCTTTTAGTTTTCTGCACTTAGACATCATTTTTAGACATATCTCATCACCTCATCAAACCCCTAATCCTTGAATGTTAACATTAGAATTTTGGTATCGCTCCCTCCTTTTAGGTGAAAAACCCTAGAAGTGTTAGAGAACCCTAAGTGGGGTACCAACATCTATGTTACACCTTGTTTTAAAATCAATTGCATTGATTATATTTGACATTTATATAATTTTAAAAATAATTTTGAATTGGTTGCAAAGTTTAATGGAGATTTGTATTTGTGAATTTTATAAATTGAGTTGTGAGATTGGAAGAGGATTCATTTTCATTTATGTTAAGTGATATCAGAGTGAGGAGTTTTGAGTGCATAGGAAAAATGTCAAACATGAGGCAACCTATGCTAGGACTAGTCAGTATCCAGTTAAAAATAGAAGGAAGTAGAGGAGAGATCATGAGGATTGTTGCAGGTAGAGAATCCCTAAGCAATTGATAGATAAAAGTGATGAAATAATTGTTTTGAGAATGTGCCATACGAATTAAAATATTGTAGCAGATGAAATGGGTATAGTCATAAGGAAGAAGTGCATGATTTGGGAAGCGTGGAGTTGGTACGAAGAAAATAAGTCATGGAGGATAATTGTGGATATAAATAAGTGATTGGATAGGATGGATAATTTAGAGGCACAACTAAGTGGACAAGAAGACATGAGAAAAGAAGATGAGGATGGAATGAATGAAAAAGAGCTTGTAGTTGAAATAGTTGAAGAGGAGAAAAATGGAGAAGCAGCGATGGAATGCAAGGAGATTACAAAGAAGAATGAAGAAGAAGAATATTTTTTAACACAAATTTTGGTGGTGGAGATTGAATGGTTGGAGAAGATCGTAGTGATTGAAAGCGGGAAGACAAGCATCACAACAAAAAAAGTAGCAGTTATTGATGCAACTAATGGTGAATTTGTAGCAACAAATGAAGAGGTAAATCTTGTTGCATTTTGTAACAATGCTATTATACTTAAATTTGAGGTAGTCAGGATTGAAAAATTATGAACAAGAACTGATGGAAATTTTCAACTTTCATAAGGTATTCGATGAAGACTTGTATACAACAGTCTGTGAGTGACATGAGTTTTTGGTGGAGTAGGTCAGTTATCAGTGTGTAGGATCCGATGAAGTAGAGGAGAGGAGAAATAATTCGGTGGAGGATGACACATGATGGATGTGAATACATGAGAGGAAAGAAGAGTTGTGATTGGATTTGTGGAAGGAAGATGACAGTTGTTCCAACATGGTGTTGGAAGAAGAGGAAGAATGATTGATCTTTTAAAGTTATTCCAATAATCAAATTCACTTCAGGCTAGTTGCAACCTAGAAGAGTAGTTCAACTATTCAACTCCAGTTTTTTGAGCCTATACTAAAACAATTTCTACCCTTCATGTCTAATCCATGAGCATCTAGTACCAATGGAGAATGGGAGGAGTCACCGGTTTTAAGAAATAATAAAAAAATTATTTAAAAAAAAAAAAAAAGTAAAGGAGAAGAGGGCACAAGCATAGAGGAAGATGAGGAGATGAGTATATTTGAGAGGGATGTAGGTCACAACTTTAGGGGAAGAGATAGCTATTAAAAATATAACTAGGATATGCTTAGCAGCCACTCCCATGGAATAGAATTTTCAAAGATAAAATGGCATGAAAGGACATACCATTATCCAAAAGACATTTTATAAATTTAAAATGCAATAAATTATGGATATGAGAGTGGATGAATTTTTTTGAATTAGACATGAATGGAAGGCTGTGCATGAGAAAAGGGGGTGCCATGTAAAAGTGAACACTTAACGAAAAAATAGATCATAGAATTGAAAGGAATGATGAGGCTGTGTACGAAATAAGCTTCTGGTTTGAATTAAAGAAAAGTTAAATTTATAGGAAAAAAGTAAGCGTTAAACAAAAATTGTATAGGATAGGAAGAGGCATAGAGATGGTGGGAGGTTTGGTGCCTATGCTAAGGGCATTTAAAAATTAAAACAATAGATAGAGATGAACAAAAGGTTGTATGAGATTTAGAAGGGATGTGTGGGAGGTGGATAAACATGTAGAATTACAATGGCATGGGATGGAGTAATTATGTAGAAGAGTGAGGAGAATGAATGTGGATAAATCAAATTCAACATCTACAGGCAGGTCAATGGAGAATTTTTTTATAAAGGAAAGATATTTATAAATAATATTGTAACTTGGAAAATATATAAAATATTTTACATATAGTTGAGAGAAATAAAATGCAATTGAATTTTGGGATTAATGAATTTTGATAGAAGTTAAATTTCCTATTGAATTGATTTCCTTGTTTTTAAATTAGTTGGATTGATTATATTTGACAAATACAATTGTCAAATTAATCTTGAATTGGGTGTGAAGTTGAATGGAGATTTGTATCTATGAATTTTTGCAAATTGGGTTGTGATAGTGGAAGAGGTTTCATTTTAGTTTGCATGAGGAATCAATACTTTTCTTGATGTTTTTTAGGTATTTGTAATATGATTTATACACTTTTAATATTAGAGAAAAATTAGAAACAATATCTAATTCTTTGTATAAAGTGCAATCATTAATTAGATAAGGTAAAATTGAGTCTAGTAAAATATTGTTCTGTAAAATATAATAATTTTTTTTTCAGGAAGAAGGCATAAAGCCTATATACAATATATTAGTATGTAAAGGGTAAATTACAAAGTAAAAGCTAGTCAACATCAACTGGCATCAAATAGAGAAAAAGTGCCATAAAGGCTACAAAACTAATCCCCTTCAATGTGAAAAAGAGAGCAAAAGGCAGATGATAGAGACAATTTGAAATAAGATTTCTTACGTTAATGCTCAATTGTCCAATATTTGTCCACAAAATCCCTCTCAGAAGATGAAGAAAGATAATTATGATTATTATTTTAATTTGTAAAATATAATAATTATGGTTTTTTTTTTGTTTTCTTTTTTACCTTTATAATATTAATGTAAAACATATCTTCTAGTGGAAATATAGAAATAATACCTGATTCTTTGCTTTCTTTCTTTGTATGAAGTGTTTTATTTTTTTAATATTTTTTTAATATTTTATATTGGGTTCATCAAATGGTGAGATCTCTTTCTGGTGCAGTCAGGGTAGGAGGGTCCTCAAAGAGAATAATCCAGACCGTGCAACAAGGGTAACACAACAAAAGAAAAACAAAATATGGAGGAAAATTTAGACACCAACATTCTTATTATCAGAAATCTTGATTACATATAGTTGGCCACATTCAGGCTTACAGATTCAGCTCACTCGCCTGACTACAACATGCTCAAAATACAGTGCTCATACATGCGAGAAAAAAATGTTATAGATCAAACTCTATATACATATTATTCTACTTAGACTTGATTCGTTGTCTTTCTAATGATCCATTACAAGATTTATATCATATCCATGGGTCGAGGAACATCTCCACTGGCCAAAGATAACTACAATCTCTGATGAAGGAAACGTAATGTGTGCAAGAATAGGTCGGCCTCAAATCTAGATTTATTCCATGGTAGATGCACAAGATGAAGTGTGGACCTAAGGGTAAGTTTAAGAACACTCCATGGGACAAATCGAAACACACCATGAGGATCCGCAAGTCATGGTGAAATCTGCGATCAATCCAACTAGTTGTTAGGTTTGAAATTATTTCAGGGCCAGTTCTAAAACCTATCACTCAATCCAAAATTGACAACTTTCCAGAATTAGATCCAATCGAGCTGAAAACTTGGAATAAGGTAATTCAACATGTCCTCGATGAAACCATAGGTATGTGAGATCTATTGAGAAAACATGAAGAATTAATGGATCTACCAAATTGAACAAGAAAAAGAACTGAACAAGAACAAAACTGAATGAAAATATTTTTTTGGTTGATGCAAGATTGCCAAGAACCAAGGATGCTCCTGCATCAGACATCTGGGGTTAGTGAAAGTGAGTCCCTCACTTTGCTGGGGCCAAAGGGAAACAAATATGGTCTACCTCAGCTTGAGAAATCCAAGAAGAATCCTCCACTAGTCTACCTTTCCACTTCACAAGATATTCTTTGTATTGTCTTCCACGAGTCTTTCTCCCATCTTTGATAGCCAAAATCTTTTCTATCCCATCTGATTGTTGTTTAGGAATTTTTTCTTCTAATTTTTCTTTATTGTCTTCACTGAATTCTGCTTCCTGGTATTGATGTAGCTCTGCAATGTTGAATATAGGTGATATACCCATGTCATCTGGTAACTCCACTTCATATGCATTTCCTAAATCAACTTCTTCAAAATCTTACAGGGTCCAAACTTCCTCATCTTGAGCTTACTATATGTTCCAACTCAAAATCTTTCCTTCCTCAAATAGACAATCACTTCATCGCCAACTTCAATCTCCTTATGTCTCCTCTTTTCATCTGCTCACTCTTTATATTTTCAGTTCATATCTTCCAACTGCTGCTTTACTTGAGTATGCACTTTCTTCATATGTTTTGCAAATTCCTCTTCTTTTGCACTCCTTTTATCTTCTTTACTGATGTCTTGCAATTCTGATATACCTCTAGGGTGAACTCCAATAACAATCTCAAAAGGTGTTTTTCTAGTACTATGTTCATTGAATTATTGTAGGCAAACTATGCTTGTGCAAGGGCTAAATTCCAACTTCCGGTCTTCTCTCCAACCAAACATCTTAGAAAATTTACCAAAATCTTGTTCACTACCTTTGTTTTTCCATCAGTCTATGGGTGAAAAGTAGAACTAAACTTCAAATCTGTCTTCAAATTCTTCCAAAGAGTCCTCCAAAAGTAACCAACAAACCTTGTATCTCCGTCTGAAACAGTACTCCTAGGTAATCCATGCAATCTGACCACTTCTCTGAAAAACAAGTCCGCTACATGTACTGCATCTATTGTCTTCTTACTAGGTATGAAATGTTCCATCATATAAAAAATTTCCACCACTACAAATACAGAATCATTACCTCTCTGTGTCTTAGGCAAACCAAGTATAAATCCATGCTGATATCCTCCTAAGGTCTTTCTAGTAATGTCAAAGGTTTATACAATCCAACATTCTGACTACTCCCTTTTGAAACTTGACAAAATCTTCAAATATACACAAACTTCCTAACATCCTTATGGGGAGGGTGCATGGATATGGGTAGCAATTCCGTGGACACCCTAAAAAAAAATAGTTGAAAACCATAATGCGAGCGTGTTATAATGTGCTCGCGTTATGGTTTTCGTTAAACCTAGGCAAGGTCCCGACAGCTACAACTACAAAGAAATAACGCAAGCACATTATAATGCACTCATGTTATCAACTGTTAAAAGAAAAAAAACAAATGCAAATCTCTCATTTGCATTTCGACTGGTTTTTTTGTTGCACCCGCGGCCAAAAACCCCAAAATATCGCGCTCGCATTCTAGGAGAAGAATTTCTTTGCCAAGGATTCGTATTTCTTGACAACGATGGTGCCATGACGACGAGGAGCTGTAAGAGGTAAGGATTCTATGGTTTTTGTTTTGAATTTGTTAGTTTTAGGTTGAATTTGATATCTATTTGTTTAAATTTTTAGGAGATGCAAATCAACCTGCAAACCCTCAAAATCCTCAACAGGAGGACCAACCAAATCCTCAAGATCAAAATCAACCACAACCTCCTCCACCAATCACTCACCCCCTCCTAGCACTCAACAAAATTTAATGAGTGAAATTGAGAAAAAAAAAAAAAAATTGAGGATTTCATCAATAGGTTGAGTGATCCAAACAGTTCAACCACAGAAAGAATGACCCTAGCATATTCATTGAAAGATATGTTAACAAACGTAGATTCAATTAGCAAAGAAATAACTGGATGGGAAGATAGGAGGTAGGCGGCTAGGGAATATTATGCAAATAAACTATCATACAAGGATGTGAAAGATTTAAAAATAACAAAAGGTGATTTGTGCTCATTATTCACCGACCCACGCACAAATCAAAATCTTACCCTCAATGCGAAGAGGTTTCCTATCCATTGGTGCCACCACCAACAAATGAAGGAGCGGTTTTATGATAGGTGGTACATGGTCTTTGATTACCCACCGTGCAACAATTGTGAGGTCCCACAATATTTTCTTAGGAAACTATACAGTGAGTTCATATTGAAAAAAATCCCAAATTATTTTGATATGAGGGATTTCCAAGGGAGAGGTGGGGGGTCAGCTCAGGATAGACCTGGTGCACAGCCCGACGCGGCAAGGTAGACGAGCTCTCGCTAGGCCACCTCATGAGCACATTGTTATGCCTTCCATCGTGAAGGAAAGTGCTGACGTAGAGACATTGCAAGAAATCAGCACTTTGACCCAGAGTGTCATCCATCATACTAGCCCTATTCTACAGCGCCATTCAGGGGAGTCTTCTAGTGGTGGCCTTCGAACACATGTGTGTCAATCTTGCGGGGCTACTTGTTCACATGACCCCATCGACCCTCAGGAGACTGGTACGTAGGATCCGTCTGTAGCTATGGAGATGGAGAGGGTAGCTGGCATTTTGCATGAAGCATATGGCATTGATAGTCAGGTAAAAGTTAGTGCATGTGTTCATTGAATTTAATTTATAAAATTTCAATTTTGAAATGCAAGATTAACTAAAAATGTTTTATGATTTTAATAAAATTGCAGGGTCATAGTGTTGAGACTAGACACACCGGCCCCCCACCAACCTATTTTTCTAGTACACCTATCACTAGGGTATGTAACTAGTAAACAATTATAAGTTTATTGCATATTAATGACATTGTTTTACGAATGGTAATTTAATATGCAATTTTGGATGTTGAATAGACTAATATTGGAGGTTTTGATGGAACACTTCCCAGTGGCAGTGGATTTACTCAAACCTTCATGCAGGTAATAGAATAAAGAGTTTAGCTAATGAATCAAGTACTTAATAGATTTCTGTAGTTTATACATGCACATCGTTAATTACGTTGAATAATTTGTTGTTTTATTTTCAGTTGTTGCGAGACGATACACCTCCAAATGTGACAAGGGCAATGGATATTGGTCTGAAATCTACTATACAATCCTCGATGGCTCTGATAGAAGAGGTATGAGGAAAATTAGTAAATTTTAATTTACATTTGTTGTTATAGATGTTAGTTAGTGAGAAATCAAACCATTATTGATTCATGTAGTTTTTGACTATTTGTATGGTTTATACAGGGCTTGAGCATGCCTAAGCATGGGCATGAGGATTTTTCCCTCATGGAGAGAGATCGTGAGATGGATGTAAGTGATTATTTTGTCAAATATATCATTATTTATAATGTAATTTCTATATATTCATGTCTTTACTTCTTATTGTAACAGTTAAAACTTCACCATGAACTAAACCCTAGGAGGAGTAGCAGGAGCACTCCATGAGCATAGCAAAAATGAGTGACAGACCTATCGCCATCTGAGCGAAAAGGAAAGGGAAATATTTTATTTCCAGGGCATGGAGAGAAATGACTTTTGATTCCAGAGTCCTTTGTTGTATGCCTGCATGGCAGTTTTGTACATATTTTTTATTGGACATATTTGACATTGTATGCCTAGATGGCATTCTCGTAAGCCTATATGGCTATTTTGTACATATATTTCATACTTATATTGACATATATTGATGTATCCCTACATGGCTATTTGGTTAATACAAATATCTTTTATCGATGCCTATCCATATTTGCATTCTAAATTGATGGTTCAATAGATATGAGTTATGTGTATTCAAGTGTATACTTTACGACTTATGTGTATACTTTGTGACTTACGTGCATTCAAATGTATACTTTGTGGCTTACATGTTTTCATGCATATACCTTGTATTCGTGCATATACTTTGTTTTAATTTGTGTATACTATGTATTCGTGTGTATACTTTTTGAGGCTTATGTGTTATTGAGTACTTGTATTTCCCCTATTGACATGTACTTGTTTGACTTATTCACTTGTATACTTATTAATTAGTTAGCCCTAGAATTGATCTACGTCATCCTCAATGCATGATCCTTGAGAGGGAGTAAGAACACCCTCAAGGTCAAAAGGAATTTCACATGCATTCTTCATAGGCTCATTTTGGTAGTGAAACCAAAAACCTCTTGCATCATTGAAACGGAAAAAAAACATTCCTTTATAGAAGGTCTGAAGCCATTATCATTCTCCATCAGTTCTTCATGTATCCACTGCCCATTCATGGTTGTCTCATGACCTTCATGAAACCAATCACTTATCTCATTTGTGATAGAAGAAATGTATGAAGATTTATCTTCCTCCTTATGAACCATTCATTATCATGAGTGATGGGTTCTTGTGAACCACTATTGATGAATCATGGGTCAAGGAGTTTGACTTGTAAAACTAAACGATTGAATCCTGATAGCAATATCACAATTTTTATATATCTAAATGTGTTATTTCCTTCAGCTAAAATTTGTGCTTATACTTATGTGATTGATGTATGTTTGTGTATGGAATCATAGTAATTTCTATTTGATGATGCTATTGTGTCTATAAGGTTTATTTATTAAAGGGTGCATGAAACAAGTTTTAAATCCTTACAAATCTTTGAATTTCTTAGGTTTTTTTATTTGTCGAGTCTTGGCTCTGAGCCCGAGTCCAAGTCAAAAAATGGCTTTTCAAGTTTGAGGCGAGTCCTAGTCTTGTAACACTGGTGTGAACACATCAAGGAATAATGTATATGCCGATGAAGAGAGAACCCATCCTTGTTTCCAAACAAACCATGGTATAGATATGGTTGGTTGAGATAAAACATCACTCTCCTGGATAGTTCGAACCATAATATTTCATGGCTACAAACACACCTTCATTATGTGTGTTCTTGATCCTACTGAAAAAATCATGGAACATGTTTTAGATCAAATATTGCAACCCTAAGTCCACAAGAAGGTTCCAAAAATGTCTTTAAGATGTTCATCCTTCTTGAGTAATGTGAACTATTGATGTTATCTAGATCTTTGAAACTATCTGCAATCATGTGCAATACTATAGAAGCTAGAGCTATATCTAATACTACAAATGACTGCTCAATGGAATCCTGATAGCAATATCACAATTTGACACATTGTAGAAAATACCTCCTACTTATCAATTGATGAGCTAACGGGGCTCTATAATGAATTTTTCATAAGGCACAACACTTGCTGAAGGTTTTGCAAATGGGGTTGCAAGCTAAGTGGGCTTAACCTTGGGGAAAAACTTCGTGGTTAAGCGCTTGAGCTGGAGTATACTAGAATGGGTGACCTCTCGGGAAGGCCTAGTGCCTCACCTCTGTGAGCATTACTTAGATGAAATGAGTGCTAAGTGGGCCATTCAATATAATTTCAAATTTGTTGCTTTAAGCAACTTACAAATTTGCAACTTAAGACTCCTCCAAACTAAAGGATCGATCCGGTGGAACATAGCTCGAAGCGATTGCATGTGTTTCAGTGCAAAAGAGGACCATGCCTAGCATAAACATACTTATTTGGATGTGTTGGAACAGTCTGCTTGGTCACACAAGTTGCAGAACGAAAGTTGCACCACTCTGCATTTGTGCACTACTTGCATTTGATGCTTTTTCAATCAAGTGAAAATCTGCCACCACCGGAAAACCACTCCGAGATAGCCAAAACTGAGAGAGGTTTTTGTAGACAAGCTCAACACAATCCTATAGGATTAGACGAGAAGTTTCTAAGTATCATGGTATCTAAGTAATAGCATGCTGAAGTTTGTATCCATTTTGCACTTTGGACCCTTAAGGGATTGATCCGGTGGAACATAGCTCGGAGTGATTCCACATGTTTCGGTGTGAAAAAGGACCATGAATAGTGTAAAAATACCTATTTGGATGTTTTGGAACAATCCGCTTGGTCACACGAGTTGCAGAGCGAAAGTTGCACCACTTTGCAACTTTGTACAGCTTGAATTTGACACCTTTTCCATCAAGTGAATATCTGCTGCCATGAGAAAACCACTCCAAGATAGCCAAAATAGAGAGATATTTTTCTAGAGGGGTCCAACACCTTTCTATAGGATCAGATGAGAAGTTTCTAAGTGTCATGGTATCCAAGTAATAGCATGTTGAAGTTTGTAGCTATTTTGCACTTTGGACCCTTAAGGGATCGATCCGGTGGAACATAGCTCAGAGTGATTCCACATGTTTCAGTGTGAAAGAGGACCATTCCTAGCGTAAAAAAACCTAGTCAGACATTTTGGAATAGTCCACTTGGTCACATGAGTTGCAGAGCGAAAGTTGCACCACTTTGCAACTTTGCATAGCTTGAATTTGACACCTTTTCCATCATGTGAAAATCCACCGCCACAAGAAAACCACTCTGAGATAGCCAAAACCGAGAGAGGTTTTTCTAGAGGGGTCAAATTCCTTTTTGTAGGATCAGACGAGAAGTTTCTAAGTGTCACGGTATCCAAGTAATATCATGCTGAAGTTTGCAGCTATTTTGCACTTTGAACCCTTAAGGGATCGATCCGGTGGAACATAGCTCGAAGCAATTCCACATGTTTCAGTGCAAAAGAGGAGCATTCCTAGTGTAAAAATACCTATTTGGATGTGTTGTAACAGTCCGCTTGGTCACACAAGTTGCAGAACGAAAGTTGCACCACTCTGCAACTTTGCACTGCTTGCATTTGATGCTTTTTCCATCAAGTCAAAATATGCCACCATTGGAAAACCACTCAGAGATAGCCGAAACCGAGAGAGGTTTTTGTAGAAAGGCTCAATGCAATCCTATAGGATTAGACAATAAGTTTCTAAGCATCATGGTATCTAAGTAATAGCATGTTGAAGTTTGCAGCTATTTTGCACTTTGGACCCTTTAGGGATCGATCCGGTGGAACATAGCTCGGAGCGATCCCACGTGTTTCGATGTGAAAGAGGACCATGCCTAGCATAAACATACCTATTCAAACATTTTGGAACAGTCCACTTGGTCACACAAGTTGCAGAGTGAAAGTTGCACCACTTTGCAACTTTGCACAGCTTGAATTTGACACCTTTTATGTCATGTGAAAATCCGCTGTCACGAGAAAACCACTCCAAGATAGCCAAAACCAAGAGAGGATTTTCTAGAGGGGTTGAACACCTTTCTATAGGATCAAATGAGAATTTTTTCTGTGTCATGGTATCCAAGTAATAGCATGCTTAAGTTTTCAGCTATTTTGCACTTTGGACCCTTAAGGGATCGATCCGGTGGAACATAGCTCGGAGCGATTCCACATGTTTCGGTGTGAAAGAGGACCATGCCTAGCATAAACATACCTATTCGGACATGTTGGAATAGTTCACTTGGTCACATGAGTTGCAGAGAAAAATTTGCACCACTTTACAACTTTGCACAACTTGAATTTGACACCTTTTCCATCATGTGAAAATCCACCGCCACGAGAAAACCGCTCCAAGATAGCCAAAACCGAGAGAGGTTTTTCTAGAGGAGTCGAATGCCTTTCTATAGGATTAGGTGAGAGGGTTCTAAGTGTCACTATATCTGAGTACCAGCATGTTGAAGTTTGCAGCCATTTTACAGTTTGGACCCTTAAGGGTTCGATCCGGTGGAACATAGCTCAGAGCGATTCTACGTGTTTCGGTGCGAAAGAGGACCTTGCCTAGCATAAAAATACCTATTCTGACATGTTGGAATAGTCCGCTTGGTCACACAAGTTGCAGAAAAATGTGTACAAATTATTTAGATGACCTTTATATGACCTTTTTCACATTGTTTACATTTCAAAATTCAAAGTTTAAAAATTTTCCTACTCAAGGCATTTACAGAGCAAGGTGCTACTACACCAAACATGAACTCCAACCTTAGAATATTTGAGTATATCTCATTATGCAATTAAATCTTATTACAATGCCTCTAGCACTTCGTTCTCTCAGATCTTTTACAATGTCACTCATACATTCAAGATTCTCTTTAAATATCTACATCATAGGTGCTCATTATGAGGTTAACTTCAAATGAGTAACTTGAGATTCCCTCGCTAAGCTTCACATGCTCTCTTATAATGGATTGAAATCAAAATTGAGATTTGTCAAAATCATCAAAATAAGTATGTTGCATTTCTTTTTTGGCTGAGATTCTCTTTGATGGCTCTTAAATCAGCATTTTCTACGACGAAAGATCAATCAACCCTTAGTAGTTTACTTACAAATACGCAAAGTAAAAGAGAAAAAGAAAGAGCATCCAAAATGGAAATGAAATAAAAATAGATGGAAGGCACTTACAGATGTTGCATTGCTTTTCTGGTTGACATTCTCTTGGATGGCTCATATATCTACATTTTTTGCAAGGGGACACCAATCACTGTAAAAGAAGATGATAGCATTGGCATAAAAGAAATTAATGTGCATACAAGTATAAATTAATAAGAACCAATGTGCATATACTTAAAAATTAATCCAACGAACCATCCGGGTCTGCTCTACTCTTTATTGTGTCAAGTATTCCCTCATGGTCAGACTCATGGACCTTCCATAACGTCTTGTTCAAAGGTTTACCCCCATATTTGGTGAAATGAACATTGGATGCCATGACAAGGTTCGAGTAATGAAGAATCTTACGATGCATGTCAAAGTCCTGAAATAGCCAATGTTTAACACTTGAATGTGGGTACCTTCTAAGCCATGTTCCAATAACCACAACTGAGCCTGTAGGGTATTCGATGTTTTCTCCATCTATAACTAGGGCCTCCAATTTCTTTTTGGTCTCAACACAATGACACAAGTAATAGTCTATTCCCTCTTCATTTTCTTCATCTGCAATAACTGTATAAACATGCCTTGCATTGATATGTGCAAAAAATCTCTTGAAATTTGTCAACATTATGAATACAGTACAAAGTAAGATCTAACAATATGGAATTTCAACAACTAAGAAAGTAGATATATCACCTCATTGAACTAGATCTGATATGCGATCAAAGTCGACCGATGATTCTATCTGTATCAGTTCCAATGTCGTTAGAGGGCGATACATGTGAAGTGATCTAAGATAACTTGTGAACCATTTTTCAACCCACTCCCTTGACTCACAATCATTCCAGTCTTGCATTGTACATGAAGAACAAAAGCATGCCATCTTTCGTGTATCGATACTCCATGAACCTGTATTTGAGCTAAGGAAAGAGTGTACCTCACTCGATCCTATTAGTGTACAATAGTATTCATATGGTGCAATGTTAGTATCATCCATCAACAAAAAAAATCTACGAACTGAAGATGTACCTTCATTACCTGGACCCATCAAAGCATTACACCACTCAAAAATTGATTTTGCATCTGTCAACTTTGCATTGTCTTTATACTTTTACTCTTCTCATGCTAATGCTCTTTTCATGCATGCTCCTGCACCATCATGCTCCCCCTTTCCATGTCCAGCCTCACAAAAGTTCCACATATGTTGAACACCTATAATGACATGCATCCTGCACAACCAGTAGAACATGCGCGAGTTCTTGAACTATGTTGCATAGTTATCAGACCATATTATATGTCGATTGTATTCTATGTCCCTCTGAGCCAAACCACTGTAGAACATCTGAAACCAACCTTGCACGAACTCTAGATAATGTGTGCGATCATCACTAATGTAAAAGTGGTACTCCCTCAATACCTTCATTTCCTCATCTGTACTATCAGATGCATGAATGAATGCTATGTGCAGAAATATCAAAACTTGCGTGGAGTTGTAATACTATGACTGCACCTCATGTTGTGGTTGTAGAGTGTAGTTCTCTGCAAAGTCAACCACAGATACTGTGCTTCCAACTAGAAAGGTGTCCTTGCATAGCTTGAACTACGTGTCCAACCATCGGGCTCTATGGGTATGCATTACATACTCAGATAGTATACTGTCACGAAATACGGTCATAAATTTGTACACTAGAATCTTCTCAATAACCAAATCACACCTTTTCGCTTGAGTCCCATCTTTTGTAGCATATGCCACTATTTTATACTTCCTGAACTCTAGTAGTTTTTGTCCCACCTCATCTGTGCTTTCCATATGTTGACATACTGGCATATGCTGGAAGCCACCGCAACGCTCGCATGAACCATCCAAGCATGTTGTCCTATAAAATATCTAGCCACCCTCTATTTCACATAAATTTTTTGATAAGAACTCTCTTGAAGATTTTGGTGGGGATTTTATGCCACAATCCTATAAAACATCATTAGTATGCAAATCTAAACATATATAATGATAAACATCGTAATGGTTAGAAAATTCAATATGTAGTCTACAACAACAAGTAGTGCATGTGTGATTTATCTTGACATAGAAAGGTTTAAGTAGTTCAAAAAATCTTTGAGAAATACTAATTTGAGGATAATCATTTTCAAATTTCCGAAAAAATTGGGTTTCAGTGATATCCAAAAAATGCTTTGGATGTGGCTCACGATTCCGACTATCGATTCTCCTTCTCACCACACCCCTTTGATTCGGAGATGGCCTTGTGTTATTCTTCCAATACTCTTCAATTAGTTTTCTCAAGGCTTCGACAACTTCTTTATCTTTTCATGAAAGTATCCCCAAGAATGGCCATAATTCATTTGTATCATTGCCCTCAATTATTTTCCACCTTTGAATGGCTCTTGATAAAAATTTTCTACTAATTCCCGTTTTTTCACTAGTCTTTTTAATTAGGCGAGCTCTCTTTGTTTGACAACTTACCAAAGTCGATGTAATGACACGTCGGGTGACATTAATATCCTTTGAGCATGAGGTCTTACCCACACTCTCATAAGCATCCATTAGATTCTTCACAATAGTGTCTTCACTCGATGCATTCGATGTTCTCAACCCAAGAGTCTTCATGATGTTCCTATACTTTACACCCCGCATCATTTCAACAAATAGTTGACATCTTGCAATCTCATTTAGCCTTTCAAAGAATTGTTCCCAAATCTTATCAGCATATCTTCTACAAGTGCGTGTTGAAATCTTACCTTCCATGTGCTACAAAATCTCATCATCAATATTAATCAAATGATCAATAAAAATCTCACTATGTGAGGTTTTTAGGTGCATGAGCTCTGCTAGGGTTTTGAGCTTCCTGAGGTCATTCGTGGCCCCTCCTGCATCATACTGCGCTTCTTGCGTAGGGAATTTGGTTCCCTCATTGAGTTCGACAACTTCTTTATCTTTTCATGACAGTATCCCCAAGAATGGCCATAATTCATTTGTATCATTGCCCTCAATTATTTTCCACCTTTGAATGGCTCTTGATAAAAAATTTCTACTAATTCCTGTTTTTTCACTAGTCTTTTTAATTAGGTGAGCTCTCTTTGTTTGACAACTTACCAAAGTCGATGTAATGACAAGTCGGGTGATATTAATATCCTTTGAGCATGAGGTCTTACCCACACTCTCATAAGCATCCATTAGATTCTTCACAATAGTGTCTTCACTCGATGCATTCGATGTTCTCAACCCAAGAGTCTTCATGATGTTCCTATACTTTACACCCCGCATCATTTCAACAAATAGTTGACATCTTGCAATCTCATTTAGCCTTTCAAAGAATTGTTCCCAAATCTTATCAGCATATCTTCTACAAGTGCGTGTTGAAATCTCACCTTCCATGTGCTACAAAATCTCATCATCAATATTAATCAAATGATCAATAAAAATCTCACTATGTGAGGTTTTTAGGTGCATGAGCTCTGCTAGGGTTTTGAGCTTCCTGAGGTCATTCGTGGCCCCTCCTGCATCATACTGCGCTTCTTGCGTAGGGAATTTGGTTCCCTCATTGAGTTCGACAACTTCTTTATCTTTTCATGACAGTATCCCCAAGAATGGCCATAATTCATTTGTATCATTGCCCTCAATTATTTTCCACCTTTGAATGGCTCTTGATAAAAATTTTCTACTAATTCCCGTTTTTTCACTAGTCTTTTTAATTAGGCGAGCTCTCTTTGTTTGACAACTTACCAAAGTTGATGTAATGACACGTCGGGTGATATTAATATCCTTTGAGCATGAGGTCTTACCCACACTCTCATAAGCATCCATTAGATTCTTCACAATAGTGTCTTCACTCGATGCATTCGATTTTCTCAACCCAAGAGTCTTCATGATGTTCCTATACTTTACACCCCGCATCATTTCAACAAATAGTTGACATCTTGCAATCTCATTTAGCCTTTCAAAGAATTGTTCCCAAATCTTATCAGCATATCTTCTACAAGTGCATGTTGAAATCTTACCTTCCATGTGCTACAAAATCTCATCATCAATATTAATCAAATGATCAATAAAAATCTCACTATGTGAGGTTTTTAGGTGCATGAGCTCTGCTAGGGTTTTGAGCTTCCTGAGGTCATTCGTGGCCCCTCCTGCATCATACTGCGCTTCTTGCGTAGGGAATTTGGTTCCCTCATTGAGTATGGCCGCATTTACTATGGTTTTAAGGGTTTATTATGCCTTCAACCGACTCTAACCCAAAAATTCTTGCTGGCGTTAGCGATTCGATAGCATAGTTTCATGGCTCCCCCACCGAGCAAACACCCTTGGAAATTTGTTCCGAAAGTCTTTCACGAGGTAAGCATTCTGACGCTCCTGCTGATGTAGTTTTACCTTTACTTGATTTTGATTCTGCATGCCAATGGCTTGAACAACACACCCTTGTGGGTTATTTTGTTAGGAGGACTCCCCTTGAAAGTGTGCTGAAAGACTGGGTTAACAAGGCCTGGGTCCCTCATGGGGTCCACCTTGATATGGTCCAAAATATGACCAAGGGTTTTTTCTTGTTTCGCTTTGTGAAAGTCAATCATGTCCAAGCTATTTTGGGTCATAGACCCTGGTATATCCGTTCCTCCTTGTTGGTTTTCCAGTCTTGGACCTAGGATTTTGTTGTCTCAAAGGACACCAAAATGTGTGTTCCGGTCTAGATTGAATTTCTCGGGTTGCCCTTGCCATGTGTGCCCTTCTTGCACCATATTGCTTCCTCTCTGGGGAAGGTTGTTTGCATTGAACTTGATAAGTTCTTTCAAGCCCGTCCTCAAAAGAGGGTTTGTGTGGAAGTTGATTTATCCAAGGATTTGAAAGAGTCTATTGACCTTCAAATTGAGGATATTTTCCACTCCCAAAAAATCACGTATTTTAACCTTCCCAACATGTGCTACCGGTGCCAATCAGCTGATCACAAGATCAAGGACTGCCCTTTATCAGTTCCCCATACCGTTTCTCAACCACGAGGTGCTGAAAAGCCTCATCAAATAGAGCTTCAGCTAAGGTGGACACAAAGTGGACCATGGTCACCAACCGAAAAAATAAGTTGCATGGTTCTGGGTTGGCTCCCAAAGCCCCGTAACTGCCCACCAGGTTTCAAACCCTTCAGCGAAGGGGATTGCCACTCCCTCAGGAGTGGCTGTTTTACAGCCCAGGCCGTAGGTCGTGCCCCAGGCTGCTACAATTTTATGTGCTCAACCGACTTTGTCCGCCACTGTGGAAACCCAACGGTGCTCTTGCAGCTAGTCTCCTCTACCAGAAGAAGGTGAATATGTGCTAGAAAAGTGGAGATTTTCTCCCTCTATTCAACTGGGTTCAGTTCCGCAAGAGTTTTTGAAGAATAGCTTCTCTTCCCTGGGTGAAGAGGACTAGGATTCTGCAAGTATGGAAGATTTTCCATGAATTTTCTCTCATGGAATGTTCGAGGTCTCACAGACCTCTCAAGGAAGTATTCTGTTAGGAATACTTTGAAGAACTATCCAGAGATTGAAGTGCTTTGTCTCCAAGAAGTTAAAATTTTAGGTTTTTTGCTTGCTTTGGCTTGTCACTCTATTTGGCCAGCCAGCACTATGTTTTGTACCCTGCATGAGGCTAGTCATGGTGGAGCTCCTACTCTTTTGGCTCCGCGGTTGCTTCGTTATGTGGTTGACCATAGGGTGGATCCCTCCCAGCGGGGTGTTTGGATTCTTCTCAATATTGAGAACCATTCCTTCATGATTATTAATATTTATGCCTCTAATGATGCTGTGGAGTGCTGCATGCTTTGGCGCTGGCTTGCCGACTCTCTGCTAGTTGCCACCTGGTTGCTCTGTGGGGATTTCAACATGGTTGAAATGGCGTATGATAAAAATGTCACTGTACCTTTTCATTGGGTTGCAGGCGAAAGGGAGGCATGGTTTTACATGCACAATAAATTGGGGCTTTTTTGTTCCAATCTGGGCTACCGTCATTCTCATTCCCTCTAGCACACTTGGTGTAATTACAGGGCTGTTTCTGACAGAGTCTTTAATCGCCTTCATCGTGCCATGATTTCGGCACAATCCTTTTTTTCTTTCAAAAGCTCTGCCTTGCCTGTGAAGCTGTTAATGGATGTCACCCTTTCGGATCACTTCCTTATTCAATTTCGCATTGAGTGGGCGTCTTGGCAACCTCGCACGTGTAAAACTCAATTCTTCTTGAACACGTCTCTGCTCCATCACAAGCCTACCATGGCCCACATTCTTCGAGTGTGGAATTTAGAGTGCCATCCATCTAGCAATATGGGTTGGATTGTTTGGTGGAATGATGCTATTATTCGTACTGCATGCTTCCTATGCATTTATGGGTGATAGCTTGCTATCTTCTGTCGGTGCTCTTACGAGGCCACCATTGCTGACTTGCATGCTGCTACGGAGGCCTTAGCGGCTTGTCCTTTCTCCCCGTCACATCAAGTCTAGGTGGCGGATTTAAGACACCAGAAGCAAGTGGCAGATAGCTATTCTACCAAGGGTGCTCAAATCAAGGTTCAGCTCCACTGGCTCAAAATTGGGGACTGTGCCTCCAAAGATTTTTTTTGTCTCTTCGTGCTAGGCACTCTTCCCCAGGCATTAAAGCCATCAAAGATGGTAATCAAGTGCTCTCTGAGCTACCTGGCATTCTCCAAGCTTTTGTGTGCCACTATGAACAATTTTTCACGGCTCAAGACCCCATGCCTGCGCGCCAACAAGCCCTTCAGAGCTGCCTTGCTGTTGTACCACATAGGCTTTCTTTAGCCAAGATTAATTTTTGTGATCAATTATTAACAATTGATGATCTCAAGGAAGCTATTTCCTCCATGACCGATGACAAGGCTCCTAGGATTGATGATTTCCCCTATGAATTCTATAAAGCGCTCTGGGACTGTATTGGGAGTGACCTACATCATGTTTATCTTGAAGCCTTTCACAACAATTATTTAGGCAATTTAATAAATAAAGGCAATATTAAACTCATACCTAAGTCTGGAGATCCGGAGGATATTTGTAACTGGTGGTCCATCATGCTTCTAAATGTTTCTTATAAAATTATTGCTAAAGCCTTGGCTCTAAAAATCTGCCACCTCTTACCTTAGATTGTGCGTCCCGAGCAAATTGGATTCATCAAATCCAGGTTCATTCTTGAAAATGTTATTATTGTTTGGGAAGGCATGGAGTGGGCCCGGCATTTGAACCAGAAAGATGTGTTTATTAAAATTGATTTTGCTAAAGCATATGACCGTATTGAATGGCCTTTCATTCTTGCGGTGTTACAGGCATTGGGTTTTGAAGCCAATTTTCTTCATTCTGTTTGCATGCTTTTTTTCGATGCCTCAGCTTGCATCTCCATTAATGGCCACCAGTCCTCTACTTTTGGCCTTTTTTGTTCTATTCTCTAGGGATGCCCTCTTGCCCCTGCCTTGTATGTTCTGGCAGCTGAGGGTTTTGGATATCTCCTAGCCAATGCTATCTCCCAACAGCGTGTTAAAGGAATCACTCTCTCGAACTCTCAAGAGCAGCTTGTCATTGGGCATTTTGTTGATGACTCCTTTCTCACTCTTTTAGAGGATGAAGGATCAATCACTGCTGCCCTTGAATGCCTTAACACTTTTTGTCTTGCGTCTAGTTCTGTAATTCAATGGCACAAAATGTTGTGCTACAGATAGTTTGTGCTTCCCACTCCTATGTGGCTTCAACCCTATAACTAGAAATGGATTGGTCAAGGTGAAATATTTCACTTCTTGGGCATTCCTTTCGCCTTCTAGGCTTCCCCCCGGGAGCTCTGGCAAGTCGTGGTCTCTATAGTTGAGTAGAAGTTGGCCTATTGGATTACAGAGCCTCTCTCACTAGCAGGCAAATTCCAGGTGTGCTCTAAAATTTTGGCTGCCACCCACATCTACTATTCTTCCTGTTGGGCTCCTTCTAAAGCAGCCTACAACAGGCTTGAGAAGTTGGTCCACGATTTTCTTTGGGCCTCTTTTGAGACCCATAAGGGCTTTCATCGGGTTGCTTGAGAATTTTGCTGTCTTCCCAAGGAGTCAGGAGGGCTCGGCTTGCTTTCCACTCAACAATAGGGAACTACCCTCTGTGTCAAATGGATCATATGTGCACTTACTAGGGATGAAGCCTGGAAATTTCTCCTCAAACATTGTATTCAGTCTGGGTTTCCTATTCATAGACCCACCTGGAAAGGTATCGGCTTCCAAACCCTTCTGGTTATGAGGGAGCCAGTTCAAATTATAGGCTTCTTTATGGCTAAAAGCATCTGGTGTTCTTGGGAAAATGTCAAGCCTTGGCTTCGTTGGGCTGGGGTCGGGTTTCGTGATGGGCTTTCCATCAACCAGCATAATCTCTGGCGGTCTCCCCTTTTGGCCCAAAACGGTCAACCCCTGGCCAAGTCGCCTTGGCTCAAAGCTCTCTGATTTCATAATAAAGGCATTCAGACTTTGCACCAGCTCTTCCACTGGCCTACCATGAGTATTTTATAGTGGGATGCTTTTAAAGCTCATTACAACCTTCAAAACTAGGACCGTCCTACTTTTGATGGACTGGTGAATGCCATTCCGATAGAGATTCTTCACAAAGTTGGTATTCGTGGGCACAAACCTTGGTGGAAAGACTGGAAATGGTTTCCAGATACTCCTCTAAGGAGCTACAAACCACCGCTTGGTTACAAGTGGCTTTCACCCCATTTCCCTATGCTCAGCACTTTGAACCAGAGGTGGCTTCTTAACTCCTCGGCCTTTACTTGGCACAGGAGGTTTGATGTCATTTGGTCTGCAATTGTTAATCTGAAGCTGACCCACTTTGCTTGGTGTATTCTTTTTCAAGGCTTGCCTATGGGTTCTCGGTTGATTCATTTGGGGGTCTCTAACCCTCGCTGCCCGTTTTGTGGGTAGCCTAAAAGCTTCAAGCACCTTTTTTGGTTTTGTCCCAGAGCTCAGCAGTTCTGGACTTGGATTCATGATTTCTTTTGGCCTTTTAGGCCTGAACCCATTTCGTGGCATATGGTTGTGCTGGGGGACCCACCTGGAACCCCGGCTAAGTTCACCCAGATTTGGCACACTTTCAGAGTGGAAATCCTTTTCAGTATCTAGAAAGACATAAATGCTTGTATTTTTGCTCATTCACATTTAGCTATTAATGTATCTCTTTATGCTAAAGCTGTTATATGCTCTAATGTTATGTTACAGATTCAAGTGCAAGCCAACAAGGTTGCACTGGAAGTGGCTCACCAACAGGTTCTCCTGGCCCACTGGGGCAATGCCCCTTATACTGTGGCTCGGATTCCTGACTCGCCCTCCTCCTCCTACCGTCGGTCACCCTCTCAGGGCCGGAAGCGGAGTGACTCCATGCGGCCTTGCTCCCAGCCTCCTCCTCGGAGGGATTCTCGGCCTCCTAGATGGGCTCGTTCTCCTTCACCACATCCTGGTCAGGGCTGGCACTCTAGTGGTGCACCGAGGAGTAGTGGTGGTGGTTCTGGGTGGCCTTCGGATGCTCCTCCTGACTCTAGCTCTGGTTGGCCCTCCACTGGTAAAAGTTTTTTGCGGTTTGCTCTCGCAATCTCGCCTCAGCGTAAGGATAAAGATAAAGAAGATAAGAATGATGATGGTTGGGGTGCTCCTCCTGACATCACTCCTAACCTCGCTAATGTATGGGGAAAAAATCTGGATGACCAAGATCCCCCAGGATCTACTAGCACTGCTTTAGCTGCATAATTTTCTTTCTGTTATTTTATTTCTGGGCTAGGCCCATGTGACTTTAGTTGATTTTTGTTGAGCTGGGCCCATGTGACTTTCGGGGTGTGCTTTCCTACCACCCAACCCTTTTTTGTGAATTTTGTAACTTTATCTCTTTTAGTATAGATAGCTAGAAAATTCATCAAAAATAAATATTAATCAAATACTTTGGCTTTCTACGCAAAATTCTTGGTGGTGTTCTCCTAGGTACATACATCTCAACATTAGGAATTTCATCAATATTTAATTGAGGTGGGCTAGATTGCATACCTTCGATCGAGGGTGGAGAAGAAGACATACCTTGAGGTTCACATGGGAATGATGGCATACCTTCTTCATCAATTTCGAGTGATGATGTACTCTCAACTTGAGATGTGTTGGATGGTGTCCAACAATATTCACTTGCGGTAAACGGTGTCCCTCCATATTCACTTGCAGTAGATGGTGTCTGTCCATATTCACTTGTGCTAGCTGGTGTCCCTCCATATTCTCTTGTGCTTAATGGTGTCCCTTCATATTCACTTGTCGTAGAGGGTGTGTCTCCAACTACGATATCTAAATCTATCTTACGACAATGCTTTCACATTTGTGCTTGTTGTGCTGCCAATTCCCATTCTCTTTTTGATGGTTGAGGTTCCTCTACAATCAGTTTGTTTTCATCAATTATTTCCAATTTATTCTTTTCACGATATGCCGCCACCCGAACTCTCTCCTTTTCTTTCAAGGTTTCGTTCTCTTCATCTGTTAGTTTCCTCTTTGTCTTTTTCTTCGGCATGGCGGATAATTTTATCTGTACCATGGTAATGAGACTAATATTAGTTCCTAAAAAATTGTTGAAGGAGTGGTCTATGTAATGAACTTTTGACCTTGTGCAGGGTATTTTGAAGATGTTTGGACCCTTCAGAGGAATGGGAGAGGCTTGGAGTTTTCTTAAAGGATGAATTTTGGTGAATGGTTCTGAATTTCTATAATTGGCAAGTGTAAAATGGTAATTGGCAAGTGTATATAATTGTGTCTATAATTTGCTAATTTAAAATGTGCATTGACAACCTAAGGTTATAATTACAAACAAAAATGAAAGCAAGCCATAATAGAATGAAAGAAAATTTGTAAAGACTTCACATACCTTAAAAACCAGACATTCAAATGGAGGATTTCAACCCAATTATGTAGCCTTAGCTTCTTCTTTCTTCAAAATCCACAACAATTTGACTTTGTCAAAAGCTTGTTCCCTTCCACACTTCAATTGTATATCAATTTTCAATGGAATTCAAACCTCAATTGATATTATATGTCTTTCAATATGGAAACTCTGCTATTTCATGCAAACGTGGTAAAAAGATCATGGAAAAGGTGATGGAATGTGAAAAAGATGCTTGTACACTTCACAACATCATCAAAAAGCTATTTTTTGTCAGAGCACATGTAGAACCAGGGAAATATGCAAAATTTGGGCCTTCAAATCATAGGTATATAGAATTTTTTACCGTTTTAGTGGACTAAAAAATGCACTCGCATTATAATGTGCACACGTTATAATGCGAGCGCGTTATGTGAAATTTGGTTTTCTTAGTGTATTTTTTAGAGTATAGGAGTTTCTGAGAGAGTGGGAGGGAGAGAGGGGGAGAGTGGGAGATAGAGAGGGAGGGAGAAGCGGAGAGTGGGAGAAAGAGAGAGACGGAGGAGAGAGTGGGAGGGAGAGAGGGGAAGAGTGGGAGATAGAGAGGGAGGGAGAAGGGGAGATTGGGAGAAAGAGAGAGTGGGAGGGAGAGAGTGGGAGATAGAGTGGGAGGGAGAGAGGGGAGAGTGGGAGATAGAGAGGGAGGGAGAGAGGGGGAGAGGGTGAGAGAGTGGGAGAAGGGGAGAAGCAGAGATTCGCAGATAGAGAGGGAGGGAGAGAGGGGGAGAGGGTGAGAGAGTGGGAGAAGGGGAGAAGCAGAGATTCGTAGATAGAGAGGGAGGGAGAGAGGGTGAGAGTGGGAGAAATATAGAGTGGGAGATAGATCCCTCAACCCCTAAAACCCTAATCACTCAACCCCTATACCATCTTAATCCCTCAACCCTTAAATCCTAATCCCGCAATCCCTATACCCTCTTAATCCCTCAACCCTTAAACCCTAAACCCTCAACCCCTATACCCTCTTAATCCCTCAACAATTAAACCCTAATCCCTCAACCCTTAAACCCTAATACCTCAACCCTTAAACCCTAATCCCTAAAACCTCTATACCCTCTTATCCCTCAACCGTCAATCCTCGACCCTTAAACCCTAATTCCTCAACCCCTATACCCTCTTAATACCTCAACCCTTAAACCCTAATCCCTCAACCCCTATACCCTCTTAAACCCTCAACCCTTAAACCCTAATCCCTCAATTCCTATACCCTCTTAATCCCTCAACCCTCAACCCTCAACCCAAAACCCTCAAACCTTAAACCCTAATCACTCAATCCCTATACCGTCTTATTCCCTCAACCCTTAAACCCTCAATCCTCAACCCTTAAACCCAAATCCCTCAACCCCTATACCCTCTTCACTCAATCCCTATACCGTCTTATTCCCTAAACCCTTAAACCCTCAATCCTCAACCCTTAAACCCTAATCCCTCAACCCTTATACCCTCTTAATCCCTCATCCCTCAACCCTCAACCCTCAACCTTTAAACCCTAATCCCTCAACCCCTATACCCTCT